>OZ024865.1:20722401-20729901 GCA_964017155.1 Oasisia sp. SBJ-2009
ATTGCCATTCAGCAGCTCCCCTCTCACGACTATTCATAATCTTCCGTCTTTCTAAACCCTGTCTTTGCTCCCCCTTCTATCTCAGTTGCGTTTTCCATCTTCCGGGGTCTTTGTGTTTTTCTGTCTCTGCGCAATTCACTGGTCTATCCGCCTACATCCTTATCAAGTGCCCAGTCGCCGTCACCCGACTTCTTACCAGTCTTTAGGTTAGGCTGCACAGCGTCCCCATCTTTTCCTTCGCGTCATTCGTTCTTCTTCTAAATTCCCTCAGATGGGTAGAACACTATGTGAGTATGGAGAACATTGTTAACAAGTATAGAAGACGGATAGAACACTGAGTAATGAGAACATTGCTGACAACTATACAGGACAGGTAGAACATTGTGTGAGTATGGAGAACACTTCTAACACCTATAGAAGACACACAGAACACTGTGTGAAGATAGAGAACATTGTTGAAATCTATAGAGGACGGGTTGGACACTGTGAACATTGTTGAGGATGATACTGTGAGTATGAAGAATATCGTTAATGACTGGAATGACAGGCATGGTGACACGGTGTCAGTATGTGACACGGTGTCAGTATGTGCCATGGTGACATTATGTGACACGGTGTCAGTATATGCCACTGTGTCAGTATTCGACACGGTGTCGGTATGTGACGGTGACACACTGTCAGTATATGACACTGTGTCAGTACGTGAGGCAGCAAGTTGAAGACACAACTAAAAGGGAAGCGTTGGTGCGTGTATGTTGCATCGACTTGTTTATGTGAGTTGGAGACACTTGACCAGACAAACCCGAGAAGAGGAATCGACCAGTGGAGTAAGAGTAGCCAGAGTAAGAACTACACACTTTATTATTTATGGTGTAACATTTGAAGTCAACCCGTCGTAACCGGAGTGTGTCTGTTCTTGTGAATTTAATTAGTATTCAATACAATCTTCTTAAGGCTATGTTAATTAAAGCTATACCGAGTTTGTTTAATTACTTTACTAAGTTCGTAAGACGTTGTTTGTAATTTGAAAGATACGATTACGATAGCTTGTTCAAAAATATAAACAATATATCCAGTTTCTAAATAATGTATTGGCAAAATTGGCGAAGTGAGCCAAGTTGACGCAGTAACCGTTGATCTACAAGCATATCCCATGTTCCCACATACAGCACTGTAGACTTCCTCTTGCAAACTACTAGACAAAGGAAAGGACTCCCCCCGCATTAAACCAAACAGTCCGTATTCCCATATCGATATTTTATCCCGCACATCCTTACGACGTACCACGTTCCAGTGATCTCTCGGTTCAGTTGCACGGACCCTGCGTCCGAGGATGGACGGTCACTCGCAGGTCAACATTCATCTGTTGATTTATGGTCAAGCGGCATCGATCGTCCGTTCGTGGCGCCGTCGGGCCGGCCTGACGGGTCCTCGAGTCCACGCAACGGCGGCCCCAAGACCACGTGCCGCCCGACGCACTGTCCGCTTTAATTAACGCCACTTAATTTTATTTGCTCGCCCAGTGTCGCTGCCTCCCACGGCCCATGGCTCTGGCCGCAGCCTTGCTCAGAACAGACAGATTTCATTACGTCACTGACGTCACACAAAGTCTCTGTCGTCATCTGGTCACTGTATGGTTAGTTTTAAATGAATGTCTCCCAGAAGGAATCTCTCGTGGCTGACATTCGCTGCCAACGCGTGCCAGGCCAAGGGACGGGGAAACAACGGCACTCATTTCTAGGAAAGCCATGAGCTTTTTTAAATGTTCAGTTCCCGGAATTGTAAGGGCAAGGTTCAGTCGACAGGCTTATGATGGTGTTAGCGTGTATTGGGGCAGACTCCGTCGGAGGAATTGGTCAATCCCTCGCTACCAGGGACACACAAGCCAGGTGGTCACTCCCTCGCTACCAGGGACACACAAGCCAGGTGGTCACTCCGTCGCTACCAGGGACACACAAGCCATGTGGTCACTCCCTCGCTACCAGGGACACACAAGCCATGTGGTCACTCCCTCGCTACTAGGGACACATATGCCACGTGGTCACTCCCTCGCTACCAAGGACAGGTGTGACAGTCTAATTTAACTGAGACTGTTTCGCTCCCCAGACCTCCTAAGCATGTGTGACACCGCTCACTGACGCTGATGTCACAAAAGAGGTTTCTTCATTTACCGGTCCTTTGTCACACTTATAAACTTACGCACATACTTATGTGCGTTCGCAAGTAACGTACGTACTCACTTTACCTGACTATGATGGCAGGCCGTGGCTAGATGCCGTGGAGGTCATGGGTGGGGTTGTTACCGTGATAGGAGCTAATGCTAGCGTCTCATAAAAATCGCAAGCTGTCCATTCTCCGCTGTCATCTCTTCAACTCTTGCTCTGTCCATTCTTCGCTGTCATCTCTTCAACCATTGCTCTCTTCAACTCTTGCTCTGTCCATTCTCCGCTGTCATCTCTTCAACCATTGCTCTCTTCAACTCTTGCTCTGTCCATTCTCCGCTGTCATCTCTTCAACCATTGCTCTCTTCAACTCTTGTTCTGTCCATTCTCCGCTGTCATCTCTTCAACTCTTGCTCTGTCCATTCTCCGCTGCCATCTCTTCAACTCTTGCTCTGTCCATTCTTCGCTGTCATCTCTTCAACCATTGCTCTCTTCAACTCTTGCTCTGTCCATTCTCCGTTGTCATCTCTTCAACTCTTGCTCTGTCCATTCTCCGCTGCCATCTCTTCAACTCTTGCTCTGTCCATTCTCCGTTGTCATCTCTTCAACTCTTGCTCTGTCCATTCTCCGCTGTCATCTTTTCAACCATTGCTCTCTTCAAATCTTGCTCTGTCCATTCCCCGTTGTCATCTCTTCAACTCTTGCTTTATCCATTCTCCGTTGTCATCTCTTCAACTCTTGCTCTGTCCATTCTCCGCTGTCATCTCTTCAACCATTGCTCTCTTCAACTCTTGCTCTGTCCATTCCCCGTTGTCATCTCTTCAACTCTTGCTCTGTCCAATCTCCGTTGTCATCTCTTCAACTCTTGCTCTGTCCATTCTCTGCTGTCATCTCTTCAACTCTTGCTCTGTCCATTCTCCGCTGTCATCTCTTCAACTCTTGCTCTGTCCATTCTCCGCTGTCATCTTTTTAACTCTTGCTTTGTTCGTCGCGCGGTCTCTTGTCTCTTGTCTCTCCATACTAATACATTGCAGGTTTTTCTGCTCTGACAATGAATCGTGTTAGCTTTCCGTGATGTAAGTAAGTAAGCAAACAAGTAGTAAGTGTGACAGGTCATTACCAAGTAATATTAAAAATTGACAAGGATTGTTTTGTGGCGTTAACATACACACAATGTGTACATATTAATTTTCATACGGTTTTCATACCTCCATTGTGCAGCCAACATTATAAAACTAAACTACGCAAGGTGTAAATTTAGCAGCCAACTAACAACACATTGTGGGAAAACCGTGCATATGTTTGCGTAATACATCATTACATGGTATATTGGTTCTTGTGATTAGTCGACGTGGTTGTTAATATTTAAAATAAAATCGAACATCTATTTTTATTAAGTTATCTGAGGATAAGGTATTGGAGCCACAATAACGTTGGCTTTTATTCTTATTTTCCGTCGTCTGCAATAAAGGCACATGTCTCGAAGAATCGTGTATATTGGATTCTAAGAGTCGCAGCGCCCCTAACAGGGTATTTAAAAATGTCGTTATATGTTAATTTGTCAAAAGGGGTGCCGTCTTTAATGTACTGCATAGATGTGTGGGTTGTACAACGTGAGTTAATTCGGCCTGTAAAATACCTAAACACGTCGGCCAAAACGCATACGAGATGAAATTTCCGTCGTGAAAGCAGAGAAAGGCATCTATAAACAAGCATTACACAAACACTATTCAGCGCTGTGTGGATATAACTGTGAGCCAGTAATAGAAACGTTTGTTGTAATGTTCATCCATGGTAACGTCATAACGTGCGTCTGTGGACAATGACACGGACGCATCGCCGACTGCATTAAACGCTGGCGCGCAAAGCGTAAAGTAATACCACGCTGGATGGTTTCATTGTATCTCACTCGGCAAATGTGCGTCGCTTTGATCCAGCGAATAATCAGAATCAATTACGTCGGTTAGTGCATTGACTTGACGACAGGACACGGCGAAGTGGAACTATGACACCAATGGTGTGTGGCGTGCGTGTATGCATGCGTGCTCGCCCGTATATGCGTGCGTATATGCGTGCGCGTGTGTGTACATATGTGAGTGAGTTTTCATAAAATAATTGTGTGTGCGTGCTTGCTTGCGTGCATGCATTTGTAAGCGTGTGTGTGAGTGAGTGTGTATGTGTGTATGAATGTGTGCGTGTGTGTGATTGTGTGTGCGTGCGTGTGTATATGAGTGTAGGTGTATGTGAGTGTGTGTATATGTGTGTGCGTATGTATGTGAGTGTGTGTGTGTGTGTGAGTGTGTGTGTGTGTGTGTGTGCGTGTGTGTGACTGTGGGTGTATGTGAATGTGTGCGTGTGTGCGTGTGTGCGTGTGTGCGTGTGTATATGAGTGTGTGTGAGTGTGTGTATGTGAATGTGTGCGTGTTTGTGTCCGTACTTGCGTGTGTATGTGAGAGAGAGAGAGAGAGAGAGAGAGAGAGAGAGAGTGTGTGTGTGTGGGTGTGTGTGTCCGTACCTGCGAGTGTATGTGAGTGAGAGAGAGAGAGAGAGTGTGTGTGTGTGTGTGTGTTTATGTGTGTGTGTGTGTGTGTGTGTGTGTGTGTGTGTGTGTGTGTGTGCGTGGGTGTGTGTGTGTGTGTGTGTGTGTGTGTGTGTGTGTGTGTGTGTGTATGGGTGTGTAGCTGTGTAGGTGTGTAGGTGTGTAAGTGGGTATGTATAGACATCATATGTGCCTGCGAACATAATGATATATTCGTGTAACAAACATGTCTGTTCCTCTGATATGATATGTTCACTGTTTGTACTTGTTCAACCTTTCAGTACCACGCTTCGCCGCACGGTGTCGTCAATAACATATTATACGTGTTGCTTTCATATAAATAAAATATGTTTGCGTTTTCCTGCAGGAGCGCCATTGGTCTCGGTGACAACGCCTGCCGTGCCGACGTGGACACCAGAAGTGACGCAATTACCGACGTCCACCACTGCGTTTACACTTCAGCAGAAAACAGTGCCCCTAGGAGACGTGAAAGATATCAACAACCAACGATCGGATGCAGCTGCACCGGCCATAAATATAACAAAAGCGACGAAGGAAATGTTGGCGAAAATGTGTGGACAAAACACACCGTGTGCAGATTCAAATCCCAAACCAACTGCGGTAGATGGCGATACACTTGGTGATCGGACACGATTGTCGGTAACGACAACACCGCACCCTCTCCCGTCCACTACGATACGTAGCATTTACATCCGGGGACATTTACTCGCTTCGCACCGGAAACGAACATTTGTGCCTCCTTTGACAAAGAGCGAGAGCGTGCATTCACCTGACACCGCGTCACGTGTACACGTGACACACTTTAAGAACGCGCCGGCGAGGAAAGCCTCGTACGTCGCTTACGTGAAGAAACCCAGTCGCAGAAAGAAGAAACACAGCTCATTTGAATCGAAACGATTTGACAATTTCAGATTTCTACATGAAACCGTCAGTGTAAGTAATCCACTACCATGCGTAGTCAGGTCGAAACAAATCTGGTATTTACTGTAGGATTTAAAGTCAACGCGAGGTTTTCATCATAATACATAGCCATTTCGCAGACATGCCCGGTTGACGGAAGAGGTGAAATTTCTAAGTGTTACTTCGGCCGGTTGATATTAGCATAAATATAAAAATGCAGGTGCATGATTATGTCGAATGTGTTTGCGATGATTCGTTCACACCTCGCATTATTTATATAACATGCAGATCGCGCAAATGTTTCGAAAAGACAAACACATTTGTCTCAAGTAGACTAAATGGAGCTCGCCTACGTCTAAGTGGATGCATACGTTCTGGAACACATTCCGTGCGTGTCACCCCTGTCGTAACTGGATCGTAAGTCATGCCCACGCGACCAATCAAGCATGCACGCACACACGCACGCACGCACGCACACACGCACGCACGCACGCACGCACTCACACACACACACACACACACACACACAAGAAGTACGTGCCAACCGGTGTACATGAACAGAACAGATGTGAAGGAGAGCGAACATTGAAGCATTAAGTAGAACCGTGCGTGTCCGCTGGTTATAACACAGCTCGCTCATCTGCGCAGACGTCGTATCAACGAGCTGTGTGTATAACCGATAAGATCGATCGTTCTGCTCGCGCGATGATGGGAAGAATCCAGCAACTCATTGCTTCGAGAGCAAGAATCGTGCGGAAGACAATCATAAATTAATAAATTACACCGTCAGTGGTTGATCAGTCGGTCAACGCTTGTTAAATTGTCAGCGAGACGACGGATAGATGGTGCAAAAACAACGTCGGTGCTTTCAAGGAATGCCGATTGCGTGTCAGCGCCACTCCGTGGTGGATCCCGCCATTGATATGGACGGAAGGCGGGATGTGTTCCGATTAACAGAACCCATTACTTACTGGCGAGGTTTTTTCCCGCGCTGAGCGATCGTTATGCGAGATTTACGCCAGTTTCCAACCGTCGTCTCGGCTCCTTGTGTAAGCATTGGCACTGCTGAATGGCTACTATATAAACACATAATTGACCACTTGGGTGGCAGAGATGCGTGACAATTGGACGAGACTGCGCCACGACGCAAAGTGAAATAGACCTTCGTGTTGTAAAGTATCCATTTAATCGCCTCTAATAGCTGGGTTACAACAAACAATGAGCGAGCATTTTTATAACGCTTAGAAGTACATTTCAAATACTTTCATAATATTAACATAGCTTACGTCGGAAATATATTGGCATAGCCATAACAAAATTATAAACAGTAACATACATATTTATTTCTACCTTTCTCTCCCACTCTGTCTGTATATCTGTCTGTGTCTGTGTCTGTGTCTGTGTCTGTGTCTGTGTCTGTGTCTGTGTCTGTGTCTGTGTCTGTGTCTGTGTCTGTGTCTGTGTCTGTGTCTGTGTCTGTGTCTGTGTCTGTGTCTGTGTCTGTGTCTGTGTCTGTGTCTGTGTCTGTGTCTGTGTCTGTGTCTGTGTCTGTGTCTGTGTCTGTGTCTGTGTCTGTGTCTGTGTCTGTGTCTGTGTCTGTGTCTGTGTCTGTGTCTGTGTCTGTGTCTGTGTCTGTGTCTGTGTCTGTGTCTGTGTCTGTGTCTGTGTCTGTGTCTGTGTCTGTGTCTGTGTCTGTGTCTGTGTCTGTGTCTGTGTCTGTGTCTGTGTCTGTGTCTGTGTCTGTGTCTGTGTCTGTGTCTGTGTCTGTGTCTGTGTCTGTGTCTGTGTCTGTGTCTGTGTCTGTGTCTGTGTCTGTGTCTGTGTCTGTGTCTGTGTCTGTGTCTGTGTCTGTGTCTGTGTCTGTGTCTGTGTCTGTGT
>OZ024865.1:20737401-20742401 GCA_964017155.1 Oasisia sp. SBJ-2009
CATGGAGCTGGTGTGTCTACAGGGAAGACTCACTCGTCGAATCCACCTCTCTTGTATTGTATGCCGTAGTGGCTTAGTGACTAGTGCATTGTTCTCTTAGTATAGAAGAACACGGGTTTTAATATTGTGCTGGTCGAACCTTGAGCAAGTTCAGTTGCTCTGCGTTGTGCCACTTCACTGGGTTGTTTGAATGGGTACATGGCTACAGACATAAGTCTTCGCATATTAATTGCAGGGTGGCTGGGGACTTCCCAGAGGAGTCGAGGTACATGGTGTTTTGTTGAGTAGGTCTGCCAAAGCGTGAAATGTGATATGTTTTGATCAGTCGCAGGGACTGGATATAGAGTTACATCAGAATGTACCTGTACCTGGCCGGGCGCTCCCCATCACTAGTCTCGTCTACCACGTCGGCGTCGCTTTTCTCTCGGGTTAATGCCGGACAGTTCAAGAGATACGTTACGTGTACGTGTCACACGTACACGTATGTACACATACTGTACTTGGTATATACTGTTGTACATTCCCTCATATTCACGTATACTCACATCTATCAGTATATGCACGTGTGCAGGCATGCAGGCATGCAGGCACGGATACAGGATTGTCATATAAGTAATGAACACATGCGTCTGAAACATGGTAAATATTGGAGACACGCCGCTGAAGGTGGTCAAAACACTTCCAACTTAACTCTCTCAGGCCACAATATAGGAGCCTAACAAATACCCCTGTTACCCAGTATGTTCTGTCGGGTAAGCAACATGTATGTATGTGTGCGTGTGCGTGTGGCTGTGCGCGTGCGTGTGCGTGTGCGAGTGCGTGTGCGGATGTGTATGTGTATAGGTGTGATTGTGTGTATGTGTATGCGTGTGTGTGTATGTGTATATGTATATGTGTATGTGTGTATATGTGTATATGTGTATATGTGTATATGTATATATGTATATATGTATATATGTGTATATGTGTATATGTGTATATATGTGTATATGTGTACATGTATATATATATATATATATATATGTATGTGTATAGATGTATGCATGCATGTATGTTACTTACTTACTTTTCCTCTTCGTCCCCGGTGGGACATAAGGCCACAACAATCTTTCGCCACAAGGTTCTGTCCTTGGCTGAGGCCTGAGCCTCACCCCACGACAGCCCCATCTCTCTCAGCTCGGCCATCACTGTTTGTCGCCACGTCATCTTTGGCCGTCCTCGCTTCCTTTTTCCAGGTGGTGTCCATCTCAGTGACACTTTGGGGATGCTATCTCCGGGCATTCGCAGGACGTGTCCTAGCCATCTCAGCCGTCGGCGTTTGATTTCGAGGACAGCACTGTTGCAGCCCGTCTTCTTGTAGAGGTCCACGTTGGAAATCTTGTTTGGCCAGAATATTCGGCAGATCTTTCTCAGACATCCATTGATCTTTGCCATGTCCCCTTTAACCACGCGCCAGCACTCTGAGCCTTACAGTAGGATGGACTTCATGTTACTGTTGTAAAGTCTTATCTTGGTATTCTTGTTGGACTTCCAAATGTTCTGCAGTTTGGCGAAAGCACAGCGGGCTTTACCGAGTCTTGCCTTGATGTCTTTTTGGCCTCCATTGTCTTTGCTGATGAGACTACCCAGGTAAGTAAAGTCCTGTACAAACTCAAGTGGTTCACCATTTACGGTAACAGGTGCGGTTGGTGTGGTGTTGATGCTCATCATTTGTGTCTTGGATGTATTGATGGTAAGCCCAGTTTGCTTTGCATATCTCTCTAATCTATAAGTTTTTTTCCTGCAGATGGTCAAGCTTTACTGATAGAAATGCAAGGTCATAAGCAAAGTCGAGGTCTTCTAACTGGGAAAAGAGAGTCCACTGGATACCCCTGGGTTTATCTGATGTAGTTTTCCGCATAACCCAGTCGATGACGACCAAGAAGAGGATGGGCGAGAGGATACATCCCTGTCTAACACCCGATTTCACTGGGAACCATTCAGAGGATGTATTACTGAGGATGACACTGCATTCAAAGTGGTTGTAGAACGTCTCTATCAGTGAAACAATCTTTAGAGGTACTCCATAGGATCTTAGGATCTTCCACGGAGTGCCATGGTGGATACTGTCAAAGGCCTTTTTGAAATCAATGAAGTTGATATACAGTGGGCAGTTCCATTCTAGAGTCTGCTCTATGATGTTTCTCCATGCAAAGATCTGATCAGTGCACCCTCTTCTCTTCCGGAATCCCGCTTGTTCTTGCCTCAGCTTCTTGTCAATAGCTGTCTCGATTCTTCCAAGAAGGATTCTACAGAAGACTTTGCTGGGGATGGACAAGAGTGTGATTCCTCGCCAGTTGTCACAGACTTGGAGGTTGCCTTTCTTAGGGATCTTTATAATGAGTCCTTTGCCCCAGTCACTTGGGATAGTCTCTTTGTCCAAAATGGTGTCGAACAAGTTAGTCAGGACTCTTGTAGCTGTACTGAGGTCGGCCTTCAACATTTCAGGCATGAATGGAGTCTACGCCTGGGGCTTTTCCACTCTTCATAGCTTTGATGGCATTTCTAACTTCCGCTTCTGTTGGGGGATGTATGTATGTAGATGTGTATATTTATGTGCACTGCATGTATGCATTTATGTGTGTGTGTGTGTGTGTGTGTGTGCGTGCGTGCGTGCGTGCGTGTGTTTGCGTGTGCGTGTGCGTGTGCGCGCGCGTGTGTATGTGTGTGTGTGCATGTGTGTGTGCGTGTGTGTGCGCGCGTGTGTGTGCGCGCGTGTGGATGTGCAGCTCTTGCGTGCTGCTATTATTATTGCAATTCAGCTGAAGTGTTGTCCCTGTTATGCGTCTTGACATAAATGGTGACATAAATCAGAATCGATGGAGGTTTTTTTAAAAACACACTCCACAGATAAGTAGAAGTGACACTTGAGTGTGGATTATTTTGTTACTTTACAACCGTCCCAGTTTTTCACATGTTTCGTGATGTTTCTGCAGCGTCGCCAAGAATTAAATGACACGTCTCCGGAGTAAAGACAAACGAGATTAGCTCAAACTACCTCAATGTAGCCAATGGGCGTTTGTAAACAAAACCTGAAATACAACTCGATGAATTGGATTGCCGCGGTCGCGTCAGATTAAAACAGAACCCAGTGTGGACTCGTCTCGGAAATGTGGCATCTGCCCAATAATACTGGGTATGAATGATTACTATTTTATTTATGTCACTACGTGTGGCAACGACGTTATTCTGTTTTAAACCAAAATACAAACTATGACATCATAATTGTGTCTTACTGCGTCACAATAATGTATGATACGGTGGATGAGAGATTGAGTGCATATAGATGACGTCATCAACATAGGCACAACAAAGATGTTTACACTAGGTAGCCGGCAGTAAAGCGCCGAAATATCAATCACGGGTCGAGGTTCCAATCTTCTTGCAACCCTTTTAAAACTTGGGACACTTTTGGCATTGCCATTTTGCTCTGTCTTTCGGAAGAGACACTAATCTCGCTGACCTGTTGAACCCAGCGACTACAGGCCTACCACGATACCTACTTCGTCCCAACCGAAGAGTGTGGAGGGGGATGATGTCGACTCACACGACTGATGACATCGATCTACAAAACCCACTCGCTGCACTAGCCGCCGCCCAGACAATCCGGTAAGCGCAGGAACACTTTACATTATGACGCCATTATTAAGAATTCATCTTAAAGAAGACACTAGCGGTCAGCCGCAACTGCCGCTGACGACCGGTGACATTTTCCTTGACCAGGGAGTAGGTGACAACGTGACATTCATTAATCCTGGTTGACATCCTGTGACGTCATAATAACGCTTCCCCTGACAAGTCTAATGGCGCGTCTTAGTGTCAGTTGGTGCTAAGAGACAAGTTGAGGACAGTCGACGTGTGTGAGGATACAGTGGACACAGTGGACACTGGACGGCGAGTTGTCCGTCTGTCCACCTCGTGTGTATTGGCAATTGTCCAACGTTATCACACGTAGTATTCATAAATGACGTCATCCTGGTCAACGACAGCCGCAGAAGACGCCATTTAACCTCTTAAGCCCTGAGTTTCTGAGGGCCTCAACGCATTGACCAGACATGGGTTCACATAATGAACCATATCGTAAAAACTGTTCATCACAATTATATAAAAGGTTATATAATCTGAACCAGAAAGGAATTATCTATACACTGACGTACACATCATTGTTGTATGACTATCTTAAACTAATTAATATATAATTTTCATATATCCAAAATCCAAGATGGCCGACAATATATATGAAAATAAGTTTTGTTTTGTTGATTCCTCCATAATTATAAGCACTTATTTTCTCAATTACTACATCATTGCAAGATATGATATGTCGTCAATTAGAACCACAAAAACTAACACTCGTACATCTACTGGGTTCTATTTTATGTCACTCAGGAAGTTGGTCCTGTTTTTCTCAAATCAGGATTGAAATATTACATACAACAAATTACACTGCCATCACAAGTGCTATGTGGAATATAGCACATGCAAGTACAAAACAAAATTATATTTTGTAAATCAGAATACATTTGCCAACACAGTGTCATGAAAATTACTGTTGCGTAACTACAAAACATATTGAAAATAATCAGAATATTACTTATGTCAACAATCCAGACAAGAAGCAAGATAGACGATAAGATACATCAAAATCAGTTTTTTGTGGCTAATGCGCAATTATTTGACAGCTTAGAATCGAAGAAATATCGCCGATGTCAAACACGGCTGTCAACATAGCTGCTGCTTTTCACATTTTCATCCAAATCATCGGACATGCTAACTAAACAACTGCAATTCTTGCTCACGAATATCAGTAATATGAATAGTGAAACATTTACGATCGACTGCTGATTTGAATTTGCTAGAAACTGTCGTTTTTCTTGATAGATATATGCAAACTTGGTGTCAAACTGTCGGTAAATCTTATATCTACATCCGGGTATAATTTGACGAAGTTTCTGCAAAAA
>OZ024865.1:20747401-21112401 GCA_964017155.1 Oasisia sp. SBJ-2009
ATACTCTGTGTATTCCGCCGCGTTGACGCTCATTGATCGATGGGATTAGTACAGTCCGACTACTTGGAGAAGACAAACAAACTGACAGGCTAAAGAACGCGGACATTGCCTTTACACAACCCTATTGCCAGTGTATAATTTATCAACACGTACAATCTTCTATAAAATATGTCTGTCTTATATTGATTTATATATATATATATATATATATATATATATATATATATATATATATATATATATATATATATATATATATATATATATATATATATATATATATATATATATATATATATATATATATATATATATATATATATATATATATATATATATATATATATATATCGTTGCCATTTAAATGTTCAAGACAGTTTTAGGTCAATTTGTATTACCAAAAGTGAATATGCCTACGCTAATCGTGCCGTTTTTGTGTTTTATGCACAATTGCATACACGACATTAAAGTTGCATTTTGACATAATTTCTCCTTTTTAACGCATTTTAGAAAAGTCAATGTACACCATGACCGATATTTGCTTATTAGTATACACCCTACCACATGTCTCACTTTGTGGTTTTATGCGTTATTTGATCAAATATAAGTTTGCAACAAACAACGGCTCTGGAATTTCCCAAAAGTCTATCTATTTTTACCATCGGAACTCTCCGGTCAACGTAAGTAAACGATGGGGCAAACTAAAAGGCGGTTCCACATATCCACGTTAGTCGCTAGAGGCGCCACTAGGCAACAATACCCTAGTTATTTAAATCATCCTCAATTAGCCATTGACCGTACAGGCGCGTAGCCAGCGATAGTTTGTATATGGGCAACTGGACATGCCGTAAATATGGAGCGTATCGAGCGGTGGCATCTTTGTGAATGTGGTATGCCGTTTCCGTACGGTCTGCCAATTGTGGTCCGCCTTTTAGTGTGGCCCCCTCCTGAAAGCGCTTTTCACTGGAATTCCCTTCATCGAGGTCTAAGCCAATCAGAGAATTCTAACTCGTGGGGCCCACCAGGACATTTTTTCATCTTTTGCTGCTTTTTATCTTAAAATGGCATACTTTGTGAAAATAGGTTGATAGGTAGTTGAGGAAAAACAATATATAGTGTATGGGGAATGCTGGTTTACTGGAAAATTTTATTTTAAACATGGCAGAAGTCAGAATGCAAGTTTAAAAGTGACACCTTAAAGTTAAGATTCCATATATACGGATGCGGCATGCGGATACGGCTACGATTTGCACACGCGCGCGCGCGTACACACACACACACACACCCACCCACCCACACACACACACACACACACACACACACACACACACACACACACACACACACACACACACACACGACCCGTGGCGCGAGCACTAGGCCAGTGAGTCTGTCCCGTCACTGTTTGTGAAGAGACCTTCAGCGAAAACTCCCTCGGTGCAACTCTGCTCGGAGGTCCGTCTCACACTAATGCCAGCAGTGGCAGTGTCTGTCGGCAGGGCCATTCCACGGGCGGCCTAACTCGCGGGAGAGTCGGTCAGCCACGGTCATTACGTTAAACATTTGTTTGGGTACAGATTAAGTCACATTTGGTACGAGCACATCACTGAAAACATTATTGATAGTATACACTGTATGTTAATCTGTATATGAACGGTAGGTGCTACAAGATGGTTTGTCTGCTGTAATGATGTGGATGCTATCACTATCACATATGTAACAGAAAGGTTGTTGCAAAAGTGATCAATTTTCGCAGATCTAAGTAGCGTACTCCACAGTCAGTAGCTAAATTTATGGAGACATTATTTTTAACCACATTATGTCCTCGTATGCGTCACAGAACTACAGCACAATGGAATAATCGTTTACTGTTAGTGACTAAGTAAATCGATTCGAAACGAACAAACTAAACCACCGTGTAGCGTGCTGGTAAATTTTAGTTCTGAAAACTGCGGCAGGTGGCTCAACGGGTGGGAACATGGCGCATGGCAGGCGCGTGACGATTACGAAAAACTGCACAGGCAATGAAGCTAGACGCCGCGAAATCGCCGATATTTCTGATATCAAGATGTCGACGCTTGCCAGTGAAACTTGGATATACGCGGGAACTGCTGAGATGAATTTTTATTATTTCATGACACTGTCTGTTTTGCGGTACGCAGTTTAAACGCGCTGGAGTGAAGTAAAACGTCTGTAATTTTCCAGTTAACTGGCCTAAATTACTATGGCCTTTTCAAAACAGTTTTACCATGTTTTTCGATGTGTATGTGTTTGGAATGTCATTCTACATCACACCCGCTAAAACAAAGTCGGATATCCTTTTTTTAAATTGTGTTTTATATCATTTTAATGTCGTCGAGTCGACGTAAATAAGGCGATGTCACAGGGCGTGAGCAATACATAGCGCTACCCAGACGTACCACGACCGCAAAGGCGATGTCTTGCTATTTGCGAATATGTCCCCAAAACTAAGGCTACATCATTAATTTTTATTCTATATAATGCAGATATATTTGTTTTAAGCATACATTTATTAAATATGGCTAATTGTTTTTTTCAACTTCGCAATGCACACGCTAGATATATGTCTGGGCTGCGCTAACTGCTCGCGCCTTGTGACATCGGCTTATTTACGTCGACTCGACAGCATTAAATTGATCTAAAACACACACACACACACACACACACACACACACACACACACACACACACACACACACACACACACACACACACACACACACACACACACACACACACACACACACACACACACACACACACACACACATATGACTTCTTTTTAGCGGGTGTGGTGCAGAATGACATTCCAAACACATACACATACGTTTTAAAAAGGCCTTAATAACTTAGGCTAGTTAACTGGAAGATTTTATTAGTGATACAGATTGATACGGATTCTTTCAGAATTTTAGGTCAAAAATACGGATTGCCATCCCACAAATGTGGCATGTCTGTGTTAGGCTACAATAAATAGCACTGATGTTACATTACAGACCTTCATATCTAACATATTTCTAAGTTGAACAATCAAATTAGCACAGAAATAGTAAAAAAAACTTACTCAGAATTACTTGAATGTTCCTTCTATCCCAACAACGCCAATCAACGCGGCACTGACAACGGTGACGCAAACAGCGTGACGTCACAACCAGATTTCAAAGGGAGACTAGTTAGTGTTATTACAAGAGCGGAATACAAAAAATGGTAAGAAATTACTTTTCATTTATATATTTCAATCGCTATTTCGGAATTATACTAGTATTAAATTTAAACGGACAATGGATTATCGCAACTTTGCAAAATCTATAATGTAGGTTTGATATGAAAGATACCTGCCTAAAATAACTAACTCTGCGAAAATATTAAAAGTATGTTCAATAAGTCGGCCATTAGTACGTGCATCGTTGTTGCCATTCATTAGCCTAGTCTCCAATGGCTAGCTGATTTGAGAAACTGTGACACATATTACAGCATATATCAGGTTTTATTATCCGATTATGATTGAAAACTATAAATGCTGATACTGTCCACTGCATACAAAGTTGTAAGCACATTTCCCCTTAACGTTAGCACGTACTGACAACTTCTACAGGCGCCACACAACAAACTGTAATTGGTCGTAATCAAATCACCAACAATCTATGAGGAGTTATAATTAGATCACTAATACTATTTAATGGGTCACAATACGGTGACTAGATATCCACACGGGGTCATAGTACGGTCATCAACAATCTATAATAGGTTATAATAAGGTCTCCAACCAGATTTACTGGGTTATAATAAGGTTGCTATGAATCTGGGTTGGGTTGCAATAAGGGCATCTACAATCAACATGCAAATGAGAGTTCTCACAAACCTATGACGCGATCACATGACGTCAGTTTTAATTAAGTATGAGGTCAACCAGCTGGAACTGATTTGGACTTCCAGGTAGTTGGGTGATTAATGGGGAGAGTGGGCACTACAGGTACAGCGGCGATGTCGTACCTGAGGGTCACATCTGTACAATCAGGAACAATGAAGGGAACAATACATTGTTCTAACTGTCTGCCCAAAATAACACGACACCGTCGCGTTGTGAACGCCGCAGCTACAGTAGCCCTCTATCTGCCTGGCCACGTAATACCCAAGGCGGATAACTGTAACATCTCCAAACTTGTTCACATCACTCCACTATTCATCTCCATCTATCCTAGAAGAATGAAGAACATGCCCTCTTGAATGTTCTCCATCACCCATCTTCCTATGCCAGCATCCTATGACACGCTTAATTTGTCAAGAATGTTCAATGAGGGTGCAGTGAAAACGTTGCTCCTTCTAGATAATGTCCAGTTGACATATCAAATCAAATCAAATCGATTTGATTTGATTTGATAAGGTAACTTACCGCTTTCGCCGATGACATGTTGACATGTCAAGTTCCAATTTATACCAAGTATATCTTATTGCAGTGAAGACATGTTTATTTATATGTAAGCAAAACAGCGAGACTATTTATTGTGTCAAGTAAATTGCAAGATTGGCTTTGTCTACAGGATTCCAAAGGCGATTCACTGTTGAGCCGTGCAAGAGAAGGCATCAGACGTAGGTGTCTTAGTCGCTTGGTCAGTTCTACTTACGCCGTCAATAAACACAACTCATACGTCAACGCATACGCTCGTGTACGCAACACAAACATATACGACATATTACTTATCATGAAACATTAATACAGTTCTCTCTCTCCCTCCCTCTCTCTCTCTCTCTCTCTCCCCTCCCTCCCTCCTCCCTCCCTCCCTCCCTTCATCCCTCCCTCCCTTCCTCCCTCCCTCCCTCCCTCCCTACCTCCCTCCCTCCCTCCCTTCATCCCTTCCTCCCTCCCTCCCTCCCTCCCTCCCTTCATCCCTTCCTTCCTTCCTCCCTCCCTGCCTCCCTGCCTCCCTCCCTTCATCCCTTCCTTCCTTCCTCCCTCCCTCCCTCCCTCCCTTCCCTCTGTCTGTCTCTCTGTCGCGGCCCCTCCCGCTCACACGCCATCTTATTTCACGATTATGGTGAGGTGCTTGCAGTATATTATATCAACGCGGTGGTAGTCTGGCTGGTAGCACAGTGATATTAGTTGTTGGATTCTATAAAGACAGCTGTAGCTGAGTGATGACGTCACTTCCTCTACTTACAGATCTCTTCTGGCGCGGCTCCTACCGACCGAACCAGAACAAACACAACCACGTGAAGAGTGTCGTAAGTATCGACTCCGGCAACATCTTCGTCCCATCCCTTCCTGTCACACGCCTCTCTCTCTCCGCCTCCCTCTCTCCCTCCCTCCCTTCCTCTCCTCTCTCCCTCTCTCTCTCTCTCTCCCTCCCTCTCTCTCTCTTTTTCTCTCTGCCTTTCAGTCCTCCTTTAGTAATCTCTGCCTCTTCCGTCCTCCCTGCCTATCTCGTCTTTCCGTCGTCTTCATTCTTCTTTCCGTCACACGCTTCTCTTCCTCTCAGTCATATTATCCCGTCTTCTGTCCTGTCTTTCCGTCCCACGTCTCTCTATGACGCACACCTCCGACTGACATCAGACAAGTTCCGGCCACCATGAGCGGGACGAGCGCCACCTGGAGGACACGCTCCCGTTGGGCGTCGTTTAAGTCGCCAATTATTGGTGCTACACCTGCACGTGAATATATTTCATGCCGGATGAAAACTACCATTTTATTTAAATAACTGCACTTACTCACGGAATATTTAATATATAAACCTAACTCTAACATTGTTCTAGTCATAGGCCTACCACCGACTCTGCCTATTTTGTGCGCTGTTTGTATTACTTTACTGTCACCGGACAGAATCTAGTATTTGTCGGAGCTTCAGCATCATTCCGATTTCGCACTGTTTTATGGCAAGACACGCGACAACGTTTGGAACTCAACAAAAAAGCTAGTAGCAAAATTTTTTTTTAATGGAATGACATTTATTTCCAGTGGCGTCATCTACCGACTCAAGTTCACACAAATCGATTACTGCCGTACGCCACTTTCTATCTATCCCACACGCGCACGCATGAACACACACTCTTTATTAAAAGTGTACACACCTCCATGTGCTTTTTACTTTAGAAATGCAACGTAACCTCTATCAACAACAACTTCGCTCTACTATCAATATAGGCGTGCCACAAGGAACAATTTTCGGTTCCATTGGTTTTGTGCATTTATGACCTACGAACAACCTGTGATGACGTCGAATACGTAGACGATGGCACAGTAGGGGAAACATGTTCAAATTCGTTCGCCGACAGCTCGCTTCAAACAGCGGCAGACGAAGTGGCACAATGGACTACAACCAACAACATATGCTTCAAGAATAAAACCGCCAGACATCCCGCCGATAACGATAAACGATAGACAAATTGAACAAGTAAACTGCACTCGGCTATTTGGTGTCGTAATTTCACACGATGTTACGTGGCAACTCCACATCGATGAAATCACAGCAAAAGCTTCACCATTATCCTCCTCGAGCGTCATGGAGTAGAACCCCATCATCTCGTTAAGATATATACCACAATCATCCGCTCGGTCATCGAGTACGCCTGCCATATGTGGCATTCGAGCCTAACGGACGGGCGGGCGGGCGGGCGGGCGGGCGGGCGGGCGGGCGGACGGACGGACGGACGGACGGACGGACGGACGGACGGACGGACGGACGGACGGACGGACGGACGGACGGACGGACGGACGGACGGACGGACGGACGGACGGACGGACGGACGGACGGACGGACGGACGGACGGACGGACGGACGGACGGACGGACGGACGGACGGACGGACGGACGGACGGACGGACGGACGGACGGACGGACGGACGGACGGACGGACGGACGGACGGACGGACGGACGGACGGACGGACGGACGGACGGACGGACGGACGGACGGACGGACGGACGGACGGACGGACGGACGGACGGACGGACGGACGGACGGACGGACGGACGGACGGACGGACGGACGGACGGACGGACGGACGGACGGACGGACGGACGGACGGACGGACGGACGGACGGACGGACGGACGGACGGACGGACGGACGGACGGACGGACGGACGGACGGACGGACGGACGGACGGACGGACGGACGGACGGACGGACGGACGGACGGACGGACGGACGGACGGACGGACGATGTTTTATCCCATGTATATATCATTTAACATGTTGGTAATATAGTACATAAATTACCAAGTTTGGTCAGAGAGATTCCACTAAAGCTAAGGTGTCGCTCTCATTGGATCCACCAATTACATCAACGAAAAATTAATATAGGAGTAAAACCAAATCGGCCAGACAAAACATGATAACAAGTAATTATACATGAATTTTAATAATTTCTAATTGATGCAAATGTTCGCATTGAATAATTTATTATTCACTCATGCTAACCAATGTAAGACTTTCGTAAGTGTAATCTACAAACATGTAACTTATGGCCACGGAATTCCCTCGGTACCTTTATTCGGTTACAGTCAACTAAATAATGTCCTGTAGTCCGCGCATTGCTAGCACACGAGGGGCATCCGTATTAAACGACAAATAACATCACATAAGTTACTCTTCTTCTCGTCTACTGGCAATGGAAGGAAGCATTTTAGTTCACTGTGGCGGTATCCTAGATAAGCCTGCAATGGGTTTTAGTGTATTATTGCACAATGACATGTATTACCAATGGCGCCATCTACCGACTCAAGTTAACACAATGATAAATCCCGAACGCCACTGTCTATCTACACCTCCCGCTCACGCATGGACACGCACACGCACACACACGCATAGTGTAGCTGAGTGTATACTTACGGAAATGTGTACACGACCCCAAGTGCATTACCTTAGAAAGGCAGCGTAACCTCTATCGTGTGCATTATTCATAGTTCTGCTGCAAGGTGTATCCGAGACTTTGTTTCATTAATTCACGGAAGAATGTTCTGTAGGAGTTGGAGCTGGGACAGACAGAAGGCTACGAGCAAGAGACTCAAAAGAAATTCACCCTGGACCTGGTCGAGCACCTCGTACGTATCTCCTCTCATCCCGTCATGTAAGCTACGTCCGTGGGTGTGTTTGTGTTTGGAATTATTTCCTGCATTAGTCGCCTCCCGTAACAGCAAGTCTAAAAATAGTATGTGTCAATGTCGTGTCAAAGTTATGTATCACAATTTCGGTGTCACGTCTAGCTTAGGTGTATCACAACGTATTACTGTCGAATTCATGTTAGGTGTATCATAATATTATTCCGTTGTTCGTGCTAGCTGTATCATGAATCTTTTGAATCTTGAATTACGTAACGTCCATGCATATTTTTAAATATTCCAACTAGATACAATGTTGCATTACCACTAGATAATGTTGTATCACTGTAACGTGAGATGTTGGTATCACATCCCTATAATGTAATCATGCAGCGTGTCCCCGCTCAGTGTCGTGATCTGTTGATGTGTTCCTGCTACTAGCGTGTTATGACGCGTACGTATCAATCGTGTATCCATTCTTGTTGTAGGTGTATCCTAATGTGTACACATGTGTCTATATGTCTATCCATCCGGTGTGTACCACTGTACCCCGGTGTGCGTATTGTGCATGTATCGTTATACAACACGTACCATGCGTATCACAATGAGCACCTATTGACCTCCCTCACTTGCCATGTGTATCACAATGTGGACGTATCACTAGGTGTACTCGCGTGAGCGGGAGTCCCAGAGTCTACGGGAGCGTGACGAGTGTGGACGGCCGCAGACGGTCGAGATGACCGAGGCACTGACCAATGACCAACATCATTTCTCCCGACGGTACGGCAACCACGTGTTAAGGGGCAGATCCTGAGAGAGAGAGAGAGAGAGAGAGAGAGAGAGAGAGAGAGGGGGGGAGGTAGGGGTGGAGGGAGGGATGGAGGGATGGAGGGATGGAGGGATGGATAGAGAGAGAGAGAGAGAGAGAGAGGGAGGGAGGGAGGGAAGGAGAGGGAGGGAGGGAGGGAGGGAGGGGGAGGGAGGGAGGGAGGGATGGAGAGAGAGAGAGAGAGAGAGAGAGAGAGAGAGAGAGAGAGAGAGTGAAGGAACTCAACACTAAGTTACGTTTTCAGAAATGCTTACCATTTCGAAATATTAAAAATCCTTGTTGTTACTTTGCTATCTATCGTATCATGAACATGGTATAAAATTGTGTGGAACACTGACAGTGGGTATTCATGAATTTTCCGGTAAAGTTAACCTTTTACCTGGATTTTACGGACTCTATGTAGGTCCAGCATCAGTGACACGTGACTGTCATTAACTTGTAACTGGTACATCGACAGGTCGTATGACTTCGCCGGCAACTTCGGGACACGAAGACGTAGCCGCGACTACCTGTCGCTCTACT
This sequence comes from Oasisia sp. SBJ-2009, assembly GCA_964017155.1. NCBI lineage: Eukaryota > Metazoa > Annelida > Polychaeta > Sabellida > Siboglinidae > Oasisia > Oasisia sp. SBJ-2009. The sequence continues at coordinate 20,756,808 of OZ024865.1, forward strand.
AGACACGTGACATCCACAAACTACGCAACATCCGGCACTAGTCGCCAGACACAACGACGTCAAATGGCCGACACACTGGTGGCCTCGTTGATGTCGACACGTGGCATATTGTCTTCGCTGGACTGTCCGTCCAACTCGTGACGTCACCGGCATTCTTTATTTGTAACTTCCTTGACGTCAGTGATCCACAGCGTCTACTGCACTTTTGTTCTCACAAATGAGACACCGATGACGTTACTGAAATCGCACAGAAACGAACACCAAGACGAACACAATTAAATGACAATTTATTCAATTCCAAGCAGTTCGGATAGACATGATCGTACATTATAGCCGTTCCTTAAATTGGTTAGGCCCTATACATTCTTCAACATCACTCACTCGTTCAGCTTTCACTGTTCCTTCATCGTTATCCACAACGTGTAGTGTTGTTGCCACGTGGAACACCCAGTTACACATCTAATGCCTCATTGGTCTACACTGAGTCACGTGCTAGACGATCTTCACCACTCTACTTTCGGAAACATGCACAGTTTTTGATCTCATAAATTCTTTTGCACATCTGCCACATATCAACGATTTCGTTCCTGTCACCTTCGCCGCTAGGCGCTACGATCACTCTACTAAACGGAAACGTTTACGAGAACAAACACAACATTTTGCACGATGATTTGATTAGTGAACGATGACAAATGACATTAGGATGGTAAAATTAAGTGACGAATAGTTTACAATAGCCATTCTACTACAACTAGTATATATTTCACATAAACCTGTTTATCTAGACTCGTGTCTTCCTAAGCGACAAAACATTGACCGAGGTAAGACTACACCCATAATGCATTGCACATCACGTGATTGGTACTAGAAACTACCACTATATCGTAATAACATTCTCTAATCCACAATTGCATATGATTGAAACTGAGACGTACATTTCACAAATTTGCGGAGTTTGCAACCTGGAATAAAGATGTGTAGATTGTGCCGGTTATATCAACCGATCAACTCCTGCCGCATGACGAGATATAGGGCGCGCAAGTGATTATCATTTCCTGGCAGTCTTGGGCGATAGTTAACGATATCATATCAGTTCATGGTATGTTGGCGGTAAACAAATTGTTTCCGTTCACCACCGACCTCCACTGACTCGACCCGTTGTATGCGGCACTCATCAGTGAACGTTTCTTTCTCGTATTGTATTTGGAGATGGCCCTAACCTACTTTATTGTGATGAAGAACCTAATATGCGGATTGCAGTAGTCAGCCAGGAGCTGGGAAACTTATTTTATGTGCTTAGTTGTGTCAAATAATCAACTTCTTGTTAATTATATGAAACTTATTTATTACAGAAATATAACTGTTAGCTATTTACATTTTCGTTATTTCTATTGTTTTATCTGCACAGCTGTACTTAATTGTAAGGAAATGACCCGACCAATGACGTTCGTGTATTAAATACACAATTTTTCTGTATGAGTGCTCAAAACAACCAATATTTGTATAACTATATTAACACATGTTCCCTTAAATTATATTTGTAAAGATGCACTATATAATTGCCGGGTATTTCCCTCACACTTTCACCCTTCAGGAACCTCACATAGTCAACATAGCCCTTCACCCAACATTCTTGTCCATCCCCTCCACCCCCAAACCAACCCAAGCACAAAGCACCCTTGTCTACAGAACACACGAGGCCAGCAGGCCGGAGACCGAGCAAACACTAAACACCACGGACCAACCAGAGTAGTCCGCCGTTTTGCACTATCAACAATCAGAGTATATGGATCGATCCACGTACACTGAACAAATGCATAGTTCAGTGATGTTTACGATAGTACACATCCAACTGCGCCAGTGCAACTGCTTAAGTAGGGGTAGTGATGGTTATAAACGGGGGCAGGGGTGGGGGGTTTAAATACCACGCTTCTAAACAATTAATTCTTACTATATGTTGGAGTATAGATAAGTCATTTTTGGCAATGTTGCTTAGAAGGGAGACACAATAGTCGAGTCGACTATTTATTAGAGCTATTCAATACAGGCTATATATATATATATATATATATATATATATATATATATATATATATATATATATATATATATATATACATACATACATACATAAGTAGACAAGACTTGCGTGCCCCATTTCTCAGTTTTACTTACACACGACTGTCGGTGTAAGCAAGTTGACCAGTAACACACTAACGCCCGGTTTTATTTGAAACTATAATTATTACATTACACAAGTTCACCATTGAATAATAATAATAATACACTTTATTTAGACACTAAAATCCAAAGTACAAACTCTGTTCGGTAGTGTTTACAACATTAAAACATCCTAAGAAATAAATAAAATAAAAGTACAAGTAAAACATATAAGAACGTTTGTCTAAATCAGTGTTGTAGAGAACTACAAGAGAAACTAAAATTAAACAGAGATGGCATTGTTGTAGTCTATATCATATGTCAATGTAGTCAAGAAAATATGCATACATATATATGTGTGTATAAAGTAGCAGAATAAATAAATATATAATAATATACATAGTACTTAATTTTTAACAAATTACTACAGCAATGTAATAGTTGTGTCAATTGTAATTATTAATAACTCAAATATATGTTAATTTGTAAACTATTAATTAATAAATAATTAAAATGACATGCTGGTTGAGCTAATTAAGAGTAAATAAGTAATAAATAAAGTAGCAGAATAAATAAATATATAATAATATACATAGTACTTAATTATTAACAAATGACTACAGCAATATAATAGTTGTGTCAATTGTAATTATAAAAAACAAAAACTCAAATATATGTTAATTTGTAAACTATTAATTAATAAATAATTAAAATGACATGCTGGTTGAGCTAATTAAGAGTAAATAAGTAAATAAATAAAAATATAAAAGGATGAAAGGTGTAGAAAAACTAGACATTAAAAAGCAATCTTGAAATAATAAGTCTTAAGGTGTGTTTTAAACTTGTTCATGCACACTGTAGAACGCAAGTCCTCAGGTAGTGCGTTCCAAAGAGTTGGTCCTGCACGAGAGAATGAGCGACGTACACAACAGGACTGTTGTGTACGTACACAACAGGACTGTTGTCATGCATACAACCAGAGAGCATCACTCCGCCTGCATTCCAACCACTGTCCATTTTGAATGCCTACTCATTTATCTGTTCGATGATCGCCAATTTTCGCGGCTGCGAATGTGCAAACGTGGTAATGTGGGGGAACTGTCGTTCAAAATGTACAAGTAGACAGAGGAAATCTTTGTTTGCCGATTTATTTAATGTAATTGTGTATTGCCAGTGCCATATTAAACTCACTTTAACCGCAGTCATAATAGTTATTCTTAAATTGATTTTCGCGCCAAGTAGATGAACGCATGTTTACCCAGGATACTTTGCGTAGCGCTTAAACGAGCTGATCTCCGAACAAGTCAATGTTGCGACACACTCTACACGTTCCCCGCGGCGAGCTCCTTTCAACAACTACGGTGGAGCGCGCGACAGGAAGAGAGCGTCTGTTGAGAGCTGGTTGCGAAACTAAAGCCTCGGCACCTCCGACGACGCTCTAAGAACCATCATAAAGCAGTGATTCTCTGTGAAGTCTGTTTCCAAAATTCATACGGGGAGATGCATGTGCTTGCGCGTCGTTAACAACAGAGATAGTGGAGAGGGGGCTGGTGCACTCTGGGATTTAAACATGGAAGCGACATTTTGACAATTGACAGCGCTCTTCCCCGATTGTAATGCAATTTATTCATATATTTAACCGTTATCAACATTTCTAGCAAATGGCAACCCTCGTAATAATGAATACAACGTAACTTCGTAAGCAAAGCAAATTGGTTCAATCAGTGTGATTTTCACACGTTTTAACGCGACAGACTGTTTTCCCTCTAATTGCTCCCTAAGACTGAACTGTGCTAGCATATTTATTCAGAGCGGTAAGGGATGGGACCTCAGGAGATCATTATTTTCAAGTTTCAGCGCGGGAGACTGACTTTTTCCTCAGGCATAGCTGGGTACACACACGCGCACACGCACGCACGTACGCACGCACGCACGCACACACACGCGCACACACACAGTGTGAAACCAAGCTAAGAGGTCATTCGTGACAACAGGAGTTACTGCCAAGAGGCAGCGTGTTCCAAAGTGTAGGCGCAGCTACACAAGCGGCCCTGGTTCCCAAGTTCGTATTATTAACTATTGGAAGATAACACAAGTCAGCACTAGACAATCAAAGCTGGATGTTTTCTAACAGGAGTAAGCAATGAATGCAAACACTTTGTGACTGGTGTGTAACAACATAGACCTTAAAATGACATCGGACAGGAAGCCAATAAAAAGATTTAAGAATGGGTATATAATTAGTAAAATGCGGTGATGGAGTCACAACCATTGCTAAATAATTCTGAGTAGGCAGCAACTTTGTGATATCCTTAAAGGCAATAGTGTCAAAACGGGAATTACAACAATCAATTTACTAGTAACGAGTGCAGTTGCCATTTTTTTACAACGGAATGAAGCAAATAGCGACGAATAAGCCACAAATCACGAACGTGATCATAATAAGTTAGACAAATCTGAGAAATGTGTTCTCTGACATTATAGTGTTCATCACAAATGACTCCAAAGTTCCGAGATAACCGTGCAGGCGGAACAAATTGGCTATGCAGGGAAAGGTCCTTAATTCTTTCGCGCTGCCTCTCTGTGCCAATAATAAGAAACTATTATTATGTGGATTATATATATATATATATATATATATATATATATATATATATAATTATTTGTGTGTCACTGATTGCAAACGAAAGCAGTAACTGCTCTTGATCACGGGAGCAGTGTGTTGTTTCACAACTGCGCGATACGTATGACGAAACGTAAATGTATTCCTACTTAAGATATTTATTTATATGCTATATATATATATATATATATATATATATATATATATATATATATATATATATATATATATATATATATATATAAGCGTAGCAATAAATATATCATTTCCAATCAGTGACGCACAAATAATAATGGTGCGCATGCGCAAACGACTTGGGTTCACTTCTAAGTACTAACACCAAGGGCACAATACCCGGCGTTGGAGGGGGTGTGCATTTTCTTAACATGATTGCCATTGACATGTCCGACAGGTGACGCCAGTGTACGGTGACTGGCGACAAATGGCCCAACGCCCCGGATGCTTCGATGGTCACTTCAAGAGAACGTATTGGCTAAATACGCGCCGCCGGCGACTATGACGACGAGTAGACACCCGGCCATCATCATCTGCTTCTGCAACAGAGAACATTACCTCTTATTGGTCAACCGTGTCTCTCTACATCGCAATGTGCAAGACAATGAAATTAACTAACCAACGTTTTTGTTTATTTATATGCCTGGAACACGGAATGGGTGGGAGTTTCGTCCGTGGAGCCCTATCCCTCACCTAAAACATCACCCACCCCTGTATTCCCCCCTAACTAGATGCACAGTAATGAATAATTACTTTTAGCTGTTCGTTGAAAAAAATTCTGAATAAAAAACAACAACTAATATTATACGTTTTGGTTTGGAATTCGGACTGATTCCATGCGTAAACGGAGTCCTGCTTACCATTCGATTACCTCACATCCACCTATCTTCTCCCGCAAAAGTAGTTGCATAACAATCAACTTACATCTTAGCTCTTCGGTGAAATTTGCACAAAAATAAAAACTTATCAAAATGTTATAGGTACGGACTAGCCGGTCGAATCCCCACCCACACTCCGCTTTCCGGTTCAACCAAACTGTCAATAATTATTTTAATCTCTATAAGAAATCCCAAAATCCAAACATGCAAGTAAGAACTTACAGAAGCAATCGCCATGTACAAAGATGATCTGTCATCTCCGAAGCGTTCAAAAGTGAAGAGTTGGATTGGTGGGAACAGCGCTATCACGGCAAAGAGCCAAAGAACTGGCCAAACTGCTGTGCAAAGGAAATCAAGGAATGCATGCGAGAATCATTCCCAACATCTGTCTTGTTGCAGTGGGCTGTGCAATCCCCGTAACGTCATGCGAGTGTAAGAGAAATCCCGGCACTCTGTGCACCTGGACACCTTCATGCGGGCGAGTGTGGGCCAAGAACGTCTCCTCTCTTGTACGGATGCACATGCACTATCATGTTTCTGTTGAGGTCAATCAAACAGTGAATTATTTGCAGACTTTTTCCCAAGGAAACTGCCACTAAACTGAATGAAAGCTAATGTGCCACCGAAGCAAATGAAAACTGTCAAATGGGTCAGTCTGAATGTTTCTATACTGCTGCATATAACTGGTAGAATAATTACTTATTTCAATCAACGTCAATACTGGTCGTGAAGCTGATCTTGGTCTGACCAAAAGCATTGGTCTGACGCATAGCTATATACATTTCTAGTCAGCGACTGTTGGTTGTCATTAGGTATAAATATATCGATAATTAAAAAAATAAACCGTTTTATATCTTTATTCGAAGCAGGGGAATCACGGGACTAGGAGACACAAGGGACGAAGCAGGAGTGATAGGTGTATAAGGGGTGAAGCTTGGGAGACACACGGGATGAAACAGGTAAGACGCTGGGGCGAATCTGAGGAATACATTTCGCATCAGAGGGACGTAGATGGCGTCTCCGACGATTCATATCACAAGAATCGTACAGAAACGAAACAATAAGACAACTACAATGAAATGACAATTTATTCAATTACAAGCAGTTCGTATAGACATGATCGCACATTTCCCGTACTTTGATTAGGCTCTAGACTTCTCTATAGGGGGTCTACATTCTTCAAATGAGCGGCTCATTCAGTTTTTGTATTCTTGGTTACACGGACAAACATTATCATTTCAATTTTTAATCTCATAAATTCTGTTCATATTAAAAAATATCCCATAATCGGTCGTGGTCGAGTTAATTTCAAACAACCCCTTGTCATTTTAAGCTTGTGCACATGTCAAACCTATCGTTCCAGTTACGGTCACCGAGCGGCGCTACGAACGTTCCACTAAAGGGAAACGTTTACAACGAGGATAACAAATAATGTTTTTGCAATTAAAAGACACGATGATTCAATGAGTGAACGATGACAAATGACATTAGGATGGTCGTATTAAGTGACGAATAATGTACAATAGCCATTCCACGACAACTACACTATATTAGCTAGTATAGGTTTCACGTAAACCTGTTTATCTGGGTTCGTGTCTTCCTAGGCGACAAACACAGCGACCGAAGTGAGACAACATCCACAATGAATGGCATGTCATCTGGTTAGTTCTAGAAACTACACCATACGCCGCGTTGACTATTTACACTGTTTGCCGTCGCGTCGCGTCGCGTCGCGTCGCGTCGCGTCGCGTCGCGTCGCGTCGCGTCGCGTCGCGTCGCGTCGCGTCGCGTCGCGTCGCGTCGCGTCGCGTCGCGTCGCGTCGCGTCGCGTCGCGTCGCGTCGCGTCGCGTCGCGCTGCTACATCTACACTGCGACACCAACGGAAAAGACACGTCGCCTGGCGAATTCTACAAAACGACCAATGCCCAGGTTGCGCCGCCCTGGCGGCAGCGGCGAAAACAACGAGGTGGGTCAGGGCAATCAGCCCGGGTTCATTCTAAGCACTAACGCCAGGAGCCTTTGCGCAATACCCGGTGTCGGCGGCTGTGTGCAATTTCTTAACATGATTCCAGTGTAAATGTCCGCCAGGTGACGCCAGTGTACGGTGTCCAGGGAGAACAGTCTAAAGACCTTGCTTCGATGGCCACGTCAAGCGAACTTGCCAGCTAATGATCCACCTAAGACGATTATGAGGACGAGTAAGCAGACCAATATCATGATCTTCTTCTGCAACAGAAAAGACAAAACCACATTTAAACTGTATCTTTTTTTAAACGGGGGGTGGGGGGCAAAGGGGACGAGGCAGGGGAGAAAATTGGGATGACGTCACCGGCGATTCGTAACACGGGCATTGCACAGAAACGAACACCAAGACCAACACAATTAAATGACAATTTATTCAATTCCAAGCAGTTCGGATAGACATGATCGTACATTGTAGCCGTTCCCTACATTGGTTAGGCCCTATACATTCTTCAACATCACTCACTCGTTCAGCTTTCACTGTTCCTTCATCGTTATCCACAACGTGTAGTGTTGTTGCCACGTGGAACACCCAGTTACACATCTAATGCCTCATTGGTCTACACTGAGTCACGTGCTATATGACCAGCACCGCTTTGGTTTCAGCAACCTAAACCAGATCTAACGAATCCCGATTCGCGTCTTTCAACGTCGCATCATTTAATAAATTGATCGTCAGCGCCAGGGATATCTAGCATTCGTGTCCACAGTGTATACACAGTTTGTATATACCGAGCTTCTATACACCAGCACCAGTGGGATTTCTTTCACTATTCCAGTATGGCGTCGAATATCCATCACAAACGTCTACATTAGGAATACGTTTACGGGACTGCACCGAAACATCAATGAGTGGATTGCAGCAAATGTTGCTCGCATCAAGATAATGCTGTTGCCTTTCAATATTAGTATGCTTTGGTTAAACGGACGAACATTATAATTTAATTTAAACTGTTTTAAAATCACAAATTCTATTAATATTATTAATATTATAATATTAAGAAATTCCAAGTAAGTTTCAAATACCTCTCTGGTAATTTTCACATTTGCCACATATCAACGCTTTCATTCCAGTTACGGTCACCGAGCGGCGCTACGAACGTTCCACTAAAGGGAAACGTTTACAACGAGGACAAAAACAAAATTTTGCAATTAAAAGACACGATGATTCAATGAATGAATAATGACATATGACGTTAGGATGGTCGAATTAAGTGACGAATAATTTACAATAGCCATTCTACTACAACTATACTGTATTAGCTAGTATAGGTTTCACGTAAACCTGTTTATCTGGGTTCGTGTCTTCCTAGGCGACAAACACAGCGACCGAGGTGAGACTACACCCATAATGCATTGCACGTCACGTGATTAGTGCTAGAAACTACCACTATGTCGTAATAACTGTCTGTCGCACTCTAGAGGGATGGTCAGTTCGTACAGCTGTTGTATTTACATATGAATATACACAGGATAGACGTCATTTGTTGTTATGGTGGGCGATAATGCCGAATGCTGTTGTTTAAACAGCGCACGCTCCCTATTGGTGGCCCAAGCGACCAAAGGTTATGCGATTTAACAGCGCTCAATCTCCACACAGAGGCTTGCTTCTCTTCTGGTTACGCGTTTCATTCAAAGAATCTCTTCTGACACAGGACGTTTTTTCATAGTCTTACATATCGAGAGAAACGAGCGGTGTTGGCATGGTACCGCCTTCGTTGTCTGTGACATTTCAAACGCCACACAGTTCACACACAAATTGGCAGTATTATAAACCTAGTCCAATATCATATACGAACACATCCACAATTATATACGACTGAAATTTTGATGTACATTTTACAAATATGCGGAGCTTACACGTTGAAATAAACATTGTGCACATTATTAAATTTACTGATGAACACCTATTACGACGTAACATGATGAGATTTCTCTATTAAAAAATTACATACAATTGTGGAGAGTGGTGGTACAGACAAGTTGACCGGTAACACAATAACGTCCGGTTTGATCTGAAACAATGTTACGTTACACAAGTTCAGAATTAAGATGACGAAGACAACGATGGCGATGCCAGGCCTACTAACACACCCTACCACCCGCCCTGCGTTCCAACCAACGTTCATTTTGAATGCCGACTCTTTTTGCGGAAGTGACGTAGTTGATGGAGCGACACCTCTTTCGGGGAATGTAAATGGCACTACACGAACCGATAGTCCTTTTACAAACATATACTCATGGTGACGTCACGACACCGTAGCCAAACACAGAACCAGACGTGTCTGTAGCAGCTGTTTCATAACACTTCCACGTCAATGTTTGTACCATAGCATACGTTTCTCCGTCGTAACGCTGCACACACACATTATTACCAGTGCAGCGTTCGTCTCGGGAATGACACTGACCGATATTAGACATCCATCAAATGAGTCGTCTTCCTCGCGTGACATCACACGTCACGTGACACCCACCTACATCGACACAGTACGCTAAGATACATGATAAGCTGCCAATACACGGCAATGTCGATCTACACATGCATAACGTGTTATTGAAATTAGAAAGTAAGAACCACCACATAAGATCAACGTCTATTTATCGCGCGGGTCATATATTGTCAATTGCAGCGTTAAAAACTCAGTTGGGCATATATATATAAATATATATATATATATATATATATATATATATATATATATATATATATATATATATATATATATATATATATATATATATATCCGATTGTACCTTGGCGTGTTTTTTCTGCTATATTTGTACCTCGGTGGTAGCGGAGTATCACACACAATCGGCTTTCTCCTATTACGTAAGTTACTGCGTCAACATCTCGTTCAATATTTCTGTGAATTTTTGCAAAGGGTACGATTCAATTTAAAACGATCTTCTGTTTGACAACTGTCACGCTGGAGAGGATACGTGGGCGTCAGCCATACGAAAGCAATTCAAGATGCACCCAATATATGGAGTCGCATATATGCTACCTGCGTCGCTCTAATTTTTCTGTAGACTGCCTCCTTGTGAATCTTCGTTGAGTATTAGCGCGAACACGCACAGGCCCTGTCTGGAACTAACGAACGTGGTCAACGTTGTAAAACTACGCAGAAGCTATTTCCACCATCAGTCGGGAGCTCAGGCAACGAGATTTTATTTCCCTGACCAGTCTGGAAAATAGAGAAGCCTATAGCTATGGGTCAACCCTACTTCCCTGACCAGTCATGTGATCGGACTAGTTGTTTGACCGTAATTACTCTTTCGTTCTCCCTTGTTTCATTTTCATTCTGGGCAGAGGCTGACGTACGTTTGACAGTGTTCACTATCGTGGACTGGTGATTGCTCCACTATTTACCTCACTGGTCTGGGAAATAAAATGTGATTGATTGGCAACCCGACTGGTCGTGACAATGGCCACGACCGTAACACTACACTAACCTTGCATCGATGCCTTACCGCGACACACCGCGTTGACTAAGACTGCTTACCGTCGCGTCGCGTTGCGCTGCTACATCTACACTGCGACACCAACGGAAAAGACACGTCGCCTGGCGAATTCTACAAAACGACCAATGAGCAGATTGCGCCGCCCTGGCGGCAGCGGCGAAAACAACGAGGTGGGTAGGCGCACTTGCGCGAATGCAAATAGTTATACCTAAGGATCCCTTGCATTTATACAAGTATAGCAATAAATAAATATCTTAAGTAATATACATTTATGTATCGTCACACGTATAGCGCTGTCGGAAGCAGAACACACTTGTGCGAATGCACCCGTGATAAAGAGCAGTTGCGGCCGCCATTTGCAATCAGTGACGCACAATAACGGTGCGCATGCGCTATCGGCCTGTGTGTCTAAGCACTTACGCCAGGTACCTTCGCACGCAATACCCGGTGTCAGCGGCTGTGTGCAATTTCTTAACATGATTCCCGTGTAAATGTCCGCCAGGTGACGCCAGTGTGCGGTGCCCGGCGACAAATGGCCTAACGCTCCGGATGGTCACATCAGGCAAACATGCCACCTAACGTTCCGCATAGGACGATTACGAGGATGATTAAGCAGATCATGATCATGATCTTCTTCTGCAACAGAAAAACACGGCCACCTATTAGTCAGCGGTCTGTATCTACACCTCAGTGTGCAAGAGTAGGAACTTACCAACCTTCACGTTTTATTAGATGGAACCATTCGTTTTCTGGAAATGTCAAGCCATCTAAACAGATGGGAATTCAAACTATGTGCGTTTAACATTCAGGTGTGCCAAATGAATATAATTGGCAATGTAGTACTGTTTAATTTCCTTAACATGACTGCATATGAAGTGGAAGACACAACTCTTGGAAATCCTAGGTTCGGGTATCTTGTATTTTATCTAAATTTCGGGTGGAATTAACAGATTTGCCGTTTGAATATTAACGAAGATAAGGGCTAAAAGAAAGAGAACTTGAACTTATGTTAGTATCTGAATATACTGACATAAATAAAGCGGAACGAATGCCGCCATTTTGGATTTGTAATTTCGTCCAGCATCAATGCTGACAACAGTGATGCGTGACATAGAGAGGCTGTTCTCTCGCTGTCGTTGCAAAGCACGGATCACAAATAGCCCTTACCTTACTAGCGTACAATTGTTCTACCAACTTTGTTAACTTGCAGTAATGTATGCATGTTCTTACCTATAGTAGTTCTTCACAACATCCAACTACTGACGTAAATGTAAATATTGAGCTGTGTTAATGATGGCATATTCGATTTCACTATATACAGGAAACCGCAAACAGCTTGGTAAGTTCCAAGATTACTCGTCACGAGACGAACTGCTTTGTTGTAAATCTCACCCTAATGGACATTATTACTACTAATCCAAAAACTGTACACATGTTCCTCCTCTGTTTACACGACCTTGGTCAGTTACCCTATAAAAGATATATCCAGATTTAGAATGCAATGTCTCAGCTTGTGGGTGACCATCAGACTTTCGAACGGGAAGAAAAACCAGATATGATGATGATCATCAGTAACGTTTGGTCTAGAAGATAACACGCCGCAATAGTAATAAACTAAATATATAAATGTAATCAACATTGCTGGCTGAGGCAAAGCTCGATGGAGATCACGCACATAGTTGTGACCGTGGCATAAGCAAACCGCACCGTACACGATACATCAGTTGGGGTCGTGGTTTGCCTACGTCACAGTCATAATCATCCGTCAAGCGTTGCCAATAATATTAGTAACGATAGGCCTACTTAAATTACATGTAATATAAATTACTTAAATTACAAAACAATGTAGTATTTTGCGAAGAAATGCTTAACACTTTTTTTAAGTCGTTCCTGACGACATGGTTCCCGAGTTACGCAAACTACGTATTAACTCCGCGCAAGTTGATTCGTACCCCACTATGTAGCGGCCAACAAGGACGTCTCATTAAAAGTTGAATTGATGCATTATCACTTGACTTGTTACCTGGCCAAATGTCCGCCAAGTCACCAGAACAATGGACGCCGAACAAGTGGCGCGTTCGAGCATCTCGTCGTGTAATATTATCTTGTTGAAAGTCTTTCTAGGATGACAACTGCGACAAAGTTTTATTTAGGATATTGCATACCGCGATAGCATAACCATCATCAAAGTCTATACCAGTAACCGTTCGCACAGTTCTAGCTGTGTGTTTTCTTCGACTGTTTCTGGATGCGCAATATTAGATAAAAGCCAGCATTTTCGTGAAAGCGACCGGCATTATTTCTATGATTTAGAAGGTTTGTCCACATCTACTCCCGGAGCCGGAGACTGTATTGACGAAGGCAACTAGAGACCTAACCTTATCGCGAGCCGCTGAAAAAGGTCAATCTCCCGTCCAATATAAAGCTTCTTTACTCAGTCCGGAATTGATCCCGAATCAGAAATCTGGTATTACATTTACCTATTGTTGTCCACGGACCACGGGGAAAACGGCGGCCTTTCGGAGTTGACTTGAAGCTACACACGAATGTTGCTTCGACGTAAGCCGCCAATTCCACTATGCATTTGTACTCTATAGAGGAATCTAGCTCGTTGGGATAAGACCCTAATCTGTATAATGTGACTGAGCTCAGTGACGAAATTGTTTTCGTTTACATTGCCTGACTACTCGGCGCCTCCCACACGAGTCTCAGTCTACGACATTTATCATGTGTGACACCAGATACGACGGATCAACAGGTGATTTCATTGTCTCACCCAAAATATACCGGCAACGATCAAATTTCGTTTCGGCAGGCAGATGGACTCGAACCTGCTTACCAATTAAGTATTGACACAATTGGAATGCACGATCAAACACACTTCCATCGATACAATTCAGCTGCTCTTTGTTGATGAAATTAACCAATATACCTTACCTCCCGCTTATTTCACTAATCACGCTACTTGTATTCAATCGTTAAACATTACGCGTTTGGTTTCCGGAAAAAAAAAACAGCTGGATTTCACATCTATAACGTTATGGATGTTTTGAAAAACATGTTCGCGGAAATGCTGGATGGGTAGCTGAACTACAAACTAAAATGCAGAGTAATTTATAGTATCGTACACGCGTAATACACGGATGACGTCAATATATATATAATATATATAATATATATATATATAATATATATATATATATATATATAATATTGACGTCATACGTATACTAAGCTCTCTGTCTCTCTGTTTCTCTGTCTGTCTCTCTATCTCTCTCTCTATATATATCGTTGGAAAGCCTTTCATATACCTTTCCAGTGGTAGCACTATGCTATAGGCTTTACTCTTACTACAAGTTATATTTGTATTATTTATATCTAAGGGCAGTTGTCACCTCCAGAACATTAATAAGCGGTCGTTTGAAAATCCCGAACAGGAATGGGTAACAGTAATATGCAAAAGTAACGATTGTAAATAAATATAGTAATACTGATAAGTTGAACAATATAAAGTACTTGTAGGCAAGATAATTATAATTGACATGTTACTTTTATATCACCATTTCAAAGGTCAATCTTAATTGCGTTTATTCGCAATCTGGTTATTTAATTATTTACAAGAAATAGAATATTCCATTAACATTCTCAACTAAGTTTTATTGCCCCCCCCCCCCATCTGTGAATCGTAATCTTCAGTGTGTTTCACACTGAAGGTTGTGAGATTTGACAGCAGGAGTCATTGGGACAGTGACAGCTGCTTGGGTTCAGTAGTTCACTGACGCTGGTTCTCCTGACAACCCTTTTCACACTTAATTTATTAGTTTAGTTCTTGATTTCTGTGTGTGGTATATATTAATGCAGACAGTATATTATACCGTGAACAGTTCCGGTGACAAATGTAATAGTAGTTCCATTTACCATGCAATAGCAATAGGAAGGACTACGTTACTAAGTAATAGATTACACTGCGATGTAATTGCCCCTAGGCTTGATCCCTATTCAACAATACCCACCAGACACCTGGTCGCTCCAAGCAAGTCAATGACCGCTGGCTCTTGCACTGCACAAGAAGTTCGCTGAATTCATTGTTCTTCGTCCTGCTGCGGTCTTGACAAATGGCAGCAGCACACGTCAAAGAGCAACTCGTGGAGCATGCGGATAACCCACCGGCTTCCGCTGCTTTGTCCATAGCTCGGGGTTTACGAGCTGAATGTTTTGCGAACGCAATTTTCAAATCGCGAACGATGTGTCGAGAACAATGTTGGTTTAAATATGGAAATTACCATGCAATGTAAGGCCATGCGTAAAAGTATGGTTGTTCAACTAGTCAATCAATGAAGCGAGTCGTGCATTGTGCCTGGTGGATACAATGTTCGCGGAAATAATCCGGGAAGATGCCGAAAATGTGTCTTAGTTTGACCAAATTTAATAATATTCAAGCAAACGCCGTGATAGAACGTCGAGCAGAAAGTCTAGACAAAGTTGGAAGAAATACACGAATGCACCAAACTAGAAGAGAGCGCGCCAGACCACGATGCGCGAGGGAAGAGAACTAAGAGTGCTGTTCTTGTGAGGCGACTTCAGCACCGGGCGTGACGGACTGAGATTGGAACATGTCCATTAATGATAAGAAATGCAACATTTACAACTTTCATCCTCTACAATCAAAGTCGTAAGCCATGTGTCGGGGTTATAAACGCAATTCGGCGGACAATATAATGTTATTTTCTTGTATTATAGATATTACGTAAAACGATGAAGAACTATAATATTATCGTTGTACATAAGAAAATTGCCATGCAATGTAAGGCCATGCACAGAAGTATGTTTTGAAACCAGTCAATCAATGTAGCGAGTCAAGGGTTGTGTACTGTCGTGTGATCTGAAAGGTTGATGCCTGAGGGATATAATGCTCATGGAATCAATTCGGGAAGATGCCGAGAATGCGTCTTTGTTTCACCAAATTTAACAATATTCAAGCATGCGGCGTGAACAAAAAGTCGATCAGAAAGTCAAGACAGAGTTGACAGAAATACACGAATGCACCAAACAGGAAAAGAACGCGTCAGACAACAATGCGTTAGGGAAGTATCCTCAAAGAATTCCGTTCGGTCTTGTGTGGCCAGTTCAGGACCGGGCGCGATGGGCAGAGATTGCAACACGTCCATTAATGGGCAGAAATGGACCATTTACAATTTGCATCGATCCAACATCAAATTGCTAACCATGTGCCACGCAATTTGGTGGACAGTACAATGTTTTCTTGTATTATGAACATTGTGTAAGACGATGAAGAACTAAGTGCGAAAATGGCCATGCACGGTAAGGACATGCACAACAGGATGTTTTGTTTAACCTGTCTACCAGTGTAGCGAGTCGTGCGTTGTATACTGTGGAATGATAACACGGTTTATGACTGAGGAATATAATGTTCATGGACACAATTCGGGAAGATCCAAGCAGATGGCTTGCCAGAATGCCGAGTAGAAAGTCAAGACTGAGTTGGAAGAAATACCCGAATGCACCAAACCAGAAGAGAACGCGCCAGACCACGATGCGCGAGGGAAGAGAACGTTCTTATGTGGCGAGTTAGCACCGGACGTGAGGGACTGATATTGCAACATGTCCATTAATGGTATGAAATGGAACATTTACAACCTGCATCGCGCCAAAATTAGCTGTAACAATGGCGGAGTAACATGACAACTGAACAAAGTCATCAGGAGGGATTGGGGTGGTAGCATTTGGGAAACAATGCTCATTTATTGTATCGTTATTGTTCAAACCTATATGCATGCGTAAACAAAGTGTATTAATTATGTTTGCATCTTAATAAATTAATTCACAACTGTGGTCTGTTATAAAATGTACTTGACGGCAGATTGCTCTAAACTGTAATAATAGAATACATTTCAAGACCTGTTTTGTGTTGCTTCACACTGTCATTAAAAGTGTGTATATTTGGTTTCACATTGTCATTAAAAGGGTGTGTATTTGGATTCACATTGTCATTAGAAGGATATATATTCTTCTTATGGGGCTCTTGGCGGTTTCTATAAAGTTCAGTAAGCTTCTAAGCGAGTTGATAATAGATTTCTCCTGCCTGTTTTTAAACGCACTGGAAGCTGCACCAGCAGGTTGATAGTTCAGTTTCAGTTGAGTTGACACAAGCAGTGTTTGTTGCGTACACGGTCTGATAGTCTGCATGAAAACAGCGCACTCCCATTATTTCACAGACTCATTTGCTTTATTATCCACCACATTATCTCCGTATTAATAATAATCACAGCATATGTACATTTTCCCATAAATACAATTTCAAAATGGTCAAACTGCAATCATACACACTGACCAGTGTTGTCAAGCCATTATAAGCATGCTCACTAATACATTATATATATATATATATATATAATGTATTAGTGAGCATGCTTATACTATATATAATATATATATATATATATAAAGTATTCCTGGTATATGTATATATATATACGAATCTGTTATACACAGTGTAACCTTATTAATTTGGACATGTTTCTACAAACACTCCTGTGGGTACAGGTCGATTTAACTTCACGCTTCAAGACATCATTGAGATGGAAAGTGGACTTTTTGGCACTTGTATTGGGAACGCAATGTCTAATAGTAGCCATATGCATATATTTAAGGTACATCGTAATAGATGATGTAAGTAAATTTGTCTCCAAAGTATGTGACCAGATTTTTCCAAAAAGCAATATATTAACAACTGGAAATCCTAATTCTGTTCATATGAAATGATGTCCATCTCCGGATTAACATGGTTCCACTGTACATTATTTTCAATGAATATATGCATATTATATATATATACCTGTATGTGTTCACGTGTCTATATATATATATATATATATACATACATACAATTCCTAGCAGCATACACAGACCAAATGTGCATAAGGCACCACTTCTGGCCAATTGTCATCTTAAGCAGACCACAGCTGGTCTGCCAAAGGTTTGAAACCTTGATAATTAATACCTTTTATTTAAAATGGATATGAAAAGCTTTGTTTTGATGTTATGCACCTGAAGGAATTAATAGAAACTAACCATTTGGAAGTAGCGAAAATTTTCACGACAGTTGTTAACTCAAAATGCAGTGAAAAAATAGAAGATTGTAATAAAATAACTGAAATCTTGGAGGGTGACATCTTACTCAATCAAGCGAGTGGCTTGACTATTTTGCGCCAAGCTCTGACGTCTGTTATGACGCGCAAGGTTCCTACGTTTGACTGACATGTATAATAATACGCTGATCGTTTATCTGTTTCTCATACACTGTATTCCCTTGGATTCAGAAGTACATATTAGCATGCACAAACAACTATTATAATGTCATACTGTGCTCCTTGCTGACATGACATTTTTACAACTTACAGCAACAAAACAAATTTGACGTTTATTTACGTTGGAAAATGCTGTTCAGGGTATCCAGCTAAGTGACGAAAAACAGGAAGCAGTGATGTCAGCCTTTCCATGAAAATGGTGCTGTCTGTGAAATTTGAAGTTTTTCTAATAATCTACTGGCTTAGTAATTTATTTGTAGTTTCAGATGGTTAGATTTTATTAATACTTTTAGAAGAATGAGTATTGTTCTTGAAGACTGTATATCATATATGTCCTATCTCATAACTTGGAGTCTATGTATGCTGCCTTAAGAATTATATATATATATAAATATATATATATAAATATAAGATATATATATATATATATAATTATATATATATAATACAAACACACACACATATATATACTTACATATGCAATATATATATATATTATATTAGTATATCCAATAAAATATACATAGCATATTAACATAAGTATAAGGTCTGTGTGCTTAACATATCCTGAGAACTGAGACAATATTACAGCCTCCAACATACCAGAATATAGTTATCATATTTCTAAAGCAGATACATTCATTACGCATATATACTAACCATTATATATATATTTTCAATATATTAGTAAATTATATTTCTATTTACTGGTGTGATTTACTATCTTTTGTAGAAAATTAAAAAATTACAACCATCAAAACGTGTTATTTAATTAATGTACATGCAACTATTTGAACAAGGTTTGCTTTTAAATTGATGACACATTTTCACCCAGCCAGCTGTACGTCTGTACACCCTTGTACTCTCCAAATAAAAGTGTACATGTCTAAATGAAGACATATTGTAACTATTACACTTATAATTATGATCATTAACAAAATGTCCTTTAGATTAGTAATTCAAATGTGCTTTTAACACTCCTGATAAGCAATACAGAAAGGTTTATGAGGACTTGCCCACTGTACATTGTGACCAGATTTACATGAAATGTCAGTTCTTAAAATCATCCAGCCTAATTTACTAAAATAAATTTTCTTTTTAGTGCGTCTCTGTTGTATGATTTGGGCTGAACACAACAACTAATTGCAAAAGCGCCTGAAACAGGGGACACTGGAGCTAGTGGCAGTGAAGTTAAGTATATCTCATTTGTAACAACTTTATTACTTACTCATTGGTCAACTGATATACCTTGGGTAAGGCTACTTATTTTATAAGGAAATTAGCTATTTTTTATATAACAATGATCTCATAGAATGTTGTAAAATTTGGATATTTTAATACTACATGTATCTTTAAATTGTGAACTTTTAAATTTGAAAATAATAATAAACGACAGATCATGGTAATAAATATTTTTGTTATTTGAAATCAACCAGGATGTTGTAAATACTAAACATTCCATGTTGCAATGTTGTTCAACTAACCAATGTAAATCTGCATACATTTTCTTTAATGTCATACTCAGGATTAGAAATACAAACAAACTGATTTTGAACAACATCGTGGCTTAGAATTTAAACACAATAACAAGATATAAATAGATCAGTGGATAGATTCATTAACATTATAATGGGTTAATAAGTTTGATTTGGCTGTTTTTAGTCACTGCATATATTTAATAATCAGGATGTGCCACCAATACCCATTTGTCAATGTGTCATAGAAATAGTGTCCTCAGTGACACAGCAGGGTTTTGCATTTTGAAAAACCTTAACTTTAACAATGGACTCTGTTCAATGATTGACTTTCCTTATGAGCTGATTATAGTAGTGCAAATGTCCCTTTATGTTAACTACATATCAAGAAATTTACATTTTAGTACACATATGTACGTTTTGTCCAACCATTCATTATTATAAATTCTACATTTTATCAAAATAATTGTCGCATTATTATAATTATGTATGTTAAAACAATGTTATTATATTAGTAAATACAGTGTACCACCTATTATACATATTTATGCTTAATAAGGTTTACAAAATCTATAATTCCATATTATGGACACATTTCAACATCACATTAAGGTCTAGCAAACATGTTTTCGTGACAATCTTATTTACAGCGTTGTTTCGTAATAGTTACTGTGATAACATGCTAACATGTTTTACCACCACAGTCGTACGTATGTTTTATAAATTTGAAGAAAGACAGGGATGAGCCATACCAGTGAACTCTCCTGATATTCTAACAGATGCATCTGTCCAGAATGCTTAATGAAATAATCTTACGTTTCATTTTGTGCGAAGCAATAAAACATGCCACCAGAAAAGTATCACTTAAATCTATTCTCCATAATTTGGTTGATGTCAATTTGTTTGATGTCCTGCCAAATGAATATTCAACTTTAATATAGCAGTGGCGTATTTTCATGCCAAAATATAATCAGCCAAATAAATCTTTTGCAATAGATTATGTTTATAATGACTTGTGGGTGTTTCTCTTTTTAGCTGTATTTGGCAAGTCCTGCTGGGATGACACCCAGAACTCGTGATTTGGTCATTCATACAAATAAACCACACTAAACCTGTCTTAATTAACCAAATGTCGCATTTTACAATTTTGTCCCCATGTCGTGATTGATAGTTTTGTTACTGAAACAAATATGTTCTGACTTACTGGATACATTGCCTATTACCCAGCTCATAAATTTATGATGTAAATTCATTTTTGCTATTGCTTACACTGCTAGGATCATTGACACACAATCTCTAAAATATTGACAAATATGCACGCCACCTCTGAACCATTTAAAGTTTGGTGAAATAAACATAAAGGACTCTTATGGTAGGCATGACCACACACTACCACCTGAAAGAACGGTATCAAAATCTAATAAACAAAGCTGTATAACAATACAACATATGACAATGTTAAGTGAATCGATAAATCGTAACTACACACTTGTAGCACAAAATCTTAAATGTGACATTTGGTTGCTTAAGAGACAGCTCAGAGGACCACACAGGTATGCTAATTTAAGATGAGGTCACGTATATAGGTCAGCTGTCAAAGTGAGGCTGTGTCCTCGGTAGCCACCTGCTGAGTGGCTACGTCATTAACTGCTCTGGAGAGTTTAAGTAAGGGATGACATCACAACACGTTTTTCACATTCTGCATCACATCAATTGTTCTACCATTGCACCTTGAATAACTAATGATATACTACTAATAACAATATTATACATGTACGTATATATATATATATATATATATATATGTGTGTAGCCTTGCTAAAACCAGAAGAAAAGCACTTGGGAGAATCTGTCTAGATTGCCAGAACTGTATGTGTTGAAACTGAGCAGGACAAACAATGTGAAGAAGCGACTGGGCTGAGTACAATTACCTAAGCTGTGACATAAATTAAGGCAATAAAACATGGATTTTCATCTCCTGAACATGTTATTATGGAGGAAATTTGTCAGCCAGAATTCAATGAAATTAAAATAATGCTTGTTCACTTCCTCTCTATTATCATCGTAAATAAAAACCAGATTTGAAAAACCCAGATTTGTGGTAGGTCTATAATCCATCTCAACATATTAAGGTTGGTTATAAGTAAGCAACATGATTATTAACTAATTAATATGAGGATACACCTTAAAATGTCTCAGCTGATGACCACCCAAGATGATTGTTGGCTGCAATTATCACATGCAAACTGTTTTATGTAGCACTTAGCTACAACCTGGTTTGTGTAGCCCAAATTACTTTTAATTAGCTATAGAGTACATATTATATTGCAGTCATCATATAAAAGACCAACTGCATTACACCACCACATTGTCACGTGACCATCCACGTGATCATCCATATGTCCTTGAATGATCTACTGAGATTTTGCGTCAGCTGACTGTCATGTGACACACTGCCACTCCCAGCATCACATCATGTGATTGTCAGGTGATGTTGTCCAACTCAAGCACTGCTTTGGTGTTATGCGTACACACTAGGTGGCGTGTGAGTGTAACCTGAACATCTCTTACGATCCCGGTGACTGATGCAATATGGGTAGAGTGAGGGTACATCAACCATAAACAACCGAAAACGTTATGATAAGTGCTATAACAACCAGCAATATCACAACGCATATTGCAATGAGAAACTTTTTCTGAAACAAAGCAGAAACAAAACAAAAACATTAAGACAATATCAAAAGAAATGAAACAAAGAGGAGACATACAACAACATGAACAGGTGATCTATTGATACGCAACAATAGAAACAGTAACATAAGAAATCACAAAACAAAATCCTTTGAAAATAGTTTAAATAGAATATATAACAATTTTCAATGGCACCTATTTAGTATGCTGTCTAATTAGTATGCTCCTATGCTCAATTATTTTACTCCAAGTTGTTACCTTTACTGCAGTTGTTATATATATTTATATATATTTTTATGGTGTTATAAAACATGGGTAGTTTTAAAGATATTTAGGGATGAAATATATCATGTACCAAGATTCTGTAAACAGTAATAAATCCAGTCACAAAATCTCGTTCAGTCAGCCATGAATGAAAATTGTTGTATATTCCTGTTTTTATAAGTTAAGCAAAAGTGATTTTTTTAAAGTATTCTTAATCACATATGTATATAAATTTTGTATAGTGGGTACAACATATATAATATTATATATAATTATAAAATAAACAAACAAATAAATATATATATATATATATATCTATATGATCCACCATACCAAAATGAGACACTAAGTTGTTTCTTTGCTTACTCAAATACAGACGATCGACAAGGAAAAACATTAAGTTATGTTACCTATAACTACATGTCCAGAGATACAGCAATGTTAAGGTACAAAGTATAGCTTGGAGAAAACATGCTTCAACCTTTTCACTGTAGATATTGGCTATAGTTTTCTTACTGTCAAATTGTCAAAATATACATTTGTACACGTTTAGGTAACATCCTAATATATGAAAGGTATTCTGGATATTTTTCACAATGGAAACTCATTGAAATATTAGGTGCAGTACTAGCTTATAAAGAACATCTGCAAGTAGCGTCTAATATTGGAATGGTGGACCACATACACAAGACAAATACACACAGAATATTACAGAGAAATAACTTAACAGGTTTCAAAAAGTGACTTTAAAGAACAGTTACAAAACAACAAACATAATGCATTCATTACAAATGAAGGTTGGAATTAGACTAGCATGGCTTCAAATAAGCTTGGATAGGTTATCATGCAGTGGCATGCTACTCGTTGGAGGACATTTGTTTCAGTATACTTCCTGGGGTCAAATACTTTTTATAACATGGCTGTGGTAAAATACATTCATACATACCGTTACATATATTGTTTTCTGAAGATTTGTGTGAGTTCTTGATATTTTGTGAACTCATCTGGACAGATTATATTCCCACTTGTCAGATATATTTCTGTGTTATAATATTGGAACCATTACACCATACACTGGTAAGACAGTTGGTAACTGACATATTTTCCAAACCTTTTTGATGGGTTTCAAATGGATTCAGGAGTCTCATCCTAGGCTTGTATGTGTTTTATTATATTTACTAGAATAATTAAATGAAAATGCAGTTTAAGCAAAGGGAAACTAACAATGGTATATGTTACTTCTACGGGAAATTAGACGTGCAGCCTTGTGTGCCTATTTAATTATATATATAATTTATTAAAAATTAAGAAATTCTGTATATGACCAAAGCCATTATATTGAAAATCACCACCATTGTTCAACATACAGCTGTTAGTGAGATATAAACAAAATGAGGATGCCTTAGAAGTGAATAAGTCAGGCAGGCTGGGATGCTGGCAGGCACTGTGCACCGTCCTGGTGACCAAGACTTCCAACAGTTTGGATCAGAGCTAGCATCAGTTGTGAAATATGGTTACTACATGAACAAAATCATTCATGTGGTATTGCTATATAGTAATCATGTATAAATATTACAACAAATATTGTATTTGATGCTTTCACCAATTTAGCAGGAGGTCTTGTCTAAGATATTTATTATAAAAATAACATAGTGGTTACTTGAAATAGGAAGAGTAAAAGAAGCCCAGTACCAGTATTGTCTAAATGGTGGTTGCTATGATGATAATAATAATCACAACTATCACCAGAACCAGCACAGCAAGAAGTATAAGTTTCTGCAAAGAAAGAAACAGAATGCTTGAAATAGAGATGCATGCAAACATTGACAAGGAACCAAGGACATATGTGTCAACTCTTGTGGTCTAACACCTGTTTATGACATGTTTATGTTCTCTAAGTAAACAAACAATATCTGTTCAATAATTTAAAAACAATTGAGTACTGTACCAGTCGTTGGTCAGTTGCTCTGTGTAAGTCCAGAATATTACGAGTGTAGGAAACATGCCTTTGGTTTGTCTTATAATTTTGCATTCATGAATGATCAGTTTTAAAATGTCTGACTGATGACTCTGGTCAATTTGGTTTCCGTTATGGAGTCTTGTGAGATCTTATAATAATATTGCTGTTGCTGACAAGCATGTACAGAATGCAAGTGGAAGTAGATAATTGTAGAAGTTCATTTGGAGATTTCTGTCACCAACCAGTCTTACAGGAGTATCCCAATCAGGGTTGGCACATATGAAAGGATAACATGTAACTACAGATCAAAGAAATAACATGCAACAGTCATAAAGAACCACAAAAATAACATGCAACAGTTACAAAGAACCACAAAAATGACATGCAACAGTAATCAAGAACAAAGGCATAACATGCAACATTTGTGTAGAACCAAGGGGGAAACGTGTACCAAAAAACAAGGAATATTAGGTAATCATTGACAACAGAAATCAAGTTTTCACAAAGAAATAACTACACAATATGCAAAAGAAACATTACTGATGTGAAACCATGTTTGTACAATTGCAAACTATTAACATTCTCTTCTTAATTAATTATTTCCACTAATCTAATTTCAAACTTATTCCACAAACATTTATTTTAATCTGGTCTCGTGCCCTCTACCGTGGGTCCTGGTGTTAGTTCTGACAGTGGGTAGTACGGCACTCACTGGGGGCTGTGCTGGCTCAAACGTCACCCTACCTAGCCCAGCTGTTAGGACACACTGGTGCATGTATACAGGCAAGTCGTCCATGGCTCACTAGTGTCACAACGGCTGTATGTTGTATACTGCTACCTCCAAATGCCCTTCAAATACTGGGTCTGATTCTCCACTACTCCAGGTACCCTTGTTTGAACAGGTTCTATCAGTTGTCCTTATAAGTTAATATATAATGTTAGGACAAAATACCACACACTAAGAACATTTAGCCAACTATTGTGTTCAGTGTCTCTAATTATGATATATATACATAATATATATATATATACATACATAATGTAGATATATAATTTACAATTCTTCAATTCCCCATATGTTCCTACATTTCGTATTATAAGTGATTCATAATTTGACCCTTTTCATGATATGAGCGTGACCTAATTATGATTTAGTACTTTTCCAAAGTAGAACACTAAACACATAGAGCACAATACAGTGCACATGACCCAACTTGTCCAGTACAGAGTTACGGACTTTGTATGTAAGTTTCACTGCTTATGGCAGTAATAAAAACAGCGTCTACAGCTGTAACATCATTATTAGTTTCCAGCTGTAGTATATATTATGTCAATATATAATAATTATATATAATATATATATTGTAAATATAATATATAATTATATATTGTAATATATATGTATATTTAAATGTATTTATAGACATCTGTTTGTGCGTATGCATCAATGCACATCGTTGCTGATGTATTCTTGTACTACATTACACATTACGGGCAGAAGTCACAGCTTCACTTTCATGTTTCTAAGAGGAAGGTCAATTTGGCTTTTCTCCAAATTAGAAATCTCAACTTACTGTACTCTTTGTCATTGCTAATGATGGTTACATGATTACGTTTTATGCGATCTTGTCCTGATTTAGACTGCCCGTCTGTTGTGACATTATGCTGACATCAACAACAATAAGATGTCTCTATGGCAACTATCAATTTGTGTCAACTACTGAGCTAGATTAGTATGTAAGAAGAAAAGAGGCATGCAGAAGGTTCAATGGAAGTGCACAAAGTGTCTTCACAATGTTAGTGAAACCACATCCCACAGGTTGTCAGTAAAGTCGCACCACACAGGCTACTAGAAAACATCCTAATACAGGCTGTTCATAAGGTCTTCATACTCAGGCTATTAGAAAACCTCCTCACAAGATGTTAGTAAAGCCATGCAAGTTTTTGGCGTCCACTGCAGTTTGTGCCTGTGGTGTGAAGCGAGGGTAAACATGCAGTGAAACTGGGGTATGTCACTTTCCCGTCACAATACAATACAATAACCTTTAATAGTCTCCCATAGAGGAAATTCATGTGATAAATATCCACATAACACAATGTCACAGTGACACAACATTCTGCTCAATATGTAGAGGACAGTTGGACAGTGGACCTCATTAAAATGTATTGATAAATTAATCAATATTAAAGGTATAAATGCTGATAACTTTTATTGTATAATCGTATAATAATGTGTAAACCATGCAACATTTAGAAATCTGAAATTGTTGGAATCCATTTCAAATAATAAAAAAAGTTCATTGTCCAAGAGGCCTTACGTCCTCTGGACTATACTGTGAGGTTATAATTATTAAGGAAATGCCTGTTGGGACCTGGAGGTAGAACATACGAGTAGACTGTTTTGTGAAGATTGCAGACATTAGTTTATGTGTTATTAGAATAATTGTGAAGTTTATCCTGATACTCTGCTATTTAGGCAGACTTCCGTTGGTTGTAGATACCTTGCAGGCAAGTTGTTGAGCTGCAATCATGCGTGTAGAAAATGTGAAAAGTAGAAAAATGTTAATGTGTATATGAAAAACTGCAATTTTGGAGAATTAGAATGACTGAAACAAATACAGATGTTTTCGGCATAGTGGCACAAAATGGAGTGCACATCATGTTGAGGGGAGATTTGGAGGTGACGGAGGTTGTGGAGGAGGAAGTGGACAAAGTTATTGGTTATCGAGTCTAAAAATGTTTACTATATAATTATAACACAATTTTACAATAAAAATAATCAGATTTGTACCTTTAATAGATTAAGCGTTTGAATTATTACTGGAGGATCTCGAATAGGAAGGTGGGAGGTGGATTGTAGGGAGATGAGCTATTGGTTGTGGGAAAACAGGTGCATCATGGGAGACTTACCCGTCTGGCCTTGCTCTGGTACTTGACAGCCTTCTTTGTGTCTGCCTTTGCCGTCTCAATGTAGTCGACTGCATGCTCCACATTGTACTCAATCCGGTCAATCATCTCCCCCTGTAATGTAGGCATGTATGGGTGAGACACATTGTACTCGATCCAGTCAATCATCTCCCCCTGTAATGTAGGCATGC
Source organism: Oasisia sp. SBJ-2009 (assembly GCA_964017155.1). Lineage (NCBI taxonomy): Eukaryota > Metazoa > Annelida > Polychaeta > Sabellida > Siboglinidae > Oasisia > Oasisia sp. SBJ-2009. The sequence goes on from OZ024865.1 coordinate 20,784,785, forward strand.
ATGGGTGAGACACATTGTACTCGATCCTGTCAATCATCTCCCCCTGTAATGTAGGCATGTATGGGTGAGACACATTGTACTCGATCCAGTCAATCATCTCCCCCTGTAATGTAGGCATGCATGGGTGAGACACATTGTACTCGATCCTGTCAATCATCTCCCCCTGTAATGTAGGCATGTATGGGTGAGACACATTGTACTCGATCCAGTCAATCATCTCCCCCTGTAATGTAGGCATGTATGGGTGAGACACATTGTACTCGATCCTGTCAATCATCTCCCCCTGTAATGTAGGCATGTATGGGTGAGACACATTGTACTCGATCCAGTCAATCATCTCCCCCTGTAATGTAGGCATGCATGGGTGAGACACATTGTACTCGATCCTGTCAATCATCTCCCCCTGTAATGTAGGCATGTATGGGTGAGACACATTGTACTCGATCCAGTCAATCATCTCCCCCTGTAATGTAGGCATGCATGGGTGAGACACATTGTACTCGATCCTGTCAATCATCTCCCCCTGTAATATAGGCATGCATGGGTGAGACACATTGTACTCAATCCTGTCAATCATCTCCCCCTGTAATGTAGGCATGTATGGGTGAGACACATTGTACTCGATCCAGTCAATCATCTCCCCCTGTAATGTAGGCATGCATGGGTGAGACACATTGTACTCGATCCTGTCAATCATCTCCCCCTGTAATATAGGCATGCATGGGTAAGACACATTGTACTCGATCCAGTCAATCATCTCCCCCTGTAATGTAGGCATGCATGGGTGAGACACATTGTACTCGATCCTGTCAATCATCTCCCCCTGTAATGTAGGCATGCATGGGTGAGACACATTGTACTCGATCCTGTCAATCATCTCCCCCTGTAATGTAGGCATGCATGGGTGAGACACATTGTACTCGATCCTGTCAATCATCTCCCCCTGTAATATAGGCATGTATGGGTGAGACACATTGTACTCGATCCAGTCAATCATCTCCCCCTGTAATGTAGGCATGTATGGGTGAGACACATTGTACTCGATCCAGTCAATCATCTCCCCCTGTAATGTAGGCATGCATGGGTAAGACACATTGTACTCGATCCAGTCAATCATCTCCCCCTGTAATGTAGGCATGCATGGGTAAGACACATTGTACTCGATCCTGTCAATCATCTCCCCCTGTAATGTAGCCATGCATGGGTAAGACACATTGTACTCAATCCTGTCAATCATCTCCCCCTGTAATGTAGCCATGCATGGGTGAGACACGTGTTGTTTCATATAAGGTGAGACCAATACACAATCATTATAACTTATCCTACAATGGATGAATGATTTATTGATAAAATAACCTTTTTTAGGCACATGAATACTACTTAACTGACCTCATGTAGAAAATCTGTGACACCTTAATACAAGATATATTCATTAAAACCTGAGACTCCTCAATTTACTCCCAAAGTGGTGATGCATTTTGAAATATTTGTGGGTTTTGGACTCTAACAAGGCTGTATAAATGTATCACACACTCATTGACCTATGAACTTGTGATGTTGCCTCCAAAGAAAATGTACTTTACCTGACTTAAACACAACCATGAACATATCATACATCAAGTGACCTACAAACTTGTTCGGTGCCTCCACGGATACTGTAATATACTTGACTCCCCATTAACATGGGCATGACCACACCAAGTGACCTAGGAACCTGTTCGTTGCCTCCACAGGCAGAGTACTGTACCTGACTCTCCACTAACATAGCCATGTCCATGAACATGTCATGTAGCTCTCGTATGCTGTTCTCCAACTTGATGATATCGTTGTGACGTGCTTCGATATCCTTCAATGACTGTTTGGCTTGTTGTGTCTCCATGATGATCTGAAACCATAGCAACCAAAAACCCATGACATCATCACGAAACCATGTCAATATTGTCACTACTTAAACCTGTCTTCGAATACTGAATTTCCAAAACATGGTTGAAACATAATTCTTCTCCAAGATATACATGTATTACGTGCATATTTTAATCGTGTTTAGCCTTGTTGCTGTTTTGTAACAAATCATAGTGACCTGTGAACACAGTTGCAGTAACCAGAATAAATCAGTGTTAAGTACGGAATATAATAAATCAGTGTTAAGGAAGGAATAGAATACATCAGTGTTAAGTAAGGAATAGAATAAACCAGTGTTAAAGGGATTCTGTTAAAAGTTTTACCTCTTTGTAATGTATGCAATTTTTTTATTATTCCTGTTAACATAGTTACGGTGTATTTCATATAATTCAATGCGTATGTTTCATTATAAGTGTGTTTTATTAATCATTTATAATGCTGACAGCATAGCGAAAACATAACTGTATAAGGGGAGTTTCTAGTTTAAGTTCCTCCTATACTATTTGTATAAGGCATGGTCATGAATATTCAGTTCAGTTCAACAAGTTCACTGTATTTAAAGACAAGGGTTATTGCGTGGTTCACTGTGTATATGGATATTCATTATAATCGGGCTGCGTAATTAATCATCCACTTGGCAGTAAGTCGTTCACTTTAACAGTTATGGATTGGCTAGTTGCACAGGTAACACCCAAGTTACTTTGCAAGACAAAATTAGCAGACAAATTAATTATAAGCAATTATCATGTTTGGATACACACCGAATGCATATAAGCATAAAAGGAATTCTTTGGAATTGGAATAGGAGAAATCAGTGTTGTGAGGAATTATTTTGCCTTGGTGATTGTTGCGTAGGTGTGGGGAGTACTTAGTATTACTTACCCCTTGTGTGAAGATGGCTGGATTGCCTGACTCCAACATATCTTCTAGTTCATCGTTAGTTGTCGTTCGGCCAGCTACACATCAGATGTCATCAGTCAGAGACATTCACACTTGTGACACACAACGTACCTGTCTGGCTACACACTCACACACAAGAAGCATCCACCAACACATGCATGTATGTACACACATGCACACACACACACACACACACACACATGCAGGTACACACACGCACACATACATACAGATACACACTCATGCACGCGCACACATACAGATACACACTCGCACGCATGTATGCATTCACACATGCAGATACACACACACGCACGCACACGTTCAAGTACATGCACGCACACATGCAGGTACATATCAGAACGCATGCACGCACGCATGCACGCACGCACGCACGCACACATACAGGTACACACATGCCAATGTATATATACACAGCACACACAATTTGCACATACTATTTCACAGGCATAATTTAAAACATTTACAGTAATGCATTATAATTTATAACAAAACGTTAATGACAGTTTGGATATCTTTCATTATCTAACTTCACACTTAATGTTCATTATTAACTGATACTTTCAATCACTTCTTTGGTGTCAAACAAAGCAAATAATTTCACATGACACGGTCACATAACACCAAAGGATGGTTTGACACTTGTAGAAATGACAGTGATGAAACCTCTATCAGACATAATAATTCATTCTGAAAGGTATTACAATGTGTTCCCTAATAAGAATGTCCCTGCCTCTGTTACCACTTGACATGCTGGTGGCAAACACTTGTTCACATACTTGCAATACATTATTGCAACATATTTTAAAATACAATATATAAAAGCAAATTGTTAACAGATTTCAAGATGTAAAAAAATCATCATCGGATTACTGAAAATATATTTAAACAAATTTAAAAATCACCATTTGATTAATGTAAATTATAAGAAGAACTGCTTATAAAGTGCATCAAATCTACAACATGCCATAATGAAAATGTGGCAATATTAAAAAATAGGATTTGTGCCAGGCAAAATGCTTTGAATATTAAAACTATTATGCAAGCTGAACTGAAAGAATCAAGAGAAAAACGTTCAAAGGGTTTTATATGATATTGAGGACAAATGACAGTGCACTACTTTTCGATCCACACTTGGATAATATTTGTTAACACTGACAAAATGTATAAGACATCAGTGTGGAGGAAACTGAATGCTGTTGTAGAAACTTGCCAAACAACACAAATAAAATGAAGGTCTTACTGATCTCGAGCTGTCGTTGGATGCGACCTTTGCACCGCTCACGGTAGTCGATCTGGCACGCGTTGTAATCATTCATAACCTCGACAAATTTACGTGATAGTGTTGCGTGCTAGAATGGAAAAAAGAAATCGAAAACAAAACTCATAAGTTGAACAAATAATAAACTCTTGTAGGGGGTGGGCTGGCATGCCATGCCATCTGGTGGACAAAGTGTGAAACAACCAGCTGGCCTGCCATGCCATCTGGTGGACAGTGTGTGAAACAACCAGCTGGTGGACAGTGTGTGAAACAACCAGTTGGCCTGACATCTGGTGGAAAGTTTGTGAAACAGACTATGTACTATGCCATCTGGTGAATAGTGTAAAATAACACTACTATTAGTGTGGGCATGGATGTACTGATTAATTTAAAAGTACCAGGCCATGTCTGACAAAACAAAATTGAAGATTTTCATCAGATCTACGTATAACAAATTTCCGATAGGCGTTAAGGCAAGAAAACCGAGATCAGAGAGAGCACCTAACCTTGACATGTTCAGTTTTTTCACACACTGTAATATCTAATTAATGCTCATGTGTTCACACACTGAGATGAAGGCTGACTGTGTTCACACACTGTGACACCTCCACCTCAAGTGTTCACACACTGTGTTCATGTGTCCACATAGCATAATGCTCATATTTCATGTGTTCACAGTACTTCACAAACTGTTACACTGATGTGTTGACACAGTGTAGTGCCCACACGTACTGGTCAGTGTGTCCATGTTCGTGCCTGCCATCCTAACACAACGCAAGCTTAATAAGAAATACTCTGTAAAACTGATGCAACTGAAGCGCAGCGCAAACACAACAACGACAACAACAACGATGACAACAACAGCAGCGAGGCATGCGGAGACCAAACACAGGTGAATGTTGGGCACATCTAGAGAGAAACACATTGATAAAAAGGAGTGAGCGAGCAAGAGAGCGAGCAGTTCTTACTGATTTCCATCTGGCGTTTGATACGCGCTTTGCAACCGTCGCGATACTGCACCTGGGCCGCGTTGTAGTCGTTCATCACCTCGATAAACTTACGTGATATCGTGGAATACTAGAAACGGACAGAAACCGCGAGACACACAGACACTAGAGAAGGCACACAGGCAACAACATGTAACGGCAGCACACTTGATGGTGTCCCTATTACTTGACAACCATTCACATTGAACTAACCCAGGGCTAAGCCAGAGACCTGCCTGTCCGTCTTCCAGACTGGCAGGTGACAGGCCAACATGTGTAAATACATCTAATAAGACTGGTGACAATTAAAGGGATCAGAGGGTCACTAAACTACCAAATAGTTCCAAGTGTAGGGCCCACATCGATAACTATCACTGGCACAACTGATTATGAAATAATTCAAATGTATCAATATTAATTTTATAAAACAGCCCAAAAACACATTTCTGTAATTGAAAAAATAAACTGGCCAAAAATAGCTGTGAATGACATAAGTTGCTTCAATACAAGCTCTAAATGGAACACTTTTGATTAATCCAAGACTGACAAGAACTTAGGGTTTTGACCAAACCCGTCCTGTTCCGTGGTCACAGTATGCTGTCTGTCTGCTCATAATGTGTCATCGTGAAATAACTGACAGAAATATTATAGAAGATGGATTGATTGAAATTTTCAAATATATAAAGATGTCTGTTTTACAATACTTTGAAAAAATGTAATTCAAATGTTTTGTAGTGAGAATATTTTCATAAAATCAGTGTTACCTACTTGATCAGCGGCAGTGACAACATATTACAATTTACAGCAGTTTAACGAATACGGCAGCATATTGATGTAAACCCACATAACTGCATTTATCAACATGAGCAGGGGTCTGTGAGGCACAACTCATGCAAAGGTCAATGCAAGAACATCTCCCACTGAATTCTACAAGCACCAGTGAGAACATTTATGTCTTTGGCAGAGAAATGGGTTAATTTTTCAACATGTAAATGTCCTTCTGCAGGAGCTCACATGTGGTGTTGACAACATGTTGACATGCTGCCATGTCTTGTGTTCTGTAAGAGAAGTATTGACACAGACACAGCAAGTAGGGAGATCACTGAGCAGATCATGAGGAGATGAGGTGTGGAGATCACTGAGCAGATCATGAGGAGATGAGGTGTGGAGATCACTGAGCAGATCATGAGGAGATGAGGTGTGGAGATCACTTGGGAGTTGGAGATATCCCGGAGAGATGAGTTGGGGTATTCATTAAAGAAGATGAGGAGATCATGGAGAGTTGAGGGGGGAGATAACTGAGGAGATCATGGAGAATTGAGGGGGGAGATAACCGATGAGATCATGGAGAGTTGAGGGGGAGATAACTGAGGAGATCATGGAGAGTTGAGGGGGGAGATAACTGAGGAGATCATGGAGAATTGAGGGGGGAGATATCCAAGGAGATCATGGAGAGATGTGGGGATCTCTCAGGAGATGATGAGGTAATGGAGATGGGAGTAGATACCTTAGAGGATATGGTGAGATAATGTAAATTGGGTGTGGTTATATTATTGAGATAAGGAGATTGTGGATAGATAAGGAGATCATTATTGAGATGAAGAGATCATGGAGATATGAGACAAGGAGATTACTGAGGAGATGAGATCATTGATACATAGGATGGGAAGTTCAATGATGAGATAAAATCATTGAGATACGAGTTATGGAGATCACGGAGGTGATGAGGTCATGGATAAGATCATGGGAGATCATAGACAGAGGTGATGAAGAAATCATGAGTGACCGTACAGAGATATGAAACAATTGTGGAAGAGAGGTGAAGTGATCATAGAAGATCACAAATATATGAAAAAGATCAATAGATCAATGGAAAAAAGGTAAAGAGATCGTGATAGATCATTGAAACAGGTGAAGATAATGGGTGATCAGACATACATGAATAGATTAATGGAGGTCCTGGAAAAGAGGGTGATTGGAGTATGATAGATCGTGGAGGTGGTGAAGAAATCATGGGATATCAGACACATGAAAGGATCATGGGAGATCACAAGACATGAAAATATCACAAAGATTTGGTGAAGAGATCATGACAGATGATAGAGAGAGGCGATGAAGAGAACATGGGAGGTCACAAAACACATGAAACGATCATGGAGAGTGAGTAAAGAGATCACAGAGAGTGAGTAAAGAGATGACATAGAGTGAGTAAAGAGATCACAAAGAGTAAAGAGATCATGTGATGTGAGATTGTGGGGATATATCAAGATATGATGGATGCGGGATGTGAGACGAGGGGGGTTGGAAGAAGCAGGGAGGCTGTAGGAGGCAATGAGGACGACACAGCGACTGAAGCGACACTGTACAACAGACACAGTAGAAGCAGTACAACCACCACCAGCCATGCCCAAGTCGCCATGCACCCTACGTCACAATGTCTAACACAAACAGCAACACATCCAGCTTCTACTTTGGTAATAGTTTCATCTGACCTGACATTAACAGGGATATAATTTTAAAGAGCTGTCATAGCACAGAAAAAACTCTACTGGTATTTCAAACATTAGTGTTGATTTTAGTTTTCATTATTATGCTTTTCTTTGTCTATTTTTTCATAAACAATGCAATGTCTAACTGTCAGTGAAAATACATGAATGACACAGTGGAATACTAGAAATTTATAAAAAATACCAATACCAGTCATTAGCTGGATGGCAGCTCGGGTCAACAGCTTACAATGTGTATAGATTACATTAATTGTTACTTGAGATTTCAACTAAACATTGAAAATTTAATTCAATAGCATTTAAAAAAAAATGCAGACGTAACAGTAAAAAAAGTTGTTTTACTAAATGGAACATTTTATATATAGTTATGACAGAAACTGTTATACTAGAAAAGAATAATAAATTCAGAGCACTAAATCTGAATGCATGACTCATTTCTAAGAACCATCTGACTGACAGATATACTTTACTACACATGAAAGGCAAGTTGATGGTAGAAGCTAGCATGACACAGACATCAACAAGCCACTGCCACATCCGCACACTACACGCTGCCACAACACACTGCCACAACCACAACACAGACATTGCAGTTAGTACGACACGGATGACAGGACAGAACTAGAGATGACATGCTGGACAGTGGATGTCCACATATCCATACACCATCAACCACAGAATCCACACCAGGGACTTCATATACATAATACACACAGTCTTATATGATTGTCATTTGTGAAACAGATATCAGTCTTTGGTATATACCTTACATTGTCAGTATAAACATGTTTTGTCATGCCAAAATACATTTACGCTGACTGCCCAGACGGCCTGCTGACTGCCCAGACGGCCTGCTGACTGCCCAGACGGCCCGCTGACTGCCCAGACGGTCCGCTGACTGCCCAGACGGTCTGCTGACTGCCCAGACGGCCCGGTGACTGCCCAGAAAGTCCACTGACTGCTGAGAAAGTTTGCTGATTACCTAGACGGTCTTCTGAATACTCAGGTAGACCGCTGACTACCCAGACGGTGCATCACCAGTACAAACGACCAAATGCTCTGCTGACCACCCAGATTGTCTGCTGACCCAGGCATCACATCGACCACCCAGAAAACATGCTGACTGACCAGACGATTTAGTAACTACATAGATGGTCTGCTTAGTTTTGCTTACATCCTGTCTACACAACAAGCTGACAGCACACCAATACAGTCTGCTGACTGCTGACATAACTTTTCTTGTGTTGAGGTAATTAAACATGGCTGACCATGACATTACGGTGGCTACCTGTGTTTTTCGTATCCTAAGGTCTGCTGATGATTTGTTGCTATGTTCCTCCTGTTCAATGTTCTGCTCAATGACTGCAAACAAAAAGCCACCACTGGTCAATACACAAAGTACCAGGACAATGATATACGTAGTACCTGGTCAGCTGCTAACACCAATAGATTGACTTGTAGGTCACTTCTATATTATAAAATAGGGTTTATATGTAATACATACAGGATTCAAATGCTGTAGATTTCCTAGCTATCTGACTAGGGTGGTTTAAGTTTGTTTTTACAATTTGAAACTGAGGAATATATGGCTGTAAATTGACCAGTTTTAGGGTGCTGGAGGACTCTAGAGGCATTTAGAATAGTCCAATAAAATTTCGATTTCTCATGTATAGTGGCAGTACCCTAAGATCTGTCAATGCAAAATTAGACAAATACATCTTCAATGGTTTCTGCGACTTGGTAGCTAATGTCCCCATAGTGAACAGCTGACACAGAGATTTAGCCATAGATCTGTTGGACTTTCAGTGTATTGCTTTGGTATCTACATGTAATCAACTTTTAAACTAAATAAAATATTATATGAAATGTGAGACACTGCCTTTCCATAATATCCAAAACAAATCTATGGACCCTTGTTAGTTGATGTTTTCAAACAGCGCTCAGTCAAAACATCTAATATACAGGCGTATAGCCATATAAAACAAATGCCCCAGTCATGGCCCAGTGACACAGCACATACACTAACAACTCCAGGGACACCAGTTACACAAGTGTCCAGAAGATGGCGCCATCACCATGCAATGTTAGAACAAGTTTGTGGCTGTTTGTGGCCACTCAAGAAAATGGGTGTCTGGCAGCTTCTGGCTTCAATATCTAATGGGGTAAACAAACCAACTCACCTTTTAACTTCCCCCGAACCTTGTTTGCTGTTTTCTTAATGTCCGCCATGAGTTCCTCCAGTTCTTCCTTCATTTCTACAACACACCAGCCAACTCTTATACACAAATGTCAATGTACAACACACCAGCCAACTCTTATACACAAATGTCAATGTACAACACACCAGCCAACTCTTATACACAAATGTCAATGTACAACACACCAGCCAACTCTTATACACAAATGTCAATGTACAACACACCAGCCAACTCTTATACACAAATGTCAATGTACAACACACCAGCCAACTCTTATACACAAATGTCAATGTACAACACACCAGCCAACACATGGTGGCATGCTTATAACTGCCGTCACCAACGCTCACAAAAAATACATTCGTTACAAATTACAGAGAACATGAGAACCCGTCCAGTGAAATTTCTATGCAACAAATGCTCATTCACAATGGGATTTACTTGTCCAAATGACAAGTAGATGGATCTCTGCATAAAGCTATGGGTACTATATTGTAGGTGGTTTTAAATGAGGCGTTCTACCTTAGTTTTATATTACAATACAATACATACAATTAGAATAATTTCCTTTATAAAATTAGTCCAAACATTCTTAACCAATTCTGAAATAAACGGCTAGTTAAACAAAAACAAAATAAAACGACCAAAACCACATATCATTCAGCATAATGTGTTTTTATAAACTGAACAGGAAATGTCAGCATGACTAATTTAATTAATGCTAAGCAATGTATGTTGTATGTCTTCTATCTAACAGTCTCATTGTGACTGATACTGCTGCGCCACCAAGTTATACATTTATAATACGATATCACATCACCAATCTATTTTAATGAATTAAGAATTATTATGCATTATTATGCAACCTCTTTCAGTAGATACATTATATATATATATATATATATATATATATATATATATATATATATATATATATATTATAGTCTAACTAATAGCACAAATAATTCACAATGTACATGAATACTTGTTTGAGATTAAAACTGAACACCAACCAGGGAGAATGACAAGGTAGGGAATTAAGAGAGATAGGCAGGATGGATGAGAAATTGACAAAGAAAAGAGCGCATGGAAACCAGAAGATGATAGAAGAAGAATGGTAGAAATTGAGGGAAAATATGCCTATGGTGATTCACTAAAATAATGAGCTCATAAGGAAAACCTTCATTAAACAGTCTGTTGTTAAATTGTTGCTTTTCAACTTACAAAAAGCCACAGTATTGGTATGGATTCTGTTTCCACAACATACCAGTAATTCCTGGCAGCACGTCCTGATGTTGACAATTTTTAATATATAAAAAGGAGTGCAACTGATCTTAAACAGCTTAAACATGGTTTATGAGGCTAAGAATATGAGTTCATTAATATTGGTGAAATGTTCCCCTTGTCACACCTTTTGGGTCACTAAAATTGTTGTGTGGATGGGTAATAAACTGGTAGAAACCTGAAGAGCACAACAACCTTTAAATACAATTATACATTCACTCTAAGTGACTCTATGTACTGGTGGAGTGAGTGCATGTGGGCATGAACACATATCTACTGGGACATTTTAAATGTGATCAGGCATAAAGGTGTGCCTGGCTGGGAGAAGACTGAGAGATGAAGACAACTGGTGAAGATGGATAAACAAACTGAGGTGACTTATACATGCAATCGGTGAGATGACAATCAGGAGATTGAGAAAAAGTGTTAGTGTGTGTGTGACTTGTGACCACTGGCAGGACAGTGACACTTCTGACTCAGGCTCTCCCAGGACACACCAAACTACATGTGGCCATTGAATCAACCAACGAAGGCGCTTCTATTATCACATTTACTATGTACATAATTAACTGTAAACAATCAGGATCCACTGGTGAGTCACTGGCGCTTGAGTTACAGTCACAACAGGCCCCAATTACAGTCACAACAGGCCCCAATTACAGTTACAACAGGCCCCAATTACAGTTACAACAGGCCCGAGATTACAACAGGCCCCAGATCAACTGGTTGTGTTTCTATCAACTAGACACAACCAGCTTAGATTGGAGGATGAAGACCTTCAAGAAAGGGGATATCTTCAGAGTGGAGTTTAGCTGAAGAAGACCACAAATGAGACATGAGGGTGGTCAACTTTACTATTTATTGTAATCAATTTGGGCCAATTTTGTTAATGCTGCACTTATTCAAACTTAATGTTGCTTATAACAACATGCACATGATTAAACATTTATAAGGAAGCTGCCTTGTTTGTAAAACTTCCCTTATTGTAAAATTACATGATACTATTCCATATAATTATGCAAGCAGGCCAAAATGTAAGTGTATCTAGCAGTTCACATTTTAACCATTTTAGTATAAACAATTCATGTGAGACTAGCGACCAACATGGATGAATGTGCCTCTTGAAGACAGGGGTGTTACACACACAGAAAGGTTAATTAATGAGAATTTGTGGCAGAAAAAAGGCTTGCTTTGCAGCAGGATGACAGATAATTAATTGTAATTATCTGCATCAGTTCAGAGAAAGCATCAATTGGCATTCTGATGCTAAACCTACCTTAAAAACATTACTCCCTGATATTTAAGGTGTTGTCACTCAACATACCGGGTAGGTTTCACATCATCCACATGTCAATGTATTTTGGGCCATAATTACATCATTTGTTCAGGGGTGTCAGACAGTTATACAAAGCACCACATTCTCAAATAACATTGTGCCATGATAAATAAATGTAAAAAGTATTAAAATATCATCAGGGTCAGATGTCTTTTTGTAAATAATCTGGGAAATTAATTACCCTGCAAAGTACTACTACCTAAACCTTAAACCTATGTTATCATTATCGAGCATTGTAAATGAATCTTAGAAAACCCACTTCCGTTTACTCGCTTCCTTCAACCACTGGCCTGTGAGCCACCAGCTGGTAATTTATTAACAAATTGGCAACACTTTGCTTTTTGGAGAAGCCCTGAAATGTCCTTAAAAAGACCAATCAACTACAAATTTCTTTAATACACTAAAAATACTGTAAGATATGTTGTGCCAAAATTTGAAAAATAGAACTTCAATGGTTTCCGAGATGTGAGATCTAACAGTGCACAGCACATGCAGTGTGATGCCTTGACTCCATTGGATCTTTGGCATAAAGGACTAAAAAACATGAAGGTACTTATTTAGTTATTTACTTTTTTCAATGGACAAATTCAATGATGAAATATCCTCTTGGTTACACTACTGAGGTGTGTCAAAATTAGTGATAAATAATGCTTGAGTGTGAGCAAGGAGGTAATTGGCAACAGCACAAAATAAATTGTCAGCAGGAATGAGGTGAAGATTACACCAGTGTAACAGTAATAACGGCTGCTGAAGTGTGGCGTGGGAGGTGGTGACCAAGTGTAGTGTAGTGTAGTGTAGTGTAGGAGGGCTTTAACTGTGGAGGTGACACACTATGTTGTTTCAAGGTGTTATTAGCAAAGGCGTCTCCTTGTAACTAATTTCTAGATAAATATTAGTTTACCCTAATGCTTGATTTACTTGATACTCAATCAGCTATGGTCAGTGTTTACAATGAATCACTACTGAATGTAAAGTGGTTGTGTTTGCCATGAAGACAGACAGATGGGTATCTGGACACACTACACTGAAACTTTACAAGAAACAGTAATTCAAAAAGAAATAAACAACAGCTTTTGGTTTAATGATTTTGCACCCAAAAGTTAATACAACTTAATCACTTGCAAGCAACTACAATAAGAATTTTCCCATAAATGGTTTAGCCATAAGTATGGTAAAAAATGGAAGATTCCAATAAAATAGCCAATACCCTGACACTTCACATTTCAACTGCATGCGTCCTAGGCCACATGCTGGTGTGATGTACATCAACCTTATGGTTTGCGACTGCTTCTCTTCGGCATTTACAATTGGCTAATATTATTGCGATAAATACTATAAATTTGCAAAAGTAGTAAACTTTTACAACAGAAAACCCACCCTCAAACTCAACCATGGTTTGATTATCTAAAGGAGTCTTCTCACCACTGACTATATTATAAATGCAAGTTGAAAGTGTATTATTCAAAGACAATGCAATTAATTCATTTATGAATTCTAATTTGAATGTTTAAACTTGAACATTATATATTTATAATAATAATAAACTTTATTTAAACACTGGTCTCCTGAGAATGATCCTGTTCCTTAGTGTTTACATAATATATTAGTCTTATATAAAACAATATAAGTCATGTATACACAAAATAAAATTTAGTGATATAAATGTAAACTTGATAACAACTGTGACTATGACATTTTGTATAACAATTTACCCATTGAACTGCAGTCAATATTCATACTATATTTATAGAATACCGGCAGTCAAATTATTTATTACAGTCCAACAAAACTTTAAAATAGATGTTTGTGATTGTAAGGCTAGAAGTGTTTATACAAAAACACAATTTTCTGATAAACATAAGCAGACTTGGCACAATAAGACAGTCACGTATGTCAGCATGACACATAACGTCAATGAAGCAGTGTTTTGTCACATGTCTGAAACTAACAATGACAATATTTGCCAAGATCACTATCATGTTCCTTAGCTTGGTTTGGAGGTTGGCATATATGGTTTCATCCTAGACCAGCATTGGGCCTAGGCACGTCATAGGCTAGTTCACATTTCACCGTACAACTCTGACCTTTCCTATAATATCCTCAATCACATGTCTGCAGATTCAAAATGTCATATCAGACCTAGTCAATACCCGTTTTTCCCCTCAATATTGTATGGTATTGTATAGATGCATGTGTAGGTGCATGCATGTACACATACATGTGTTTCATACAGATTTCCCATAACCATAAGATGTTTGGAAGTCTGCCACCAATATAACCACATCTCGTTTTAATACAGATTTACTTCAAATTAAATAAACTATTAAAAGTATGAACCTTTTAAAATTACTATATGTATAAATTTGAATGTGATGCTAGAAAAACAAGCTACACTTCTTACAAAAATATTTGATTTGTAATTTTATAAGTGTATTGAGTAGCCTGTTAAATGGCGGCACTCAATTGGAACAGAAACGCTGTAGGTTTGTTAGCCAACTAAAACATGACACAAATTTATATGCAATTTCTTGTCGAAAATACGGACTAGAACCCAGGAAAATGCGGCATGTTTGGAAGTGTGACGCAGTGTTCCATACTGCTGAGGATGGTAACAATGGTGAGTTGTTTGAGTGAAGGCTGCAGCAATGACTGCAGTGACTCGTGTGAACAACGTACACTGCCCTCTCCTGTCTGCGTCGACAGATAACGCAATTACAGTGACGAGTAATGCAAACTGAATTAGAATCGAAGGGAGGAGCTGGCCGTGTCAGTGAACAAGTGCACAGGCTGTCCCCCAGGTCTCACAGTCAAGTATATACAGGCTAATTCATAGTCGCCCATTTGTCACTGTCTGGTGCACAGTGCAGGGCACACCACAGTCTGGCATGTATGGCAGCCTTGGTCACACAGTCTAACATGTAAGACAGCCTTGGTCACACAGTCTAATATGTAAGACAGCCTTGGTCACAGTCTAACGTGTAAGACAGCCTTGGTCACCCAGTCTAACATGTAAGACAGCCTTGGTCACAGTCTAACGTGTAAGACAGCCTTGGTCACACATTCTAACGTGTAAGACAGCCTTAATCACACAGTCGAACATGTAAGACAGCCTTGGTTACACAGTCGAACATGTAAGACAGCCTTGGTTACACAGTCGAACATGTAAGACAGCCTTGGTTACACAGTCGAACATGTAAGACAGCCTTGGTTACACAGTCGAACATGTAAGACAGCCTTGGTTACACAGTTGAACATGTAAGACAGCCTTGGTTACACAGTTGAACATGTAAGACAGCCTTGGTTACACAGTTGAACATGTAAGACAGCCTTGGTTACACAGTTGAACATGTAAGACAGCCTTGGTTACACAGTTGAACATGTAAGACAGCCTTGGTCACACATTTGAACATGTACAACAACGTTGATCATGACAGTGTTTGGACAGTGTAGCATGTTGTCTAGCATTGACAAAAGTTTTGGTCATGTAGATTAGCAGCCTTGGTCACACTGTCTAGCACATGTAACAATTTGAACACTCAGCCTATACTTGCATTGACAGAAAATGAATAGTTTTGAAGATATAGCTTAAACATGCAGCAGGCAATTAAGAATTGTCCAGTTTAACAGGGGTCTACTGGGTTATTCACACAGTCCTGCCAGACAAGTTCCCAGTAAAACAAAAGTGGACAGGGAATGTCCAGCTTCACTTGTCGGGTGTGGAGGACTGGCCTCTTGTCTGTCAATGTGCAGATTCACAGAAGGGGGTATTCAGCTAGTTCAGTGAGCTGCTGCAGTCCAGACAGAAACAGGTAAAATAAGTTAAGAACATTTAGCTTTTTGGAGACCCTAACAGGGCCAATGATCAATTGGCCATGGTTCCTGGCAGGCCCCCAGCCTCCACAGGTGAGGTCAGGTGAGGCTGTCTCAAATACATGTGTATTGTTTTCCAGCCTGTCCAGACAAACTGGGGATGTGTTGACTTTGTTGGAGGCCCTCAGGTGCACATATAGACAGACACAAACATAGAAACATTGTTTTTGTAATATAGATGTGCATAAAATAATAATACATATTGATGTAATTAATGTTGTGTATGTCTGGACCTCCCGTGACACTGCCTGCGACCCTGTTCCCCACACACCAGTCAGCTTCTAGTGACACTGCCTGCGACCCTGTTCCCCACACACCAGTCAGCTTCTAGTGACACTGCCTGCGACCCTGTTCCCCACACACCAGTCAGCTTCTAGTGACACTGCCTGCGACCCTGTTCCCCACACACCAGTCAGCTTCTAGTGACACTGCCTGCGACCCTGTTCCCCACACACCAGTCAGCTTCTAGTGACACTGCCTGCGACCCTGTTCCCCACACACCAGTCAGCTTCTAGTGACACTGCCTGCGACCCTGTTCCCCACACACCAGTCAGCTTCTAGTGACACTGCCTGCGACCCTGTTCCCCACACACCAGTCAGCTTCTAGTGACACTGCCTGCAACCCTGTTCCCCATACACCAGTCAGCTTCTAGGCTACATTACACTAATTAAGCGGCTAATGTCCAGGTGGCCATTGCATGAGTCCTGCAATGGTACCCATCAATAAAACGTCATTACGCAAACCTGATTTGCCAGTGCAGCTTACTGTTGATCTGATGAGTATTGCGCTTTCTACAGCAACCTTCCGTAGAGATATGGTCGCTGGAGAGTGTGTCTGATGTGTTGGCTTTTCTACAGGGAACTCTAGTCACTATAAAGAGTGGATCTGAGATGTGTTGTGTTTTTTGCAGAGAGAGAGAGAGAGGGAGAGAGGGAGAGAGGGAGAGAGGGGGAGAGGGAGGGAGGGAGGGAGAGAGGCAGAGAGGGAGAGAGGGAGAGAGGGAGAGAGAGAGAGAGAGAGAGAGAGGAGAGAGAGAGGAGAGAGAGGAGAGGTGAGAGAGAGAGAGAGAGAGAGAGAGAGAGAGAGAGAGAGAGAGAGAGAGAGAGAGAGAGAGAGAGAGAGAGAGAGAGAGAGAGAGAGGATGTGAACTGTTGTGCGTTCTACAGTAATCTCTCAATAGATAAATATTACGGTCATTATAGAAAGCAGATCTGATAAGTTATGTGTGCTTTGAATATAAAATGTCCTGCTAGTTATGGTTGTCATAGAGTGGGTCTCATGGGTGACCTCCAATGAGATCTGGTCGTTAGAGAGTGAACCCAATAAGTATACTACTGTAGGATAACTTATGCATGCTTTGGATATTTAACAACCTGCTGTCGTACTACTTTCTATTATAAATGCCTGCTTATCTTGTCTAATGTGGACGTTTAAAGAACCTTTTCAGAAAATGCTACCAAAAATGTGACGATAGTTCAAAACTATCTGCAACCACCCTATTAATTACTGAAATAAACATGAGCTGGCTTAAATATCATGGTACTTTTTGGTGGGGATTGAATTTATGAGCATTGTCTAAATGGCAACACTTCCATTGTACATTGGTATCAGTATCATCAATTTGTTACAAATTAATTACACTGAAATTTGGAAAAAGAAAAGCAACAGGAAAATCTGCCGCAGCTATGTACAGCATCACATATCTGTCTGATCCCTGCAAGCTGTTTGCTATAAGTCATTGACTGCTTTTCACTGACTCTACAACATTACAGATAAGATGACAAGTAGGCTTCACTGGAAACTACTGACAACTGACCAATTTTTTGCAATTAGACAATTAGCAGAAAAAACAAAATAATTTAATCAAATGCCCTTATCTGTCTCTGACTTGGTGTCCCACTGTGCACTATGGAAAATTCTACAATCTGTTGGTGTCCCTGAGAAATTCAGAGATCTCATCTGCACACTCTACACCTACACCCGTTCATCCGTTTGCCTCCCTCGCCTCTATCAGAAAAGTTCACAGTTGAATCTGGTGTCAAACAGGGATGTAGTATGTCCCCTCATCTGTTCAACAGCATCATTGAGCATCTCCAAGGCTCCAGTGCATGTCCTGCTCCATCCCAGCCCGCCAAGTCGATGACTTGACCCAAAAACAGCAGGGTGGTGATGCCCGAGAGGATAGTCCAAGATTTGTTGTTCTGATTCAGTCGCCCATGACCTGGCCTCTGCGGGCATTGACTTCATAACTGCTGCCCAGACGTGCTTGAACCGCTCCAGTAAGTGAACAGGTCTAGTAGTCAAAAGCGACTCAACAAGGTTTATGCTATATATTTATAACATGTTTTATGCTGCAAACTATCAGACTTTTTTAGTTAACAAGTGTAACCATTATTAATATTTTGTTTCTTGTGAAGAATTACCATACAGAATGAAAATTCATTAAGATTTAACTATATATTACACAAATTAAAGATTAACAAATTAAAACAAATGTGCAACCTGTTATTATTGGATGTGTACCAATTTGATTTGGAATACTATTGTTCCGGGAAAGGATTCCTTGGCTGTCACCATTACATCTCTGCCCGCCTGCTAATGGCTGACAATTTATGACAGGTCCCTTGGCTGACTATGCCTTTAGTATTCTTGGCATGCTCTGACATTCGGGTCGTGTTACGAATACGGAAGAAGGTGACAACTACTCTGGCATGTAGAACGCATTCACGTCAACGTTGATTCACATCCCCCGCCCTATCCTTATCAATCACAGCCAACCCACACTCGCATTATGATAATTATATCTAACGATCTACCGTGTCATTAATGAGCTCATTCAATGCTACATCCCGATTTAGATGTTTTTTCGCCAAGGATTGTTATTTTGGAAAAAGTGAACTTGCACCGGGCGTGTGCTGCTTGTGACATCATTAGTGAGCCATCTATCACTGGTGGTCTCATCCTCCTCTTGTTTGCCTCTCACTCACTCATTCACCATCTCATCTCATTCACCCGCGGGAACCAGACCCAGTCAGTCACAGCCACATCAGTCTCCTGCTCACACAGCACAGACGCCAGCACACTGCTTTCTGTTTATGCCGCCTGCAAAAACACTGCACAACTATATCCATTGTAATCTTAGATGACACATAATCTTTACTCGTGGGTACTGGCAGACGTCTACGAGACAAGATGGAGCACCTCTGGATGAATGCAACGATTCATTTGGGTGATTCTGTCATCCTCCAGAAAGCAAAATGTAGGTTACCTTAAGGAAATGCGGAGGGTGAGGCATTTCCTTGCAGGGATTTATGCAGGGTAAAATGTTTGCCTGTCACACGTTTTGTGGTGGACATGTGCATGTTAACTGATATTCACACAAGTCAGTTGACATGTGTCTTAGGACCTAAAATAAACGACACACACATGTGTGACATCCATTTTCATGGCATATTTAACAATATCTCTGATGTTTGAAGACCTTATTGCTCCTTATTTTTATTTACCCATTCACCACCCATCCAGTGATATTTCTACCCATTCATAATGGGTATTTCATGTTCAAATGATGGGTGGATGGGTCTCTGGATAAAGATGCTTCTGTGTCATTTCAACCAGCAATCAGTGCAGAAAGGTCGCAAGATGTACACAACAAGTAGATAAATATTTAAGGCCACAGTGCATGTGTCTTTTTCATTATTAAACTGAGGTGTATTACTTAACTATGTTGACTTTGAGCTAACCATGTTCTAGACTGTCTCACAAGATTCTAGCCGTACATTTTCACGCTGTATTCCTACTGAAAGCATCTTGTGTGACAGTCTAGTTCAGTCAACATAGTTAATTAGTACACCTCAGTCTAATAATGAAAAAGACACCTGCAAAAACAGGCATTAAAGTTTGATAACAAAATTACATGTGATTACTGTGTACATGAGGAGGGAGCACTGTCACGAAGGAGGGAGCACTGTCACGAAGGAGGGAGCACTGTCACGAAGGAGGGAGCACTGTCACGAAGGAGGGAGCACTGTCACGAAGGAGTGAACACCAGCGTGCGGCCACGCATGACTAGGTGTGGCCGTGCGTGACATGCCACACACTGCAAGTGTCTGGAGAGTTTATTAAGTGAGACAAGGCACAAGCTGTATGTCAACAGCACTCGTTACATGACAGTCACTTGCAACATTACTGAAGCAATTCAGAGCCGCTTTCTTGCGACTCAGGTGCAGCACAATGAGACTGCTGCATGCCATCATGTCATCTATGACTGGCTGACTGAGCGCTGATGGTCCCGCCATGCACATCACGTGTGTACAGCTAAATCCTTTCTGCAGCTATTTACACTCGTAGAGCTGGTGCTAAACCCAGTCTCCGAAGCATAAGTGGATGAGTATCATCCCCTGGATATGTGTTGATGCAACATAGCAGTGAAGGCAGCCCAAGTGTCTCACCAGTTTATGTTTATCTTGTGTGTGTGTGTGTGTGTGTGTGTGTGTGTGTGTGTGTGTGTGTGTGTGTGTGTGTGTGTGTGTGTGTGCACGCGCATATTTACATATTTATTTGTGTGTGTTTGTACATGTCAATCTAAATATATGTGGATGTAATATCATGTACAGTACACACAAGTACAAAATATGTGTATGTACATCATTTCAACACAAGATGATTTGTGGTCAGTTGGTTTTCTATGATTGCAATATGTACTCTCAACACAGCTAACAAACACCTGATTAACCCCACCATCCCAGGCCATAGATTCAGCTGGAGCAGTCCCAACATTCAATGAAGCAACAACCCACTGTAGTGTTCTAATAAACATTGCCGATTTACCAAAGTGATTAATTATTCAATTGATGAGCTCATCCAGGCAATCACTCGCTTTACTTCAAACAGACCCACCTCCCAGCAACAAGACAACCAGCAGGGGAAAATTAAATCTAATTCTTCACAACACAACATATATCTGAGTTACACATGGAGTTGTGGAGATGACTGTGCAGGAGTCTGATATGTGCCACTGTGTCCAGTGGTCAGACAACTGACCAATTAACACTGCCTGGGATCCAGGTGTGAGTTTACCTCTACACACAGCCCTGTTTAAACATTAATGCAGTGTATTCCCCGTAGAAATCATGCACATGAATATAGGCGAGCCAGTTGAGCTGATTAATTAAATATGACAGTAACCGGGGGAAGAGAGGCACAGATAAAAAGATTAATATCATGGGTTAATCCTACATCCCCATGTCTCGGGTCTACATTTACACCAGATATGCGGGTCTTGGTTGGGTTACTATGCTGAACAGGGTCCATGCACTTGAATAACTATGACATTCTATGACATTTCCATGCTTCTCCATAGTTCTATTAAAAAATCCATGCCAAAACCTACTTACATTTGAGCATGGCAGTTACATAATCTTAATCATAATATAGCGTACACCGTCCCCTGGGACAACCCAGACAGCAATTAGCAATATTACATTTAGATTTATTTTGGAAACATGTTCTCACAGTAGTAAGCCACTCATGCTTTCCACTGGTGGACAACAGAAAGTTGTTATGGTGTCCTGTATTTTATTAATGAGAATTCCTGGTTTTTCTATGCTATTTAGGTAATTCCAGGCTACAAAGCCTTGATTTGTAAGCATTACATTTCCATGCATTTCAAAGATATCCATGGCACATGTAACTCTGCTATTAATACTCAGTTACATGCAATCATCACCAAACTCATATGTAATCTAGTAATAACCATATTATTGTCGCAAATATAATTGTAACCACAAATTTGGAGTATAAAAATAAAAAAAAGATTAATTATAGCAATAGACATGAATCATATGATGGCACTATGCCATTTAAACATGTGACAGTTTTGTCTTGTACAAAAACAATTGCAATTAAAGCGTGTGTGTTCATATTAAAAGATATTCAAACTTCAGACTGGCTGATTGATGCATGCCATTAAGAGTTTTATATTAAACATCATTGAGCATTATTCTTTGTGGGATTCTTTGCTGACACAAACATTCTAAACTATTTCTATTCTCAATGGTTTCATGGATATAATATTGTTCGGACTCTCTACTTTAATTAATGTACAAAAAGTTAAACATCATAATTCCATTGACAGCTGTGTGACAAATACAGTTATATTTATAGTGTGTTATGCACCAGGGATGCCATAAGACAATTTTTGGGTCACCTATACTGCCTCAAGAAGCTCAACAGTTCTGGGTCACACAGTCACTGGGAGCTTATGAAACTGTGGTGTGAGCGGTCTTCAAGGTAAATGAAACACTCCTCATTAAGTACATACTGTTCCTAACACAAGGATAAACACATTTTAAAGTATACTGTCTGAAAAATTGGATTTACTAAGCTGCCAGAAACTTTGTTTGCAATGTAAAAGTAGCATCAAAATTTGTAAATAAAACAATCAACTGTTGCAACTTATTTAGTTGAAGTTAACAAATTGGGACTGAGAAGAACCGTTTAAGGTAACTTCCTCATAATAAAACATACCAGCTCCCTTAAAACAAACCAGACCAGCTACCTTTAAACAGAACAGACCAGCTCCCTTAAAACAGAACAGATCAGCTGCCTTTAAACATAACAGATCAGCTCCCTTTAAACAGAACAAACCAGCTCCCTTTAAACAGAACAGACCAGCTCCCTTTAAACAGAACAGACCAGCTCCCTTTAAACAGAACAGACCAGCTCCCTTTAAACAGAACAGACCAGCTCCCTTTAAACAGAACAGACCAGCTCCCTTAAAACAGACCAGATCAGCTGCCTTGAATACAGCCTGCTATCAGTGCCAGGCCTGCTGCAGTGATGTTTGTGAGTGAGGATTCCCATGAAAACACGAAGGCATATGGCCTAATCATGTTAGCAGAGCCGTCATCAATGATTCAGCAGCAACTCCATGAGTCTGCCTTCATTCCAACAAGTGGAATATTAGCAGAAAACAGCAGCCCTGACATGTTCACGATACCACTGGCTCTCACATACGCTCACTTCAGGTCAAACTGCATTATGGTGACTGTTTCGTGGAATCCTTATTCACCTGATCACATTTCATGACAAGTGCAAGGCACTCCCAACTAACAGCATAAGCGTAAACTGGCTTTGCAGTGAACGCATGATTGTAAATGAGTTTTACCACAAGAATATCATTGTAAACTGATTTAATGGCTGGTGAACACATTATTGTAAACTGATTCAACTGTGAACATGCTATTATATTTAAACTTGCAAATTGGTTTTACTGTGTCAGCAAATACACTGTAAAAAATACACAATACTGGAAAATGCTTTACTGTGAGTACCGGGTACATCATTGTAAACCCAGTTTACAATTATAACATTATTTTAAGCTGACTGAGTTTTGTAACGTAACTTTACTATGAACACATGACTATAAACAGGTTTTACTGCATTCATGTTATTGTAAATTGTTTTTATGCATTACTCTGACAATGCTATTTTAAACTGACTTTAGTATAAAAGCATTACTGAAACCACATTTATAGCAAGGACACTATTTTAACTGGCTTTATAGTTAACGATGTTCTTGTCGATTTACTTAATTCTGAGCTTATCCAAATTTATACTTGTGTCACACAAAGGAAAACATACTTTATCATTGATCACACATTTGATGTAAATCTATATTGATGCAATTCCTAAAAAAAACTACAAAATCCCTATTGCCAATGCGAAACCCACACAACGCCTGCACATGGAGTCCACCTGCTGGAAATTTCCAGAACCGCCAATATATGACTATGTACACTTGACTGGTTTTTGTCGACTGTGAGAGCTAAAGTGGCATTTCAAATAGCGACAAAACGACAACCCTGTCGCGTGGTCGCGAGGGGACCTGCCCGGGCCCGGTGACAGCACACGTGTGTGCTTGGAGACAGCGCCGTGACCACGGTAACCATCATGCTCCATTATGCACACAATGTAGCCCAGGCCCTCAGCTAGGACTTTGAAGCGCAGTCAATCAATGGAATTGTATGCGGGAAGCGGATGGGCAACTGTGCTGACAGATACGCACACACACAGCCGCCAGCACGCTCAATAACCAGCAGTAATGTTTGCTAATGAAGCCTACTTGCTTGCATACAACCCACAAGACTATCACAATCCTGTGATCAGTTAATCCTGAAATACGGCACGACATCCAAAGGGAACCTTATGGCCGACAACTTGGGATTGATGAAGGTTTCTGCACGTTAGAGCAGCATATGAGAAACGCTGAAGATATCTATGATATTGCTGCACACGGCCACTCACACACATGCTAATTTATATCTGTACAAAATATCACATGTAACTGTGCACAGCAGTTTGTGTATTACATTGAACATGGCACAACACAACGCAATTATATTGTTTAACTGTGGTAAATGATATTTGTATGAATTCTTACGTTCCGATGGGTCTCAACAGAGAATTTAACTGTTTTACTGACATTGGATTACAATGCTGGAGAATTAATACATATTTTTTTATTTTACTCAATACTTAATCATACCGACTTTTGTTACTCTGAATTTGAACTTGTGTTTACTGACATAAGTCCCTTTCACTGTGGGAAGTTCACCTGGTATAAGCCGAGTTATGCCGGAAGAAAACCTCTGTGAAAGCAATTTAATCTGGATTAGTTATTCCATTAAAATGCTAGTGGGAGTGTTTAAAAAAAAGTTATCCCGGGATAACCTCCCTGTGATAGGGAGAAGCTTCTTAGTTTGTTGACAGGCAGTATTTGTGTGACCAGCCACTCAACCAGCTGCTCAACTTAAGTCATTCTCAGGAAACGAAACTGAATCTGAACTTGCATGATCATGTAACCACAAAGATACACTATACACAAGACACACTGAAGTGATACTCTGGTTACCACGCAAGTTACACCCAGCAACATTCTATTTCAATCTGATGGTTATTCTGCTAGTCTGCTAATCTGAAATAACTTTTCACCCTGAAAGTGAATGTTGATCGGGCAATAAAATTCCTTTTGTTATTTTGGATTAGTTAATAAAACAATCACTGTTAACAGGTTTTATATTTATTTGAATAATAATGCATATACAGTACACACTCAAGCATGGTGTATGGTCAACTATGCTTTAATAGTACCACAGGTAACATAATTAACCACTTAGTAGGAATTAAACTGGCTCAATCAAATACCACTTATGCATGCTGTTTAAAATGTACCTCCTAATGGGAAGCAGAAGGGAAGTATTGACATTGACTGTTTTATCATAAACTCTGTGCAAACATGTTTTAAGGAAACAGTTTAAAATTTTAGTGCTTCTGGAAGAGTCTGTTTATTTACATAAATAAGCAACTAAAAACAAACATATTCAAATGAAATTACGCTAGACCTTACCAAGTGTAGTACTATCTACTATGAATTTAACTAATAAAACCTATGTACATATACGTGTATACACAACAAAGTGACACTTCTCCTGTCATCCTGTTCCTTCACTGGGTCAGCCTTGAGTGAAGTTGTCACCACTTGTTCCGGTCTGTCACGACTTCCTCCTTCAGTCCCCCAACTCCCTGTTTTTGTTTACACTCTCCTTCCACCTTTCTCTTTTACTCTTCCCATAGACTGGCAATTCTACAGTTTTTCTCAGGTAGTGATCTTTCTCTCTTCTGAATGCCAGCAAAGCTGGCCATCTCACAATTTCTCTTCTATCTCCTCAAGTCCCAGTTGCTGTTGCGCTTCCTCATTTTGTTACGTTTCCTCAACGAGATTTTCATCTCCCATTTGATCAACCTCATCTCAGTCCGTATGAGGAAGAACTCTCTTGTTCTCTTCAGAGCTTATGTCTCCACTCTGTACACAAGGACTGACTGAACCACTGGTATTAGATTATTATAATGAATCTTGACTGTAATATGGGGCCGAGGCACAAGTCAGAATGGGGACAAATTAAAAATGGTGACACATCAAAATGGTGACAAATTGAATAATAATTATGTATAAAGACACCAATGGCTGCAATTATTGTGTGGCTGTTTGGCCAATATACAGTCACAAAACGGGAAGACCACAGCTGAAATGGAAGGACAGACTATGAGGAGGAATTTGGGATGATTGGAAGAGTGAGACTGCTGACAGAAAAAGTGGAGATATAATCATGATTACCATTTTCTGGCTATTATTACACAACAGACGTACTAACATTTGGATTAGATGCAAGCAAAGAAACTTGATTTATTGTGTGATAGCACTGACTCTGCAGTGTTCTGTAGTTAGAATCCTGACAACACATTGGATTAGACATATTTTATTTTGATTGTAATCAATCATGATTTTGATTACTTGGACAGGGCAGTCGGGTACAAATATGATTACTTTGCCTTTTTTGACCAGTGCAGTTGAATATGAGTACGATTACTTTTGTCAATGGCTATGCATGGTTATGATCACAGTCACGATTATTCATCGCTATCATTTCAGACAATCTTTACTGAACAACACTGCACAGATGCACCTGAAAATAACGGGCATTATATGCTTACATGTTTACGTCAACTTAGATGTGATTAACATCTAAAGTACCTCCCCGGAGAGTTTCAGTTCATTGAGGCTTTTAATTATTTGTAGTTATCGACCTGTCAAAAGAGTGCTGCCTGTCCCTCTGGGTGCGTGGTATATGTGACGGTGGAGATGATGTACTGATTCAAGAGATGATATCAAGAAGACTAGGAGCACAGACTGGTTCCTAGAATCAGCTGCACTGGTGGCTACCTTCTGGTGACTGGCTTGTTAAAAGACCACATGTGGAGGTGGCATCTCTCACCTCCACAGTCATAAAGGTCACAATGGCAAGTGCAGGAGGAGGAAGTGTTGTGACCTTTGCGCAGGCCTAACGACTCAATACTACACTATGGTATATCATAATTACAAGTTTAGAAGGACGTGACTTTGTACTATATCACCTTTTCTTACTGGTGTACAACACTGCGCAATGCTAGTATTGTACTGAACATTGTCTGCAATCATTACAATATTTTCCTGTATAAAATCACTCCAGCCATGACCAATTCTTATCAAAACCAGTATGGCATTCATTAAACAACATTCTTTCTGTTTAACAATTCTTCTGCACTATTCAATATGAGAATTGACTGTTACCCTTTTTATTGCAAGAATGAAAGCTGTGAGGGAGGCAGTAAGACATGACTGATAGTGGGGACAACTATGTCTAGACACCCACACAACTGGAAGGACATTGGATTGGTCAATCACGTTTAGATATCTATAATGTTGGAGGGGTGTGGGTGGGTGTTTGGGGGGTGCAGCCCCTCCATATTTCAATGGCACTGCAGAGGCAATGGTGGGTGCATGGGACGGGTTCAAGCTATGTCTAGACAACAATCACATTGGAAGGGTTTGAGTGTGTGCGTTGGGGAGTCTACTGTCTACACACCAATGACACCCGAATGGTTTGAGTGGGAGATTGGGGGTGTCTAGACGCCAGCGACACTAGCAGGGCATCCATGGGTATCTGTGTTAATTGACCTGCATAAACGCACCGGGCGGAGTGCAGTGCAGGCTGATCGCGACCGCGGCATGCCTCATTGATTCGTGTACAGCTCTGTATTGATTGAGCCGACTCCCCCACCACTCACAGTGGAGCCGCCTCCGAGTGAGACTGGGCCAGGGCCGGGCCAGGGCCATAGCCTCGCACTGACTGCATTACGACTGCTCCAACGCACAATTCCCTGGCTTCCTCATACGTTCACGCACCGGAGCCAGTGGTCATTGCACAGTTAAACAAATTAATAGCAATACTGGACTTGGGGAATACGTCTTTCTGGTGTGCTGATTGCCACATAGACATCGTCATCGTTGGATCTTGCATGAGTTGATCACATATATACGTGGCTGCTAAAGCTTAGCATACATGTGAATGTGACTTGATGTCTACTTTGTGCATGGTAATTGTGGAGTATTGAAATATAAAAAGTAGATGTTGAAGGGTGTAAGTGAGACAGATTGAAAGGGAGGGGTTGAGAGTCAGGCAGGGAGAGCGGCAGAGACAGAGAGACGAGGAGGGGAGATGGGTAGAAAGGGGGAGCGAAGGACAGAGAGACTGTGTTTAGAAGAAAAACAATGTCACTTACTATCATCTGTTTGTGGCGCTGCAAGGATGGCACTGTGCTTCTTTTTTACTTCCTCCACATTTGAAGCAATCTTCTCTATCATCTGTCGAATCTCATCCACCTGTAAAACCACCAGTTAGTGTGAGACATGTCACGTGTGGCCTGGGTCTTCTCAGCTGTGTCTGTCATTCCATAACCACTTTCAAAGCAAAGGACACACTCGCCTTTTAGGAATTAATTTATTTGAGTAATTCGTTTATTTTGGTTACATAATTCACAATGTCTTAATTTTTAATATACCATAACTATTTATGTAATTTTCTGAATATTTTAGAAATAATGTTATGTATACATATTAATTATTTAGTATTTAGTCTTACTAATTGTATTTCAATATTTTCCAGGATATACATTTTTTAAACATTTGTTATTATTCCATGTACACATTTTATGGTTCACATATACACCTAATGGGATGATGTGGCGCCTTAGAAATGCTAGTACTGATAACAATAAATGTCCTCAATGTTAAGACACTGTATGACCTAGCTAAAAGAATGGATTAACGAAAGAATCAGATTTATTTAAAACATTCAATACATTGCATATAAATATATACTTTACGAGGAAAACAGGTATACAGTGTATTTGCATATGACAGTATACAATATTTGAAGGAAGTAAATACAAAATTGTTGACTTTTATGTAAATCTAAGGCTGACACATGGAACAGGTCTTTAGGAATCTATTTCACTCAATTTGCTTACCAGAGCCAGGCAGTTGCCATTAACAACATAATAAAATCTTGCTATTATAACCTTTAAAAAAATCAAAGTATGAACAAATTTAATCACACTTATCTTAATTCCTTTACACATAATGCATCCCAAGTTAAATAAGGCATCGTAAACAAATTAAGCCTGCGTATCTACGCAAACATAAAGCACTACATTGTGTAAACATGTTCTGTACAAATGTTCAGCACAGACATGCAGGAATTATGAAACCCGACAACATTGGCATTTTCACTTTCTTGCAATTGCACTTTAATAATGTGTCAATTTGCCGCATGAACATCCGGACTGGGAACGCAATCATGTAAACACAGCCGCTAAAGAATACGCCGCCATAAATGTGTAAGTGCAATCTGATTAACAGTGATAATTGCTGGGCAACGCTGTCTTGCAGTGTGGCCCAGTGATCAATAGTTGCCATTACCCAATAAGACTAACTGCAGGAGCATTACCACGCTGTAACAACGCCAAAACTTGTTTGGCTCATCAAATGTGGGTCACATAATGGTTTACATATGCAGTGCGTTGTTTCCCATATTTAGAAGTATTGGCGTATCTACAGAAATGTGGAGTTGTTTTGTACTGATGCCACAGCTCAGTGTGGTGAGGTAGAGGCACTGAGACATGGAATGGCACTGGGTCAACTGAGGTCACTGCATCTAATTTAACACCATCTGCCTGATTTAAATGGAGATTGTGTGCACTGTAAATGTAATCCACAATGTTATAATCAGCAGTCTGGGGCATGAGAATCAGCCAACTTCAACGTCATATGAGCCAATAGTACCCACTTGTAATTTTTTTAGTATATAATGTTTACATTTAAATGGCACAAAATTCACTTTCAAATTGCGTTGCCTTTTTTGGACTTATTAAATGCAATTTAGAATTCCTTCAGCATATTTATTTTATTACATAAATGTTTATATATCATGCATAGATACTGTATTTGTAAAAGATCCAATTCACTATATTCCTGCTGGCAACAATGAAAGGTGAACTGCCTTCATGCATGTTTTCTGTACCATCTCAGTACCAACTCTGTACCACCTCAGTATTGTCTGTACTGTCTACATACTGCTTATGTGTCCTATGTACAATACCACCTCAGTACCATCTCTATGCCACTTCTCTACCAACTCGGCACTAACTCTATACCACCACTTGATGAGAAACCTACATCTTCGTCTCGTGAATGAAGTTCAAACATAAGTGGGTACTACAAATACATTGTAACATTGATGGACATAACATTCCAGGTATGATGGACATAACATTCTATGTATGATGGACATAACATTCTATGTATGATGGACATAACATTCTCTCTCACAAAGTATCACTTCAGTTTAAATCCTTGTCAATGCAATGCATTCTTGCAGGTTCTAAACTGTTAACATTATGAATATGAGCACTGCAGTATAGATTAGACCAATCAATTAGTTCAGCTAGCTTCAGTCTAGCCTGCAGCATTTGTCATTTGCGTCTGGCGTTAATGCGGTCGTCGGGTACAATCAGAGTAATTAACTTACTGAGTAATTAGTCTCCACGAACTTCAAGTTCTATACAGAAATAACAGTCTCGCACTGTTATAATATGCACTATTTTTACAATAATAACTATAATAGCAACTTCACTTAAGTTGCAAAGATACAAAACAAAGTAATACAGTATAGTATTGTAGTACAACTAAGGAGATTCCCAAGGCAGCCTTGTGGGTTCCTTAGATCAGGCACGCTTGTTTGTCACCCATACGGGCACCACCACATTTATTTTGTGACAGCTTGGTGGCAAAATGCAGGACCGTCAATTGAGAGAGTCATTTACAGCTATTGAGAAAAATGGCTCACTTTAGTCATCCTACTAATTTTAATAATTATATGGATGATTGATCACATGTTATTAACAAACTAGATTTCTCATAAGTAATATAATCGCAAAGTGTGATGCCATCAAGACTATGACATCATCTAATGTTCCACAAAACTAGTGCCATACAGACAGAAGGCTTATGGGCATGACTTTTGGGATGTACCATGGCACTGTCTATCATGTTCTCACTGGAACACAATATGAAAAGATTCGTGCACAATATCACACTATCTACATGGCATAACATTATTTAGTAAAAACAGACAACAATGTGTTAAAGACATCATCCTAAACCCATTTTTGTAAGAATTACAGACGTGAGGTTTGAAGCAGAGTGGTACGACCATTTCATAAGCACAATGGTAGTAAGACTCAATTACAACAAGTCAAGACCAACAATGTCCATCGCAGCTTTACTTAATCCTCTTCTTGCCCACTGGCACACAGGGCAGACACAAGGGTGCTCCACTTTGTCCTGTCTGCAGCTTACTTTGCAGCCTGACCCAAGCTCAAATGTAGTTGTTCCAGTTCTTTTTCAACTGTCCTCCTCCGCGTTTTTTAGGTCATCCACATTTTCTTTTTCTAACAGGTGTCCATCTTAGTGCTGTTTGGAATATACTGTCATCTTTCTTTCTTAAGACATGGCCAACCCATCTCCATCTTCTTGTGGCAAGTATGCTAATTGTTCATAGCATCTTGTCCAGTAGTTCTGAGCAGTTGCTTGTCTGAAATTATTTGTTGCCAGAATATTCTCATTATGTTTCGTAGAAACTTGGTATGGAAGGTAGACAGGTATTTGAGGTCATGTACCATACGCCAGCATTCTGAGCCATATAAAAGAGTAGAGATATAACTTTGGTGTAACTTCAGCTTTGATATTAATGTCAGTTTGGTTCTGAAATATATTGTTGATCTCCAAACAGGTTTCAGCTTGAAGAAAGCACCTCTGGCCTTGTTACTGTGGTGTTTGATGTCAACATGAGCCCCTCCATCTTCACTCATGGTGCTCCCTAGATAGGTGAAGGTGTCCATCTTCACTCATGGTGCTCCCTAGACAGGTGAAGGTGTCCATCTTCACTCATGTTGCTCCCTATATAGGTGAAGGTGTCCATCTTCACTCATGGTGCTCCCTAGATAGGTGAAGGTGTCCATCTTCACTCATGGTGCTCCCTAGAGAGGTGAAGGTGTCCATCTTCACTCATGCTGCTCCCTAGATAGGTGAAGGTGTCCATCTTCACTCATGCTGCTCCCTAGATAGGTGAAGGTGTCCATCTTCACTCATGCTGCTCCCTAGATAGGTGAAGGTGTCCATCTTCACTCATGCTGCTCCCTAGATAGGTGAAGGTGTCCATCTTCACTCATGCTGCTCCCTAGATAGGTGAAGGTGTCCATCTTCACTCATGATGCTCCCTAGATAGGTGAAGGTGTCCATCTTCACTCATGCTGCTCCCTAGATAGGTGAAGGTGTCCATCTTCACTCATGCTGCTCCCTAGATAGGTGAAGGTGTCCATCTTCACTCATGGTGCTCCCTAGATAGGTGAAGGTGTCCATCTTCACTCATGGTGCTCCCTAGACAGGTGAAGGTGTCCATCTTCACTCATGGTGCTCCCTAGATAGGTGAAGGTGTCCATCTTCACTCATGATGCTCCCTAGATAGGTGAAGGTGTCCATCTTCACTCATGGTGCTCCCTAGATAGGTGAAGGTGTCCATCTTCACTCATGCTGCTCCCTAGATAGGTGAAGGTGTCCATCTTCACTCATGGTGCTCCCTAGATAGGTGAAGGTGTCCATCTTCACTCATGGTGCTCCCTAGATAGGTGAAGGTGTCCATCTTCACTCATGGTGCTCCCTAGATAGGTGAAGGTGTCCATCTTCACTCATGGTGCTCCCTAGATAGGTGAAGGTGTCCATCTTCACTCATGGTGCTCCCTAGATAGGTGAAGGTGTCCATCTTCACTCATGCTGCTCCCTAGATAGGTGAAGGTGTCCATCTTCACTCATGGTGCTCCCTAGATAGGTGAAGGTGTCCATCTTCACTCATGGTGCTCCCTAGATAGGTGAAGGTGTCCATCTTCACTCATGGTGCTCCCTAGATAGGTGAAGGTGTCCATGGTTTGTTGTTTGTCATGACCTATATAGATTACTATCGACACATATAGGGTACTAAGTTCCTGAGTTGATATTAGTTTGGTTGTGTCTTGTACCTTCACTATTTCATTAGACAATGAGTTTGATTGTTGTCTGTACACTGCCAATGGTAGTTTCTTCTTTGGATGTTTATAGGATGACAATGACCTTGGCAGTGCATATAAATCTTACACATGGAGCACTGATTTGAGTCTAGTCAGGTTATTGGATGCTCGGTAGAATTTGTCATGTAAGTTGCAGTCCATGAAATAACATAGTTAAGAACTTCATAGAATTACTAAGACAAAATAAAACTGAAGACAGGGGAACTAACAAGACATGAGCATTAACAAACACTTGAAAATGTAGGTGGATGGCAGCAAACTGAGACAGACACACAGAGACGGGTGATGAGAGTCTGACAGAGGACATGTGTTAGGTGGATGTCATTGTGGGCAAACCAGTTCACTCATCATTTGGACAGATAAAGTATGTTTTGGATGGGTACAAATTAGAGTGTATGGGTAAATGGACAGACAGAAATCTGACCAGCCTCGCATTATTCTCTCTGCGTGTTTAGACTGGATTGTGACCACACATGCACACAAAGACGCATGTCTACCATGACATTTTGGTTTGGTAAAAATATAAATTATCCTGCATAAAAGCTTGAATGGCACAAGATCATCACTTTTAGGTGGAAATGATATGTCAACAGGGCAGCAAAGATTAAGTGGTTAGAATTTTTTTTATTAAAAAACTGCAATGTGAGACAGCTGTGTGAGCTATAACAGAGGGGCAGTAATATAGTTGTACATGTCATTCTAAGCAGGTACATATGGTAAGAGACCAGCATTGACCCAGACACGACAGTCCTGTCTGTCATGATACTGTCACATGGTAATCATATGGTAAGAGACCAGCATTGACCCAGACACGACAGTCCTGTCTGTCATGATACTGTCACATGGTAATCATATGCAGCAGTAATGTGACATTCCCTTGAGGACCCACAGACTGAACGCTCCAAGTAGCTATGACATGAACTCGTCACGTCAAAGGTTGACAAACAATGGTGTCATCACTAAAGCATCTTCTCAATGAATAACCATGTCAAACAGGTTGAAATTGTTATATACATCTATATAAATGTTTAGAATGACAGTGCAACTTTGGACTTGTTGTATAACAATAAACCCAGTAACTTGTGTAAGTAACATTAAACATGCCTGGTCAAGCTTAGTGGCCGTTTGTGAGCAGATTGATTTTCTGACTCGATCCCTGACTTTAATCACACAATGTGGACTTTGTGGATAGTAAAAATCAATAGAAGCTGCCGAGTGCTCCCTGCCAGGCACATGACCACACTCAGGGCCAGCCACACACTCTCTGATACGTCCACACACTCACTAATACGTCCATACACTCACTAATACGTCTACAGACTCAGTAATACGTCTACAGACTCACTAATACGTCTACACACTCAGTAATACGTCTACAGACTCACTAATACGTCTACACACTCTCATAATATGCCTACACACTCTGTGATACATCCACACTCTCTCATATGTCCTCACAGTTTCTGATACGTCCACACACTCACTCTCTCTCTCCCTCCCTCCCACCTCTCTCTCTCCCTCCCTCCCACCTCTCTCTCTCTCTCCCTCCCTCCCACCTCTCTCTCCCTCCCTCCCACCTCTCTCTCTCTCTCCCTCCCTCCCACCTCTCTCTCCCTCCCTCCCACCTCTCTCTCTCTCTCTCTCCCTCCCACCTCTCTCTCTCTCTCTCTCCCTCCCTCCCACCTCTCTCTCTCTCTCCCTCCCTCCCACCTCTCTCTCTCTCTCCCTCCCTCCCACCTCTCTCTCCCTCCCTCCCACCTCTCTCTCTCTCTCCCTCCCTCCCACCTCTCTCTCTCTCTCTCCCTCCCTCCCACCTCTCTCTCTCTCTCTCTCTCTCCCTCCCACCTCTCTCTCTCTCTCCCTCCCTCCCACCTCTCTCTCTCTCTCCCTCCCTCCCTCCCACCTCTCTCTCTCTCTCCCTCCCTCCCACCTCTCTCTCTCTCTCCCTCCCTCCCACCTCTCTCTCTCACCCTCCCTCCCTCCCACCTCTCTCTCTCCCTCCCTCCCTCCCACCTCTCTCTCTCTCTCTCTCCCTCCCTCCCTCCCACCTCTCTCTCTCTCTCTCTCTCTCTCCCTCCCTCCCACCTCTCTCTCTCTCTCTCCCTCTCCTGTCCCTCTCTCCTTCCCCCTCCCCCTCCAGACATTCTCTTTGATATGCCCATAATTTTATGTCCACCCACACTCTAACATGTCCAACTGCACTCTCTGATATGTCTACCCATACTTTCTGATATGTTTCTGATACTTTCTGATACAAAATCTGCCACCTTTATTTGTATATTGCATATATATATATATATATATATATATATATATATATATATATATATAATGCTTGCACCGTTTGACTGTCACCATTTAGGCCTCCACTGAGAGACCAATCGTAGCCTTCAGTCAATGATACCAGACACAAGTCAAGTGTCTGCCTGGTCCTTCATCTCTTGTCACATTCTCCTACCAGTCATTCATGCACAGACCACTCATCTCAATCGACAAATTGAGCACATAAAAGAATACATATAGATCAATAACCAGTGATCATGGAGATGTTTTCGTTGCATTCAACACCTGTTAAATGGTTCAACTTCCATGGTTCTCAATTAATAAATTGTGTATTCAATTTAGTCCTTGGTAAGTTAATAAAAGTTGATATACTATGGCCAAACACTTGCACATAGGAAGGAAGCTGGAAGACAGCAAACATTACTACCATTCTATCTGGTCCAGGTCCATATCATTATGGACGTATGATGTAATCCTAATTATGTATACCAAGACAGAGGTATTCCTTCACATTCTCACTTGATGCCTCAGCCTACCCTGACATGGAGGACAGGTTTGTTGCAATCCCTGGTCAATCTTAATCCTGGTCCACATCTTCTTTACCACCCTCAACCGACCCGTCCTTCTACCACCCTCAACCGACCCGTCCTT
Source organism: Oasisia sp. SBJ-2009 (assembly GCA_964017155.1). Lineage (NCBI taxonomy): Eukaryota > Metazoa > Annelida > Polychaeta > Sabellida > Siboglinidae > Oasisia > Oasisia sp. SBJ-2009. The sequence goes on from OZ024865.1 coordinate 20,821,046, forward strand.
CTACCACCCTCAACCGACCCGTCCTTCTACCACCCTCAACCGACCCGTCCTTCTACCACCCTGTTGTACCAGCCCTGTTCACTGTTTCTACATGTCTGTCTTCTCTGTCTGTCTGTCTGTCTTTCTCTCTCTCTTATCTGACTGTCTGTCTGTCTGTCTCACTCTCGCTCGCTCGCTCGCTCTCTCTCTCTCTCTCTCTCTCTCTCTCTCTCTCTCTCTCTCGCTCTCCGTTACATGTTCATCTAAACGTCTTCATAATGTCCTTCATTTTCAAGTGTTTTTTTCATTCCAACATCATCAATTAATTGCACCATCTTGGTATAGAGAAACAGATTAATGAACAAATAAATCAATGGATGGATGGATGAGTGAACGGATGACTGAATGGATGAGTGAACGGATGACTGAATGGATGAGTGAATGGATGACTGAATGGATGAGTGAACAAACGAGTGAACCAAACAAATGAGAGAACGATTGACCGTCTGATCGATCGACTGTCAAACGATCGAACAAATTCGTCAGAGAATATCTACATTATTCTGACCCAGGAAATCAACATTCACCAGGAATCCCAGGCAGCTAGAATACAACATTGTCTGTGAGAATGATGCAGGGTTCTGTGGGTTCTGTATATACAACATATTGAAGCACATTATCACTGAAGTGCAATATAACATTTGATGTATTCCCGCATCTCTTAGATGTTCACCAGGGCAGCCACTACTAACCAAACAGCTGTCAATACACCTACAGCAGTGCATATGCACAGTTTATTATTCAACTAGTTTTCACACCACAGTTCCATAATGCTGTGCCTACACCAGCCAATTGTTGTCACTTGTGCACACACCAACTGACTAGTTGGTGAAGAAGCAGTTGCAGTCAGTTGGTGTGTGCAATTGTACGCCGATGGTCGGCCATCTAATGCAGAGTAACATGGATTCGAATGTTGAATTGGTGGTTGGCGCTAATCCGCATTTGCTGTTTGATAAAGAGGTATCCAGTGACAGGTTGGTGCTGCTGGCACATATCCTATGATGAGTCGGCTGGTGTATATAGGGTTTTTGTCATAACACGATGGTCGGAGGTCATAAGCTTGACCAATAAGAAATCAAAGCTGATCACGTGACAGACCTCAACATATCTAAGCGCAGCTTTCATATTTTTACTTTCACAGTAGGTATATCACGTTTTAGAAATTGGTACTTTTAAAAATGCTATTGCCATTAACAATCATGGTTTTTGATTGACTGTTCTTAAAACAGCACCATAAATAAATGTAATTTTTGCCTGATTTTGTTTCTTGCTTCCAATAGGATCGCCATTTTATCTTGTGAAAAACATTACTTCCAGTGGCGCTGTTACCGTGTGTATATATAATCCTTAAATGTTTGCTAAGCGGCGAATATGGTGAACGTTTTTAACGAATATGTTGGATGCAACTGATTATATTTCAACATAACTCTTAATTGAAATGGCTAAATATAAGGATCTGTGTACAGATATAATACACAAGTCAACGTTGTGCATGTCTTTGCTGGAGAATTTGCTATGTGTTCAAGCCATATTGTCATGCAAGCTGATGGTGAAGCTCCAACTTACTAAATAACAAGTTTGATTTTCTACATAGCTGTTTTCGCCTATCTTTTACAAATGTCTCAATGATGTGTTCCCTATTCCGTAAAATTAGAGAGAAATTTGTATGTTTGACAACAACAAAATTTAAGTACACCCTGTATCCTTTCATGCCGCTGTATGTGGACATTCCTTAGTTGTTTCTGTAGTAAATGAGAAAACAAAGACAATTGTAATATGGCATCAGCCAACACCAAAATTGTCAGATTTTTAAGAACAAAGGCACCATTCTGGTGTATAAAGTCTCAAGTAAACGCCAAATGAGTTAATGCGTATTTATTGTGGATCTGAGGATCACGCCAAGCACTGACAGTTGAGGCTAGTCGGTTGGTGTGTGGGCAGAAGTCAGTGCTAGTCGCCGGAAGTAATTGGCATTTAGCACTGACTGCTTTTTTAACCAGCTGGAGGTGTGTGCAGACTGCGGGGCACTAGGCCAACTGTGCAATTTATAGCATTAACAACACAGCCAAGAGAAAACATCGTGTAGTTGGTAAAAAAAGCATGGTGTTATAACAGTTACATTTTAAAAGTACTTAATATATTTCTGTTCAAATTTATTATATCCATCATTGATTAATTTACAATTTCATACATGGGTGACTATTTGTCTCTCTCTGTCAGGTTTTCTAATTAGTCAACATCATCTGACATCATTTAAATAGTGCAACTAATATTTCAAGGCACTCTGTGCTAATTCTGCAATTGTGACAATGGGAATTCAGTCAGAATTCAAAAGAACACTACTCTGTGAGTAGAAAATGCCAGCATTATTGCATTAATTGCAAAACTGACAGAAATGGATGGTGTGACTATCTTGTTGTGCAACTTACAATTTACATGTGATTAATGCAAAGGCGATAATCCGTGATGACGGCAATAAAACATACACTGCAATAACATCAACACCAGTTGATGTAGAAAATGCAGTATCTACTTGTCAGAATAAAACTGTTGCTAGATTTATACACATCCTAACCAGCAAAAATTGTCATGACATATACTGTAATGCACCACCGGGACCACAATGGAAATAAGTGCTTGCACTTTTTGGTGTCATCCTTATATTTAATGTACTTTGTATTTATATTGTAAATATGTATATTTGTACAATGTTTTGCATTTTATATTAAACAAAATCAATCAATCAATGAACAATTGTGGATGCCATAGCTGGACTTTGTCTATACTGAGTGACAGTCTGTGATAATGGAGAATCTGTCAGGTACTGCATACAGTATGTGTCTCAAACTTGTAACTAGTGTCAGCTGTATATCAAACTGGTGTCCATGCAACACAATACTTGATTAAATGAAGCCTTACTATTGTCTGTGAGCATGGCTAAAGGTGGGCATTAGTAATCTATTGTTTACCCTGCTTAGCAAGTCATATTGACTGGTTAGATGGGTTGACTGTTTAAGTGGTTGTTTAACAAATGAGAGAGCACTGAGTCAGAGCAATGAATGCAGTCATGAACTGCAAATAACAACAATAACAATGGCTAAAATAACGTTACTATATTTAGTTATATACACTATAGTAATGTTGTTATTATATTACTAAATACAGATGGGATATGCTGGGAGAGGAAGAAAATGACTTAAAACCGACAAGCATGTACAGAGGCCCAAGGTCGACAGCCTATGCTCCCAGTGGGCAAGTCTGAACAAGAGGGTAAAACTATTAAGTGAGTTCAACTAATGTTTTACAGTCAATGTTTTACCATAGTATTGTGACAGGAAAGCTTTTTCTTAGTAACCATTAAATGATCAACTGGAATGTATTTCCATGAAATAAAGATGGAAACAGTTGCAAGTTTAAAATATACTTAATTATAATCACATTTTGTCATTATACAACATAAATAATATTAATAGAATGAAACATTTATTTATTGCTGCATCACACACGACATTTCCAATGGCACAGAGTATGTCTCAGAGCAAGTATAATATATCACCATGTGACATTTAGTGTATTTTTAAATGTTTCATCACATTTCAAGTAGAGCTAGAAGTTTGGTCCAATGTGTTCAAGTCTAGCAGATATATGTCAACGTGAGGCTATTGAAAAAGATGGTCTCATCAGTTTGCAGCAACTAGAAACATACTTATGTAGTGTTGTTTCAAACTACCGCCCAGCTTCATGGCCTCATCAGAAAAGATGGCGCTGAGCTTTTGGAACTGAGCAGTCAATAATAGCTCCCAAAACCATAGCCAATGATACCCAAATTCAACTGATTTAACAACGTTACAATAAATGACTCGCTTGTTGCTCACTTCTACATCGATATATACTCCACTTAGTAGGAGGCACTACCATATCAATACTGACGACCAAACTACCACACACATACAGTGTTGTTTTCCTCCTGATTCCCTGTCACTGGGGACTCAGAGGTGAGGCTGGCCTTGGTGTCATTCCTTGATTTCAGTTTTCTTTCTTGTTTTTCCTCATTTAGTTTGCACTACTTTGTCTACCAACTGTCTCTATTCCCTCTGTATTTTGCTCCCATTCTCCATTTCTCTCCTACTCCTGTCTTCCTGCAGTCCTCCCACGACAGTCTCCCCTCCTCTTTCCCTCCACACTCAGCATCTTCTTCCTCTGCCAGCCATCATGCTCCCCCTCTCCACATGCCCAGCCCACTTCAGTCAACTCCCCACTTCAGCCAACTCCCCACTTCAGCCAACTCCCCACTTCAGTCAACTCCCTACTTCAGCCAACTCCCTACTTCAGTCAACTCCCTACTTCAGCCAACTCCCTACTTCAGCCAACTCCCTACTTCAGCCAACTCCCTACTTCAGCCAACTCCCCACCAGTTTTTAAGGCTTTCTTTTACAGGTACTTCAACCTTCAACACCAATTCCTCCATTCTTTACTTTTCAATTCTCTGCACTCCTGCCATTCTTCTATCAAGTTGTGTTCACAAATCTGCACCTTCTCTTGGTGGTTCCATCTCAGTGCTACAGTCTCGTGCTACTTGTATGCCGCAGTAACATACCTTTCCTTTGAATTACCATGATGCAACACATTTTTGGGACTGTAAACTTGCAAGCACCCTGATGTCCATAATTGACACATACTGACACTAGTATTAGTGGTACTAATAGTGATGTCACCGTCACTCCACTGACATAGTGACCTTAGTTTACCATATTATGTAACATGACAGTATGCCAATATATGAATATAATGATGTCATTTGATCGATTCAGTGACTTCAATCTGTCAATAAAGATTAAGTGGCCAAAAAAATACTAAACATAATTATCTTAAGAGGTATTTATCACATCAAATCATTCCTAGAAACTAAAATGTCATCCTTTGAAAGGACAGCTCAGTTTGTTGTGTGCGGCAAACAATAAAATAAAAAACATGAAAAATGGAAGATAGTTTTCAAAGCCTAACCATTTATTAGCTTAGTTAAAAATACACCCAGTGTGTATATTTGAGGACACTTGTAAAACTGTCATATAATAATAATAATACAACTCAACCTGTGAAATATTACAAATACTAAATTCTGGTATTTCTGGATAATAGTTCTTGGACTTGAGAACAATAATGCTGACCCCACAGTTATTGTAAACAACTTAGAACTATCTAACACATCCTCCATCCAGAACACTCAAAAGATAACATTGTTAGCTTGGCATTCTACAGTAATAGTGTAGCTGTCCACAGACATCACATCTCTTTAAATCAGTGTTAACCCAAACAAACTGTGCCACACCAGAATAACAAATGTTTAACTTTATAGCTGATGATTTGTAGAATCAAAACTGTCACAACTCAATTTAAAATGCTGTGACTTAATGCCCATCTTGCTGTCACAGGTCACATATCTGTTACAGATTTGTCAAAGTGATGCCAATATATGCAGTGAAACTTACTGTAATTGGTAACTATGTCTAAACTGAGTTGGTTACTGTTGACATACAGCCAATGAAGGCACCAGTGGGGACAGTAATGACTGTCAATAGCTGTGAGGCCGTCACACACGAGACCATCGCAGTCACATTACAGATGACAATGTCACGAAGAGTGACCATTTCAGCAACATAATGACCCCATCACAGTCTGACGATTATCACACAATCTTCATGTCGGAGGCTGGTTGACTGTGACAGCAGACCAGTGTCATGTTATGTGACATTTGAGTGATCTGACAACCAGTGTCATGACACAATGTGACAGCTAACAACCAGTGTCATGGCACATTGTGACAGCTAACAACCAGTGTCATGACACAATGTGACAGCTAACAACCAGTGTCATGACACAATGTGACAGCTAACAACCAGTGTCATGACACAATGTGACAGCTAACAACCAGTGTCATGACACAATGTGACAGCTAACAACCAGTGTCATGACACAATGTGACAGCTAACAACCAGTGTCATGACACAATGTGACAGCTAACAACCAGTGTCATGACACAATGTGACACTTGACTACATGCTTCTGACTCAACATGACAAATATCAACCAGTCACAACTTGAGAGACTTAACAATCTATTGTCACTGAATTTAGAGTTGACTTAGGCTGACAACTGACAACTAATGTTGTGACTCACTGTAATGGTTAACAATGACGTCATAACTCAATGACGAGTGTCGTGACTAAAATGTAACATGTCTTCCTGCTAATGTTTCACATTAATCCTAAGATAGCAGCAGCAAATCTAAAAATATAATTATATTATTAGAACTAGAATTAATTAACAGTCAATAACATCCTGGTCCTACTAATATACCAGCATTTATAACCAGTACTCCTTGTATAGTGTACAAACTGTATAATATATCATGATTCTTCAGCCAATACTAAAAATAGTACATTGCCTAAGCAAATTTTGCGGTAAAATCTCTGGGGAGACAGGTTTTGTTTTCAGTATTTGTTTCCATGGTTACCTCCAGATGGCGAGACCCCCGCCACAAACATCAGCTGGGCATTTTTATTATTCTATACATTATTGATAAGATTTGGATTTACCGACACTAGTTGTTTGGTAAAGTGACCGTACACGTAATTTGATCTCAGCCAGAAATGGAATTTATTGTTTTCTTCCTGGCGTATATTGCATTTTTTGGTCATTTATGGCAGTGGATATTCCACTGATGTATGTGTGTACGTGTGTATATCATATATGTATACAATTATATGCTTTCATGCTGCTTGGTGGATGTTAATTATTGACACAACTATACATAGATGAGGGTGTATTTCACACCTCTGTTGTTAAGGCTTAGTAGAGTGCAAGCAGCCACTAAATCTGTAGTGTCAATGTTGAAACGGTAAACAGTTTCAAAACAAAATATCAAAATTATATTAAAAATCACTAAGTTGGAAGGTGTAAGTTATAAATCTGACCATAAATATGTGAAGGGTTAGCTAGCAAGAGATTCAACTTCAAAGAACCGTTGAAGCCATGCAGCTTCACAGTGCCAGTGTCACCTGCTAGATAAACTCTCATAACCACCAGGGTAAAGATCCAGATGAGGGAGCAATCATAAAACCTGGTCAAACTAGCAGAATTTTCTTTTCCTAGTAAATAATGAATCACATTGTACACAAACATAATTCATATTGTTCTTTGAAATGTCAAGTACATTCTGTAATATAAGACAGTTACCATTACACTGTTTTTGCTATTACTATTACCCCATTGAGGTAACCAAGAATACGTGTGGCCTTAACTATTCGGCATCATTACTGAGTGGCAGTTTCTGCGACATGCCATTTGTGTGTTGATTTTCCATTTACATACAACGTTATGACCATGCCCCCATCAACACAGATCACGTAACAAGGTCACATGCTAATTTGACTATAATGATTTGTCATTAACCAATCAGCAATGCCAGTCTTGTGACTATTTATTTAACAGTCATGTGGCAAAGGGACCTTTCATATTATCTGCCAGTTGCAGTTTCAATCAACCATTCAAGCACTAGAATAAAATCATCACTGATTATGTGTAAATTCACACCCACAAAATATTAACCGAAATGGCTTTACTCATATGAAAACAACACATTAATTGGTCATAGATTTACAACTATTGTTAATTGAAAGAAAACTACCAGATTTATAAAAACTTCTTTATACATTTAATTTATTTACACATCTTAAAACTTACAGACATACCCAGTTGTCTTGACTTTAGCTTTTTAAACAGGCCCTTCTGAGGCTTATCCAGGTTGTTTGCGCTAGTGCCGTGTCATTGTGACAGTTACGTGAAGTTGTGTTTTTGTTGTCTATCAGACAACAAAAACAGTACATCAGTGTGTATTTGCAATAATTATGAGTAATGTAACTTTTGCCTAATCCTGTAATATGTTAATCTTCACACAGTTCCTAGAAATGAATAGCTTAATTCAAATGTTGTGCAGTAAGTTATTTTACAATGAACTACTCTGCCATCAGTCTTTTGCCCAGCCTGTACCTAGATATCTAAATAAGAAGAACGACAGTAATAGTCTAGTTCAGATGCTACTATTTTTATCCGTAAGCAAGATGAGCACACTTAATTCAATAGTCTGTACGCAGTGGATCTATCAATGACATTCTAGGTTACTTGTCAAGTTACCTTTATCAGGCAATTTCTAGCTGAGCAGATATAACATAGATCTGTTAAATTCGTAGATTCTGCATACGAGTCGACAAACAAGTACCACTAGGAATACTGGCCAGTGCCAATAAGCCATATTAGACTACCAGTGCTAGGAACTCAGAAAAAACAATGTAGGTTACAAAATTATTACAATGTGTTTGCACTAATAGTAGTATAAGTAGTGTTAGGTAATTCATAAATTCTACTACACAGAGATGGAACTGACGACAGATATAAATCAGCTTTAAAATAAAGATGTGTTTCAATTGTATTTGTTTAGTGATGGCTGTAGACTGTATCACACAACACTGTAAATAAACTCTAAAATGCTATCAATACATAAATTCACTAAAAATCGATGTGAAAACTTAATAAATTCACTAAAAATCAATGTGAAAATACATTTGTGTAACTATATAGCTTACACTAGTTAAAGTATAATGTATTTTATGTAGCAATTAGACAATTATGATAACATAGTTTTTAAATGGGCCAAGTGGCCCTGAAGTCCTTTGGACTATAATCTTATAGTGAGTTGGTAATCTTGAATGAAATGTGTTTTGGTGAATCATAGTCACCGCCTAGTCTCTTCACTGTAATCACCTAATTGGCTTTTTTGGTTATTCACAAGATGACCAGAAACACAGCCAAATTGCGTGAATCAAAGTGTAACATCTGTCAAGTATCACAGATACACTGAACTTGTGCAACTTCGCAAAGCCAAATTTCTTGTGTATCCCCTCTTTACCAAGTTATGTCTAGGCAACATTTGAAGAAAAAATTGTTCATCATTTCCGAGAAAAATTTATACAGAGAATTTTTAATTGTTTACCTCTTGAAGCCTAGTTTGGCATAGACAGGGGCCCTAATAAATGTCTATGCCAAATGAAAAAATAGATCGTGAATAGTTTCTGGCATATGGGAGCTAATGATGGATGGTGCATGGTGGACACAGAATTCACTGGACCTTCGGCCCAAAAGACTAAAAAAGAATACATTTTAAATTTGTCTTATACAATTATACTATAATGGCAATATAGTGTACCACACTATATCAATGCAAAAAATCTATAAAAATCAATATTATGTGTATATTGAAAACTTTGTGTAACATCTAGCTTACACTAGTTATGGTATATAATGTATCTTCTGCAGCATGATATTATAACATATTTAGAAAAAGATGAACAGATGGAGAAAAAAGATGAAGGACGTGTGCAATCACAGATCATAGGGCTAATGAAGCCCGTCTTATGTTATACATTCAATCATAACTAATAGCGGGGGACAACTGCATCAATACTAGCAATACATTAGCACCGCCCAGAGTGCAGTAATCATGTCACAGTTACCAGTCTGTACACATACTGGTCAAAGGCTACAATGACCACTGGTTAGCTTTGACCATTCACTGGACAAGGCTCTTAGTGGCTGGTCTTGCAAATGAAATGGCCAAAGCCAAGCGTAGAAAGACATAAATTTCGTTTAACTTATGATAAATCAAATGTTCCATTAATATCAAATTGATTTATATCCCGTGTCCATGTCTCTATAAAACAGGTTATGTGTGTAAAAAAAATACACCAAGTCACTGTCATATATTATATTATCTGTAAATACGTTTATCTTTAAGGTAATTAGGCACACAAAAAAAATTCCCAAAAAGTAGGCAATGCGATTTCCACATAGAACACCGAGAAACTTGTACTTGTAGGACAGATCTACCATAGGCTAAATAATGTATTTATAATTCATGAAATTTATTGTACAAATGAGGATGTTTTATAACCAGTGTACCGTACTGTTCCTACAAAAATCATAACTTTGCTAATATCTGTCATAATTGTTTTTTTTTTGTAATTATGAAGTAAAAAGGTAAGTTCTCATATAGGATTGCTCAAACCACTTTACAGTTAACTCTTTGGCAGATCTGTTCAATCGAACACCATCTTGTCTTTTCAGAACTTGAATAAACAGTCATATTTTATGTATTTTTAACAGGCTGATTCAATCTGACTGTACTCAACTAATGTGGACAAATAAGCACTGCTAATTTGTTGAATTTTCACATAAAAAATAACTCCAAAGTCATTCTAACTACCTGAACTAGTTCAACTAGTATAGTAACCTTTTTATGAAGACTATTAGGCATTTTGTCAACATATTGAAGCAGAAACTTGAGATAATCTGGACGAAACTTTTGGAGCACATAAGCTCATATTAACCACTGTATACCAGTCCACCTTACTGTCTTCCACTTCCTTTGATTGTGCCAATGATGCTACATTTGAAGCCATGGTTCTCACTGGCTGAATTTAGTTAGCCCATATGACTCATGTTTGGCAGACCAGCCAATCACAGAGATTTACATTGACACCATTGTGGGGTCTGGATTTTATGAATGGATGCTTAAATTATTTCCACAGAGTATAGTAAAATCACCAAAATATGGGCATCAACTGCAGCACGTGTTTCGCGAGCTATATTGTGAATGACTATCACAGAATCTGTGCAAGGAGACATATACATGAACTTGATAAATCAAGTCAAATGATCACATGTCAGTTACTGGTGATGAAAATTGAAATTGTTAATAGAGTTAGGTACCGTTGACCACATTTTCAGTGTGATGTTCCTAGGGCTATAGAATGTTCACCAGAAATATTCTAGTTTTTCTTAATTACACTGTGCAACCCCCTTGCATGCCAGGGCCAGGGCTCACTACTGCTGATTACACCAGAACCAGTCATCACTACCCGGGGCACATCCCTTTGCAAAAGACACAAATGTCCTCCGGTCATATGATATCATTTTGGGTGATTTCGGCAATACACTGCTTGTGTGACATGCAATGATTGTGATGTAGAAGCAAATATTCAAATACAGCAAACTGTTCAGCTGCTCATGTGATGAGCGGATGGATCGTTATACTGGAATTCCGAGAAATAGTTTATCCATCTTTAAATTGGGGCAAGTATTTGTGCTGTTCTCATGGGTGAAACAGTCTTGATTAATGAAGTCAATAAACTAGTTAAACTAAATCAAGTATTTCTGGTCGAGGATGTGTCAAAGGTAGTTTGCAGGGCAACCAGCACTGGCTGGTAAGGATGTTGTGCAACCTACCGGGTATGTCTGTGTTTCTGTAAACAATGTGACTTGCAAAATACTACAAACAATATTACTGCACATGTTTAATGTGCCTAATAATACTGGGCACCCAGTTGCACATTGCTTTTTACTTGTCTGACTAAACAGAAATATCTCAATTTCCCATATTGTGTCTCAACTCAAACAACTGGCACAGCACAGTGACTAGTCTGTCTACATGCATCTGCTGTGATTGCTGGCCATGTCTGAATAGCTGTGAACATAGATTTATTTGTTTCACAAAATTACTATTTGTGGACTCATCAGTAACCAGGACAAACCTCTATGTGAGGTACACATTCACTAAGTCAACTTTTGTTGCTGTGGTTGCCTTTCAAATCATGACAAACCAATCATGTACAATTCAAGGTCGGATGCTTATAGGTTCCCAGGTTGTTTTTATAGCACCACATCACTGTTGGTGGGGGTCTGTCACCTTGTCTCCCATTTGAATGCCAGCTAATTTTGTACATCACATTTAAGGGCAAATTTTGGGTATTCAAGACACATGTGAGCCATAGACCAATAGACCAAAATCAGCTAATTTGAATACTGCTTGCTTTATAATTCGTCCACAAGCAGATGTCACATTGTATCGTTGTCAAGGGACAAAAGTATGTAGTGCTAGGAGCAGACTGTTACTGCTAGAAGTCACTACTGCTAGTGCTAGTGACTTGCTACTACAGTGGATTGCAATTATAACATGTTTATGTTCAATATGTTGTTTGTTAGAATACATAATACAAATATAATCTTAACACTTCTGGAACCATTTCTAGGAACAAAATGACTAAAAAAAAACACTTAACCAACACTGCAACTTAGGCACACAACACGAGTAATGAGGTCACAGCTAATCATGTTGATCTCTGCACTTCCGCGTGAACATAATATGTTCATGAGGAAGTGCAGATATCAACATGACTCTAGCAGTGTGTGGCTATTATAGAATATTCTTGGCTGATTCCCCACCTCCCCGACAGTCCTCTTGAACAAGGCCCATGATACAGTTCCCATGAACAAGACCCATAACGTGGTCCTTTGAACATCTGATCAAGATCTTGAACAAGCCTGGTGAAACAGACCTCTCAACAAGTCCTGTAACCAGGCCTGTTATATAAGGTTGGTTACACGGTCCCCATGAACTAGACCTGCAACATGGTCCCTTTAAACAAGGTCGGTGAAATAGGCCCTTGAATAATATCCAGTCCACTTGAACAAGCCTTGTCACATGGTCCCCTTGAATAATGCAGACAACACAGCCCACCCCCAAAACACGGCCCATGACACAGACCTCTTAACAATGTTTATGAACACAAGCCCCTTGAACAAGACTAGTGACACAGAGCCAGTGAACAAGGCCAGTGACACAGAGCCAGTGAACAAGTCCAGTGACACAGAGCCAGTGAACAAATCCAGTGACACAGAGCCAGTGAACAAAGCCAGTGAACAAGGCCAGTGACACAGAGCCAGTGAACAAAGCCAGTGAACAAGGCCAGTGACACAGAGCCAGTGAACAAAGCCAGTGAAAAAAGCCAGTGACACAGAGCCAGTGAACAAGGCCAGTGAACAAGGCCAGTGACACAAAGCCAGTGAACAAAGCCAGTGAACAAAGCCAGTGACACAGAGCCAGTGAACAAAGCCAGTGAACAAAGCCAGTGAACAAAGCCAGTGAACAAGGCCAGTGAACAAAGCCAGTGAACAAAGCCAGTGAACAAGGCCAGTGAACAAAGCCAGTGAACAAAGCCAGTGACACAGAGCCAGTGACCAAAGCCAGTGAACAAGGCCAGTGAACAAAGCCAGTGAACAAAGCCAGTGAACAAGGCCAGTGAACAAAGCCAGTGAACAAAGCCAGTGACACAGAGCCAGTGAACAAAGCCAGTGAACAAGGCCAGTGACACAGAGCCAGTGAACAAAGCCAGTGAACAAGGCCAGTGACACAGAGCCAGTGAACAAAGCCAGTGAAAAAAGCCAGTGACACAGAGCCAGTGAACAAGGCCAGTGAACAAGGCCAGTGACACAAAGCCAGTGAACAAAGCCAGTGAACAAAGCCAGTGACACAGAGCCAGTGAACAAAGCCAGTGAACAAAGCCAGTGAACAAAGCCAGTGAACAAAGCCAGTGAACAAGGCCAGTGAACAAAGCCAGTGAACAAAGCCAGTGAACAAGGCCAGTGAACAAAGCCAGTGAACAAAGCCAGTGACACAGAGCCAGTGACCAAAGCCAGTGAACAAGGCCAGTGAACAAAGCCAGTGAACAAAGCCAGTGAACAAGGCCAGTGAACAAAGCCAGTGAACAAAGCCAGTGACACAGAGCCAGTGAACAAAGCCAGTGAACAAGGCCAGTGACACAGAGCCAGTGAACAAAGCCAGTGAACAAGGCCAGTGACATGGTCCACTTGGAAGAAGCTTGAACATACATTCACATCCCTATTGGTGGCAATGCTAACATTAGTCGAGGCTACACACAAACTAACATGATGAGGTATCTTAGTATCTGTCCAGGGATATTTTGTACCAACAATACATGGATTAACAGTTACGTCTTGTTGTACAGTGTCATGCCTGCTGGCATAGTGTGTATGCCGCAGGTAATGTTGCTTTAATCTTGATTAATCCAGTTAATTCGAACATGAATAAGTTATGACCTCACAGAAGTGTAGAACTAGGTCACCCGCAGACAGGAATGAGATCTCTTCTGGTTGGTCAAAATGCGGAATTAACCACAGCAGTTCTAACTGGTAGGGTACTTACCCTGTGCAACTGTCAGACTTTAAAGACTATAATACCTAACTCTATAGTTACACTAAAATATAACCACTCATGGATCCATCCAAGTGACCCAACCACTTGATACTGAGGAACTGTACTTAGTCCTATCCGGAGTGTTTGTTGCATGCATGGTGGCCATACTGTTGTAGCAAAGGCCACTTCCACAGAAGAATACTGCCGCCTTGGCCATGACTGGAAGTTAAGATCTTCCCAGAGAGATGGGGTACATTGTAGTTTGGACTGAAAAATCCCACCACCCTGAATCTTAATGAATGCTCATGTATGTCCAGATGTAAAGTTCCATATTTCACATGGAGACGTCAGGGCTCATTATATGTTAGTAAGACGCATGTACCATACTCCAGTAGTTTCTGTCCATTCGAGTCTCCCAACAAAGGATGTATTCTTCAGCACTCACTATACAGGATATTTCAGCAGCATGATTTATGCTGAATAAAACTGACAACATATCAGTTGGCTAGCATTCATAAATATTTCTGATCCTACAAATCTTATCAAGCCCAAAAGTGTGCATTTTGGGTCTGTGCAGCAGTGTTTTACAGTGGCAGGATTTTCTGGCCTGCTTCCAGACTTGGCCGAAGTGGCAGAATTTTTCAGCAGCAGGATGTTTTGCTATATCGTAATTGTGATGATGAATTATTGTGGCACAGTAAGGTGCCATTTAAAAATTACATATAGTGCCTTTTGTTCACGTCTGACACAGTTCCATCATAAACGGTCCTGACCTTAACCTTGTTGTGTTAGTAAAATCACCTACCATGTAGTTATCATTAGGAAGTAGGGACATTGAGGCACTACAGTGGTACACCAACAGATTTAGATCAAGTGTGTGCATTCTGATGCCCAATCACTCGTCTTGGCATGCCACATCTGATATATTATTCAAAATTTAAAGAGCGTTGATGGACCACAGGGCAAACACTAATACATTAGTGGTATTAGAACACAAATTCTTGTAGACTAGCTATAAAATATATCAAGGTCAGAGGCCAATAAGTGACATAAATAAATAAAATACCCACAACTTCTGTAAATGCTAGTGGTATGATTGTGTTCAAACAAATTGTCAGGAAATGGCTGAAAAATTGCCAGACTCTTCTGATAAGGTGGTGGCTTCTTGGAGCATTTACCCCCACAGGTCTGTGGCTTCACCTGACAATCTTGCTAAGTATAAGGAGGTTGCTCTGAGTCAGGTCAATGATACAGTGTCATTTCTCACACCGCCACCCCCACTTGCATTATCCGCTGTTCCCAAATGGGGATAATCTCAGCTTATCGCCCACCTTCTCTCTGTAGACCAACCTAATAAGAATCCAGTTAACCATTTCAGTGACAGTCAAAATTACGTTAACGTGCCAAGGATTTTTTAGACTGGCATGCTGTTATAAGCTTGGTAAGGGGTTTGTGTGCTTGGTCTCCAAAAGTCACCTAGTAAACCATACATTTCTTGAAATGACACTTTTCTATTTAGTTCAAAAAATATAATACTTACATCTGATCAATGTGTTTTGCATGGTTAATGTTTGGTTGGTTGACTTCTTGTTCATTTTTGCTATCAAATTAGTCCTACCCCGGTGGATAGTCTAATAATAATTTTTAATTAGTAGCCAAACACCGTCATTTTGTATTGATTAATCTAACTAGTCAATTTAAAATGGTGGCAGGAACACCAACCAACATCAGTAGACACTGAAAGATGAGATCGACAAAGTTGGCTGTTTAGTACATCTTGACAAAACTAGCAATTCGCCAAATCGGATTTGTGGCACTGAAATGGTTAAACAGCTGTGCCCTGGTATCCCACACTGTGGCAACACATTAAACACTCACCTATGTAATTACATTTGTAACCTAAACAAACTATGCATCTAATGCGAACAGTGGCCCAGCAATAACCATTCAATAAACTGATATCGTAGGTGTAGATTGATCAAACAGACATGTCCTTATTTTATTATGGCTGAGTATTTTTAGGAGAATGTGGGAGTTGATATATTAGGTGAATCTATTTTTGCATCCAATCCTACAGTAACGGCTCTTGGATGTACATTGTCTGGAGGCTTTATTGTAAAATATAACTGCTTGACCGCACAATTGTATTAATTACAGCATGACTATTTTCTAATTTGAATGATTCATATGTAATTTGTGTGTATTACTGAATGCTTCAAGAAGACCTGCAAGCTAACGAGTAGACTTTCTTATTACTTTTATTTCAGTTATTTATTATTTCTAATTGTGCAATGTATGCATGAATATCAAATATACAGCAATGAAATATAATAATTATTTTGCTTTGTTCATTATTATTCTGCTCCAGTGAATAACAACTCAAACTGTCACCACTAGCACTGCTCCAGTGACCAACAACTCAAGACTGTCACCGCCAGCACTGCTCCAGTGACCAACAACTCAAGACTGTCACCGCCAGCACTGCTCCAGTGACCAACAACCCAAGACTGTCACCACTAGCACTGCTCCAGTGACCAACAACCCAAGACTGTCACAACTAGCACTGCTCCAGTGACCAACAACCCAAGACTGTCACAACTAGCACTGCTCCAGTGACCAACAACCCAAGACTGTCACAACTAGCACTGCTCCAGTGACCAACAACCCAAGACTGTCACCGCCAGCACTGCTCCAGTGACCAACAACCCAAGACTGTCACAACTAGCACTGCTCCAGTGACCAACAACCCAAGACTGTCACCGCCAGCACTGCTCCAGTGACCAACAACCCAAGACTGTCACAACTAGCACTGCTCCAGTGACCAACAACCCAAGACTGTCACAACTAGCACTGCTCCAGTGACCAACGACCCAAGAGTGTCACCACTAGTACTGCTCCAGTGACCAACAACCCAAGACTGTCACCACTAGCACTGCTCCAGTGACCAACAACTCAAGACTGTCACCGCCAGCACTGCTCTAGTGACCAACAACTCAAGACTGTCACCACTAGTACTGCTCCAGTGACCAACAACTCAAGACTGTCACCACTAGCACTGCTCCAGTGACCAACAACTCAAGACTGTCACCACTAGCACTGCTCCAGTGACCAACAACCCAAGACTGTCACCACTAGTACTGCTCCAGTGACCAACAACTCAAGACTGTCACAACTACCACTGCTCCAGTGACCAACAACACAAGACTGTCACAACTAGCACTGCTCCAGTGACCAACAACCCAAGACTGTCACCGCCAGCACTGCTCCAGTGACCAACAACCCAAGACTGTCACCACTAGCACTGCTCCAGTGACCAACAACCCAAGACTGTCACAACTAGCACTGCTCCAGTGACCAACAACCCAAGACTGTCACAACTAGCACTGCTCCAGTGACCAACAACCCAAGACTGTCACCACTAGCACTGCTCCAGTGACCAACAACTCAAGACTGTCACCGCCAGCACTGCTCCAGTGACCAACAACCCAAGACTGTCACAACTAGCACTGCTCCAGTGACCAACAACCCAAGACTGTCACCGCCAGCACTGCTCCAGTGACCAACAACCCAAGACTGTCACAACTAGCACTGCTCCAGTGACCAACAACCCAAGACTGTCACAACTAGCACTGCTCCAGTGACCAACAACCCAAGACTGTCACCACTAGTACTGCTCCAGTGACCAACAACCCAAGACTGTCACCACTAGCACTGCTCCAGTGACCAACAACTCAAGACTGTCACCGCCAGCACTGCTCTAGTGACCAACAACTCAAGACTGTCACCACTAGTACTGCCCCAGTGACCAACAACTCAAGACTGTCACCACTAGCACTGCTCCAGTGACCAACAACTCAAGACTGTCACCACTAGCACTGCTCCAGTGACCAACAACCCAAGACTGTCACCACTAGTACTGCTCCAGTGACCAACAACTCAAGACTGTCACAACTAGCACTGCTCCAGTGACCAACAACATAAGACTGTCACAACTAGCACTGCTCCAGTGACCAACAACCCAAGACTGTCACCACTAGTACTGCTCCAGTGACCAACAACCCAAGACTGTCACAACTAGCACTGCTCCAGTGACCAACAACTCAAGACTGTCACCACTAGTACTGCTCCAGTGACCAACAACCCAAGACTGTCACCACTAGCACTGCTCCAGTGACCAACAACCCAAGACTGTCACCACTAGCACTGCTCCAGTGACCAACAACCCAAGACTGTCACCACTAGCACTGCTCCAGTGACCAACAACTCAAGACTGTCACCACTAGCACTGCTCCAGTGACCAACAACTCAAGACTGTCACCACTAGCACTGCTCCAGTGACCAACAACTCAAGACTGTCAGCACTAGCACTGCTCCAGTAACCAACAACTCAAGACTGTCACCACTAGCACTGCTCCAGTGACCAACAACTCAAGACTGTCACCACTAGTACTGCTCCAGTGACCAACAACTCAAGACTGTCACCGCCAGCACTGCTTCAGTAACCAACAACTCAAGACTGTCACCACTAGCACTGCTCCAGTGACCAACAACTCAAGACTGTCACCGCCAGCACTGCTCCAGTGACCAATAACTCAAGACTGTCACCACTAGTACTGCTCCAGTGACCAACAACTCAAGACTGTCACCACTAGCACTGCTCCAGTGACCAACAACTCAAGACTGTCACCGCCAGCACTGCTCCAGTGACCAACAACTCAAGACTGTCACCACTAGTACTGCTCCAGTGACCAACAACTCAAGACTGTCACCACTAGCACTGCTCCAGTGACCAACAACTCAAGACTGTCACCGCCAGCACTGCTCCAGTGACCAACAACTCAAGACTGTCACCACTAGTACTGCTCCAGTGACCAACAACTCAAGACTGTCACCACTAGCACTGACTGTTCCAGGGACCAACAATTTAGGCTGTCACCATTAAGGCTGCTATAGTGACCAACAACTCAAACTGTCATGGTGTCACCACTAACACTGCTCCAGTGACCATCAACCCTGAATGTCACCACTAGTACTGCATCAGTGATCAACAAATCAGACTGTCACCTCCAGTGAAGAGCAACTCAGAATATATCCACCTGGAGTGCCCAAAATGACCATTAATCAACCAACCCGGAGGTTACCTCTAAGTACCTGACCACCAGGGTACTTAGCATGTGTAAAGCCCACCCCCACATGATGACCACTATCTGTTGTGTAGACAGAAACTAGGCACTGGTCACTTCAGCTGCCACATGAGTTGTCACAGTCATGCACTGTCCCCATTCCTAGACCACACAAAGCTGACACTGTCACTGGACAAAGTCTACTCAATCACTTGTTGCCACCTCAGATGCTAAAACATCTTTTTTATTCATTTATGTATCATCTTAAAACAAATGTTTAACTACAGTTTAGTGATGCAGGTAAAAACCATAACGCTTTATTAGTATTAATATCTGGTCACATAAAAACATGTTTGTTTTACTTAATTCAATGTTATTGTTAGATGTCAACCTTTACAGGTACTCACGGACAACTATAACTACAGAAGTTGATTATATTTTAGCCTGAATGCTGAGGTTAGAAGAGTACAAAAATTGTATTTGACAAAAAGTAAAATTATTGACCTATATAAATTATAATCATATGTTGTTCCTTTCAAGTACAAGTGTCCTAGAAGAGTAGAGTCACATACGTTCACAAATGTTCAAAGCAATCCTGTAACATTTACACAAATAATACAGCTATCTTAGCAATCTTTTGAAATCATACAACTTGTAGACAAATAGATGACAGACCCTGGAAGACAGACATGACTGGTGACAATATGCACTGCATTTCCATTACACATTGATCATCACAAATACATTCACTTTCTACTCAGTGACACTGACGCTTCAGTGCATATGCTAATCTAAACAGCCAATAAAGACAAAACAAACCTGTTCAAAGAACTCCTCCATGAAACCATCCATGTTGAGCGCAACATCTTGAGGCGAATCATCCTCTTCACTTTGGGCCTGAAAGCAATGATGAAACAATGAAATTTTAAGCATATTCACCCATTACAAATCCCATGGGTTGACATTGAAAATGAGCCACTTGATAGCCCCTGAAGTCCTTTGGACTATAATTAACGTGAGGTAAATATGAATGAAATGTGTTTTGGTGAATCCTAGTCACTGTCATAGTCTCTTCAACATAATCACCTAATTGGCATTTACTCTGGTTATTCATATGAAATGACCAGAAACACAGCCAAATTGTGCACGTCTATGCAAAATGAGAGGAAAAGCTACATAAGTTGTTTTAAATAGTAAAACTGAAAATGTACTAATTTTAAGGACCTAGAGGACCCCAGGAGGCTGTAAAGTGAGTCGGTTGTTCTCCTCTTTGCATCCCTGTCAGCAGAGGTTAGGTTTGCCATGGTTACCGTTGTCTTTTTCTTCATCTTTTCTTTCCTCACTTTTCTCTCATTACATCTCTATCAACAGTCTCCAACTGCTATATTTTACTGTTGTTCTCAATTCTCCTCCCATCACACCCTCGGTGTTCCTCATATCTTGTTTCCTCCACTTTCTGGGCATCTGATCCTTGTTCACCTCCCATTCTTTCCACCCGAGTGACACGACTGGCCCATTTCAACCTGCTCCTCACTAATTTCTTCTCAAAACTGTCCTCCAGTGTAACCTCCACTCTCACGTCATCCATTCTTCTCTTATTTCGTCTCCTCACTCCCACCATTCAATCAAATTTACATTTCTTGTGCATAGTGACAGTCCCATCAGAAACGTCTATGCAAAATTTGCCAAACTGTTTCTGAGATATGAAAGCTAATCGTGCACACTGCTGATGCAGAGGGATTCTATGAGTCAGCTGGACCCTCGGGCCGACGGACTAAACATTCAAATCTGTTTAAATAATATGCATTTACTTTTATTAAATTAAAATCACCAAAAAGAATTTAAGAATGATATATTATAACTCAATTACTAAGACATTTCTCAGTGCATCTTGAATCTTGAATCATACACCACTGAAATTCTAGGTAAAAGTAAAATTGATTCAACTATTACAGGTTTATAATATTATCAAATGCATTCTAACCTTAAATGTATGAGTCAAATAAATAACAATGGAACCTTCACTTTTCCTACACTGGCACAAAGTTTGAAAAATACAGTACTGGTGTGTCTAAAAAGTATGTCCTTTACAACTAGGATGGTATTCAACCTTAACCATATTTGATAAACTTACATGGAGCAGAAAGGATTTGTTTAGATTAATATAAAATAAATTATCTTACATTCAGAGAGAAGGTGCACCTTTACCAATTACAAATATTTTCAATCCATGTTTCAATTTTGCACAAAATCTTTTTCTACTCAGTCTTAAATACGATTTAAAAATAACTTGTAACTAATACTCTTCAACCTAAGTGCTCAGATAACAATATTTTCTCTCTCCCAGAAATACTGGTTTGTTGTATGATGACACAGAGCTGTCATGAAATATGTAGCACAAGGAAGCAGGGTAGCTCAGTAGCTGTACAGAAGTCTTCCGTTGGCAGCTGAAAAAAAATCAGAAATGTCTTGGAGCTAATTATTAGTCACTAATTGGGTCTAATCTGGACAGCAGATGTCCACTAAGAGTCCACTTAAATGTGGGTGCCCTGAAACGACTTCTGGATAGTTTTGACACTGTAACGATTTTCTGTGTTTGAATGTTTATTACACAGATTGAGATAACAAAGTAATACCAACAGACATGTTACATTTTATTTTAATGTTGGAAACTTAAACAAACGGATGCAATACATTGTGGGCTTAATGAAAGTTCATGCTTCTACTATAACAAATCATTCTACTGTTGTATTTTACACGTAGAGTAAATGTGCCAGTCAGACAGTTAGTGGGATTCGGAAAGCTCATTGCTTATGACCTTCAACTGCACCTTCTCTGAATGTAAAATATTTTTTATTAATCCAGACAATCCTTTCTGCCCTTCAATATTCCATGTAAGTGTATGAAATACGGGTTAACGTTGAATACCATCCTAGTTGTAAAGGACAGTATATTTTAGACACACCAGTAGTTTTTAAACTTTGTGCCAGTGTAGAAACCATGAGGTGTCCATTTTATTTATTATACTCATACAGTTAAAGGGAAAACAAAGTCAATGTTTGGATCATATGGGATTAACAGAGTTAATAAAAAGTAACAACTTCCAACAACAATCATATTTTTAACGTCAGTGGTTTACCAGGAAAAAAATGTAAAACACATAGACATAGAAAGTCTACAGACTACGCCATTTTAGAAACAAAATGACGTCAGAGAGTCGTCTTGGTCGGCGTGAACTGTGCATGCATATTATTATCTGTTACTTTCTAACCTAACCACGAAAACGACCGCCAACAGCCGCCAAACTTCTCCCCACATTTCTTACATACATATACTACATTACAAAAAATCACTTGTATTCATCTAACGAAGAAAATTCACAACAGAAACGCAAATCTTGGCGAACGGCAACTCGACAACTTCGACTACCGTAAACTCGCTATTATAAGTTAGCTTTACACAAAATACCGCTAGATGGCGCGCGAATATTTATTAACCTTACTGCATTCGCACGCGCGAATTAGTTTAATTAATTATAAATAATATAATAATAATTAGCTGCATCACTATGATCTGCAGAAAATGTTAAACGGCAAACTAAGGCAACGCTTTGGTGATATGGGTCTAATAGAGTTGATAAAAAATAACAATTTAATATACAAATATATAATTTTATTAGTTTATTTTATATAGCGCCAAATCCACAATTCTCTTCTCTTCTATTCAACATACTGTTATTAAAGTATACGCAATAATAAGAATGCTACCCACAGGTAATATTTAAAAATAAATATTAAAAATACATGTGTCTGCGTAATTATCCAAAATTGCCTACTAGTTATAACAGAAAAAGGAAATTACGTGTTTTTCAATGAAGTCACATTGTTTATTTTATCAATATTTCTATAAACATCCCGCGTGTACTGCAAGCATGCAAGCTTATATTACATAAGCGATGTTTTAACAATAATAACTAAAACAATAACATGTTAATATTACTGTTTTTAAATCCTTCTTTTTTTACCACCATAATATTTCCCATATATTCATATTCCTTTTTACATTTTAGTGATTTATTGTTCCGATAATTAATGAAGTGTCTTGTTCAAAAATAATTATTATTACATATCTGATGGTGGAAATGTCATTCATGAGTAGAACAAATAGCTTCAGTAATATGTTCTTATGCATAATGGTTGTGTATGTGCTGAATGAAAATTATTATTACGTCGTACTTATTTTACTACTTTAATTATTTATTACTATTAACCATACTTTTATATTCATTTATTACAATTGTTGTTATGTAATTTGTATGTTTATTTATGACTGATAGGTCAGCTTAGTTAATGATATTGAAACATGTATTTTCATTATTTATTTTTAAATAATATTATCTGTGGGTAGTTTTCTCTTTATTGTATTTTTAATAGCATTATTTTGTGAAGCGCCACAAACAATTATGGATGTGGCGCTACATAAATAAAATATTATATTATAATAAAACAAATTGTTTGTTTATTTAATATAGCGCCACATCCAATTTAAACTTGTTCATGGCGTTTTACATACATTAAAATGCTAAACAACAAATACACACCAGAAGAAAAAAAACATAAATATACTAGAAACATATATGAACAATTATAAAAATAAAATATAAATATAAAAATAATAAAACTTATAATTTCCTGCAAATCATAGTGATGATAATAATTAATTATTATTATTATATTATTTATAAGTAATTAAACTATTTCGCGCGTGTGAAGTAAAACAATTAAATATTCGCAGTCAGAAACGTGGCGTCTAGCGGTATTTTGTGTAAAGCTTTTAAAAGTGATTTTACAGTACCGCTGGGCGGCCGAACAAGTTGTACTCGAGGTCTGCGCGTTTTTGTGTGTGAATTTTCTTCGTTAGAGGAATGCAAGAGATTTTATTACATAACATAGTGTATGCCTATGTATGTAAGATATGTGAGGAGAAGTTTGGCGGCTGTTGGTGGTCGTTTTGATGGTTAGGTCAATCAAATCGGGTCGTCTAGGATCCGCGCTGTGTCTGTGACTGTCCAAACGAATCCACCGAACCACTGTTTCAGTTCTGCTCGATTCATAGGTTAACAAGAAGACATCTTACTGATACTGTCTTTCACTGTACTATTACTATAAGCGTTTGAGGAACAGTGTGGCATATTGATGTCGCGATTTCGTTGTAAACCGACGTAAGGCAACTTTTAGCGTACCGCTTGGCTCTCTGTTATGACAGCTGAACCAGCAGACGACTCTCTGACGTATTACTTTTCCAAACTGCTGGGTTGTGATTGGTTGCAAGGTGCAAGATGGGCCGGTTCATGGTGTCGGTGATTTAGCTAGATTTTCCCACTTTAAGACCACTTTCTGAGGTAACCACTAAGGTGAAAAATTGGATTGTAGATGCAAATGATTAGCTAGTGTAAACTCTTTTAGGTGCATAACACTAAACTGTTGCCTTTTTTTCACTTTAAAGTTAGAATGCATTTGATGATATTATAGTTAACACTAGAGTAACATTTTCTTTTACATGGTGTTTAAAGTTTCTCATGTCCACAAGGAGGCTGTTTTTCAAGTTGTGTTTGTTATGCTATCATGCTGTGTCTTTGATACAACTCTATAATAGTTGTTCAAAGTTGTTTCTTCACCCATATGTTTTGTATGTTTCATTCATTTGAACACTTGAATTGATGATTAATTTGTTTGAAAACACACTTTTGACTTAGTGGCAAGCCTTTTATTAATAAATACAATTACAATCTAAAGTCATACTTTTGTTTTGCAACAGCAAATATTAGTTTGGCTACGTCATGACTAATCTGTAAAACAGATCACTCAGCACCACTTCGTTCAGGGAGTAGGTAGAATTAATTGGGCGACCAGTCATGGTCACTGTCCCGTCAACTTCCAATTTTGATTTTAATTATTCACATTGTGACTTTGTCTGCAGTTCAAACAGCAAAAACAGGTAGAAAAGATTGGCTGTCAAAATTTGGCTGGCTGTGGTTTGGGAATAATAATATGATGTGCGTATGATGAAGACATACTTCACATTTCAAACTGTGTCCATATTACATGAATGCTATCAAGCAAATTTCAATATGCCTATTAGCATACAAACCTGCACAGAACAACACTTTTTTAAGTTTGGGTTTTAGCATATTTAGACCCTATATTTCTTGTAGGAATCCTGTTTTTTAAACCCATTTTAATACATTTAGAATCTGAACGCTGTAAACTAAATGTTACTGAAAACTTCTGCATAAAAATGTCATCATGATAACAAATTGATCAGCTATTGTACACAAAAGAAATTCCAACTAATCAGATATTCCCATCTTATTCATATAAATCGGAATGAGTTCAACATCAGTATTGATGTTGTGTCATAAAGCAGATCTAGTGATAATCTTTCTCTATCATTTCAGATTTTGTCCAATGTCTAGGACACCATCTACACAATGGGTAGTAGCACATAGTTTGTTATGCTATCATGCTGTGCTTTAGCTACTAAAATATAAGAAATGAAACCACATTCCTATAAATAAAATCTACGGTAAATCTAATATTGGTCCAGAGAAATGTATGCTCAGTTCAAGTTAATCTTGGTTCTGCCCCTCCAGCATGCAACATCCACCATAAATTTTTCATTCACCACATTTTCGATTCATTCGTTCTGTCCCCATGATGTCAACGTTTGTATACTTTTGCCATGTAATTGGCACTGCCTTTATTAAACTGAGGTTTTATTTGAGTCCTTTTCAATTTTTTAGTAACCCTATTGGTTCTCCTGAAGATCCTATCTTATTGCGTGACAAACTGATAATTTGTTATCAAAACTATCTTGCTGGATGTGATAATGACAATTGTCTTGAATTATTCCCACATAAGCATATCAAACGTAGTATAATTATTATTTGTTGTATTGTAGTGTTTGGCACTTATGTAGAATTTGAGCACACCTCAATTTTGCCATTATAACTGTATCTTTGCTAACATTTGATTTTGTTAATTCAATCATTTAACATCATCTTGCGCATATTTATGTTTTATAAACAGCACGTCTTAGCAGACTTTTGAGGTAGAAAAGACAGCGCGGTTTATCACTCATTCCATGTGCACAGCGCAGTAACACATGCACCACTGCACTTGCGACTGGCACAAATCGGAGTGCAGTTTGGGTTTCGAAATGTAATATCTATTAAACATAGGAAACCTGGGAATGCTGATTGATCATGTTTAGGATTAAAGTTTGTGAGGTATCCTATACAGGCAAATATACAGTTATAATGGCAAAACTGAAGTGGGTCCGAATTCTGCATAAGTGTCTAGTGTTTTGCAGTTAATCAATGGTGACTGTATTCTGGAATATGACTCAAGGTCTTTGACAACCCCAGTCTAGGCTAAAGTCGAGTATGCAGGATAATTATGATTGATACAGGAACACTGGGACATGAAATTCAAAACTGTGTGCCAATGTCAATAGTTTTAAACTAGTTATTTATAGGAAGATGTCTGTTATATAATAATTATGATGATAGTGTGTGACTAAACTTGTAACGTTACTTACGACTTACGTTTGCTTATAATTGAGCAGGGTCCGTGTACGATATGTCATGTTTGTTTTATAAAGCATTGTAGCAGTGAAAAAGATATGCCAACATTAAAGATGACTGTATTTATAGCAAAGTGCATTCCAGGACGTTCAGGCGGCGAATAAGTACAAAGCTGTTAAAGGGGGCTGGGTCCATTTTGCTATCGCTCATTCGCCCTAGCCTCGATAAGCAAACAACACAGTACCTACCGACTTTAGGGCGGCCAATCGGTCTTTTGTCATCTTCCAATTGTAACAGAAATTAAGATACAACAGAGAACGTTAAAGTCCACATATACGTTTAAATTATATGTCATATATATACCTATAAGCAATGTAAAAATACATAAATCAATAAAATTTTAATATCGCCAAACGAAACGCAGCAACACCGCTCTCCGCACGCAGGTGCGATGGGTTGATTCCCATTTCCGCTATGACATCACTAACATATCCGTCATGAATAAACATATAAAGTATTCTGCCCGAATACCTACAGTTGTATTATTTACATTATCAAACAAACGTTGCGGTTGTATATTTTTCTATAATTTTGTCTAAAATAATCCGCCGACTTTTCCCGAAGAAAACCGAATAGATTTCCCGCCAAAACTAGTTTAAACCGGTGGTTCTCTTCCGTTCGCCATAACTCTGTGTTGGATACTTGGATGGGTAAGTATGTGCAGGAGTATCCCTTAAAATCCCACTCATCCTTTGTAATAACAATTTCATTTTCATTTCTCAATAAAGTTGGTACACTGGAATATCCATATACTCATTAGTTGTTATTGTGGGTCTTGTATCGTCCAACTGCAAATATTTTATTTATGTGCATACATTGTTGTCCATTTTGTAATCGGCGTGAGGCGTCATTTCCAGAAAGCGCTGAGGCAAATATTTCGAAATGAGTTCCCTTTCCAAATCGCCGAAAATGCAGTATGACAAACATGCGCTACCCTACACACGATATATTCGTCATTGATATTGTTTATTTGCCACAACCATAAACAGTTTCGCAATGATAAGTCGATGACAATCGCTGGTGGAGTGGATAAAACATGATCATATGTGATTGTGAAACGTGCTACCGAAAGAGTGCTTTTGTTTGTTAGTAGTCCCGACTTCGGAAATCAGTCAACGTAGTGGGGTCCCTTTAATTATGTTAAACGTGGATCGAAAAATCATCCGTAACTCGAACGACGTGATCTTGAGCTAGGCAAAATGCGAGTGCCATGCTAACGCTGTTGCCAGTGTTGGTGATGTCAATCCACTACTTTGACTTAAATGTAAAAGTGGGCCCGTTTTTTCTCCAGTGTTTTCATACCATGTTATACCACTTGATAGCAGTAGTCATTACAGCTTTCGGAACTTATATAAAATTCGGATCCACCTAAATTGTGCCATTATAACTATATAATTGGATACCTCACAAACTCTAATAATCAGCATTCCCAGGTATGTTTATGTATACCAAATATTGCATTTTGAAACCCCAATAGCGCTCCAGTTTGTGCCAAACGCAGCGATGCATATATAAATGTGTCACTGCGCGGTGTGCATGGAATAAGTAATAAACAGTTTGTTTACGCCGACCGTTCTGTATTTTTGACCTCAACAATCTGCTAGAGACGCATTTTTGTTTATATAAAACAAATGTGCGCAAGACGATGTTAAATGGATGAATTAACAAAATCATGTATCAAATGTTGGCAAAGATACAATTATAAGAGATACTGATAACAAATCAGAAGGCTGGTTGGTAGGAGTTGTGTATTTTTAGTGAGAGATTTTCTAAAAGTAAACAGTTCATGTCCGCCCCTTGTGTGAAATTATGTGGTAGGATGAACATTATGATATTTGAAGCAATGTAAGAATTACGAACAAACTCGTAATAATGGACGAATATCTAAAGGATTATTCGGTGTGTTACTTGGAATAAATATTTATGATTTGTATAAATATTGGGAACTAGGAAGTTTCCGTTTTTTTAAGCAGTTGGTCACATGACATTGCAATTATTTTATTTAAAAAGGATATCTGTACGAACAAAATTGTCTCTGGGAATTGTGGAATTAGTAAGCTATTCATGGGTACATTTTTGTTGTAATGTGAAATGCTAGAAACAGAACACAGCAGTAATTAAGACCACCAATTTTTTTCAGTGTCATTCCAATGTTGCACTGCTATAATCCATTATAAAATTGGATTTCTTTCTTGGTGGAGTATTTTATCTACACAGCATCAACTTGTGCAACGTTCATGTTTTTTTCAGACACTGCCTAAACGATGGCTGCTCAAACTCAGGATCTACCTTCATTTAAGGTAACTACACTGTATTCACAATGACATTGTTCACCAATTGTTAGCTGCATACATGTCAAAACTGTTTATATTTTAATGTACAAGGTCCAACAGACATGGCATCTCTCTGTGAGCGCCATCTTTCTTTAGCTCCTTTGTATCAGAAACTGTTTTGTGATGTTTTCTAATGTGGCACAGATCAGTGTCGGTACGCACATGAGTAAAGTTATATTTAATTGTTATGAAGGTACCCTATGGCCCTCTGGGGCTAACAAAACTACTCTTTCATGTTTTTCTTCTTCAAAAACTGAACTAGCCTTTTCTCTAATTTGACAGCCGTATACAATACTGTATCTTTGGGTAAAGTGGTAACACACAAGAAATCACCTACTGTGGGTGGACTCTGTCTGAGTTAGTGGCTAGCTGATCCTTATACAACATTCTATCCATGCTACACTGAAAAGTTGCCAGCAGTTTCTGCTGTGATACTATCAGGGTTCAGTGTAGAAGGTAACCTAGTGTAGATTAGCTGAAATTGTTTTATTCGAATGATTGTCATAACTAACATTGTTGGTAACATTTGCAAATTATTTTGTTTTGCAAAGTTACACATGTTCTGTGACACTTGCCAAATGTTTCTGTTCACAGAGCAGGTATCTAGAGATGGCAGGAGCAGTGTAGGTGCATATATTGGCATATTGAGGATATGTTTTCTGATTTTGCTCAGGCATTTACCATTGTAGTACCACGCAAGAAATCTATGTAACTGAATCCTTCTGAAGGCATCGTGGTGCCACCCAAAATGCATTTTTAATGGTGTACCTATTTTCTAAAATGTTGTATTGACACTGCTGTAATAGACTTTGTTAATATATCTGGTGATGGTTATTTAATTAAATTGGTATTTGTTGCTATTTTCAGTTGGTCTTAGTGGGGGATGGCGGTGTAGGAAAGACCACATTCGTCAAAAGACATTTGACTGGTGAATTTGAAAAGAAATATATTGGTGAGTACCAGGTCAAGGTTCAGTGGATTTCTGCAGAGGTTTCCTCCCATCATCCCAAACTTGGGCTTATGCAGGAGTTGTCCTTCTCTAGAATTAGTGAGTCCATTACAAGTTACACATTTACCCCCTGTGTGGGTTCTTACTTCTCCTAGCATAGCCACCAGAGAGAAGGGACCACCCGCTTTTAGTGTCTCTTCCGAAAAACACAGGCAAAGTAGGGTGAACGAGAAATTGTCTAAGTTTTGAAATGGCGGTAGGTGGGATTGAACCACCATCCCCTCGATTGACCGGCGCTTTATGACGCGACCACTGCTCCCCAAGATGTTTGTTTGGCCAAAACCATAATTTCTGTCATCGATGCAGATCAATTGAAAAAACGATAACAATGTGTAAAGTCTGCTATTTTATCACTGGTATAAAATAATCAATGGTCAACAAATGCGCCGTGTCATGTGCATGTTTTTTCATGTAAATAAGATGAGACCATCATACAATGCCGGGTGGTGGTTACAGTGTTGTTTGGTGAATTATTGAAAATGCTGTGTTTCATACCATGGCTTGTAGAACACAAGTTGTCACATTAGAATAACTGTCAAGTGTCTGCTAAGATATTTGTTTATATACTATACTTTTTTAAAAGCTGATAAATTTCACCAACAGTGTACAGGCCTGACAGTGTATGAAGTTACTATATTGAAACTAAGGATATATATTTAAAAAAAATTAACAAAATTTCTGTGTGAGGGTGTTATAATGAAATATATATGTCTAAAAACAATTAAATGAATATAATGGTAATTTAGACAGTTTACATGCTATTGAATAGATAATGATCTATTCTAAGTTTTTGTGCATAGCCATTTTTGTAGGTAATCTGGATTTGTTTAGATGTATTGTTTTATATATCCCTAAATCTGTCCTTCAAAACCCTCTGATCTATAATCCAGACGGGGTCGACAATAACGCGTCTTTTGAGGGTTTCGGGCCACCAGTTTCCTTATTTTATTTGTTTCAACAATTGAATTATTCACCATTGTTTTAGATAGTTTCCATCAGTTGTCTCTCCCTACGCGACAGTTAAACATGATCTGTGATAGCCGAATCCATGGACACACATTATCAGTGGAAACTAGTCACCATCTTGTTTACCAGTTGCATGTTGTCCATAACTCTACAGTCTACACAGTGTTGCTACTGGCGAGGCGGACACCCCCTTAGTGAATTATCAAAGATAACGCTTCAGATTTTGTCGTAATAGCCGTGTGGTATCTAAATAGAAATTTGTCATTGAATTTCATGTTCTCCCTTATTGCTATCCTAATGTGTAAAACGAATAGACAAAATATGTTTAGCATATCACCACGACCCCTTGTGGATTTCTTGTGAACTTATAATAATAAATAATAGTATTTATCAGTAATGTAATGATATTGAAAAAGTCATAGACTGTAAAAAGTAAAACACCAAGTTATCATAGGTTTAGCCATGCTGCAAATGCTACCACGAACGATCCCTGGCTTCCTATTCAACCTCGGGCTGTTTGGCGCTAATTAAACTGTCGCCTGCAGCGTATGTCCTATGCATGGCATCACCTTCCATTTCTTTTTCTGACTAAAATTAATTCACATGTTATGGCAAATTTATAACATTTGGCAGCGACAGGATCCAAACTAATGTTGTCATTTCTCTAGCTAGGCCTTTAAGGCGCCATAGAATTATCCAGGTCAGGCACATAGTGTTAACTCCCCGATGCTGATGTGTACAATGATGAAAGCCAAATAAGGAGATAGTCGCTCATTTTGAGCACGCATTTATTTGGATACCCCATAAATTGAGGTCAAAGGGTGGGGATGCTGTCTCCGCAAGCAGTTAAAGGACAGTTTGACAGTTTCGTACCACACAACATGGCGAACAGTGAAAGTACAGTGGCGTTATTAACCCTGCAGGTGACCAAGAAAAATCCTCTGTGGCATACTGTTCCAATAAAAATCATAACTTCGCTAATATTGGTCATAAAAATATGAATGATGCATCATTTTAACGCTAAAAGGTTGCTCTATTATAATAAAATTATAATATATGTAGAACAAATGAAAATCATGCGGATATTTGTATTTGAAATTGAACTAAAAAAATTAAAAATAAACACCCATTTCATCCTGCTGCCAAAAAATGATCGTGCGGATGAATATACTTCACCATTTAGACAAATGTAGATTCATATATTAGCTGCCAAATGAAACAAATCCGTTGAGAACTATAATATTTATGATTTTTTTCCGACATAAAAATACGTTGATTGCGGCCGCGCTCGTTACCGTTGCAACCCAGGCGCCCGGCCGGAGAAATGAGGCGCTGCTAATTTGGTGAATTTTCACCCCAAAAACGCCTCCAAAGTCAATCTAACTACATGAACTAATATAATAACCTTGTTTATGAATACTGTCAAGCATTTTGTCAAAATATCAACGCAGAAACTTGAGATAATCCAAAGGAAAGTCGCGAAGTGGATAAACTGTTGTTTACCGGCCGCCATTTTGTCTTCAACTTTGGTTCCGTGGGGGTCGATGGCGCCACATTTGAAATCACGGTTCTGATTGGCTGAATGGACCGAACCCACATGGTTTATTTTTGGCAGATTGGCCACTCACAGGGCTTTCTTTTGATACCAAATGTGTGGGGGTGACGACTTTATGAATGGATGCGTAAATTCATTCATCAGGACATAGTAAAATCTACCAAATATGGGCAGCGACTGTATCACGTGCTTTTTAAACTCGACTGCGAAAAATCTGTCACTGAATCTACGCAAGGAAAAATATACACGATCTAGAAAAATCTGTCAGCTATCCAATGATACCAAATGCTCGCGTGTCAGTTTAGTGTGATGGAAATGAAAATTGTTACAACAGAGGCAGGTGCATTTGGGCCGATTTTCGGCCCTGGTCACCTGCAGGGTTAAGGTCTAAACATTTCATATTTTCGAACACATCTTGCATCTTCAAAATTAAAACGGATTTCACAATTGATAGGGGCTTTTTTGACACATTTCAGTCTTCCAGTTACTCTTCTTGTATTGTTATTTGTTCTCTGACTACCTTGTTTTTTAGACATCCAAATCCAATAATTTCGTCTGACTCTAAAGGTGTATAATTGTAAAAGTTGTTCCTTGCAGCCACGTTGGGGGTGGAGGTACATCCACTTATCTTCCACACAAACAGAGGACCCATCAAGTTCAACGTATGGGACACGGCAGGACAGGAGAAGTTTGGTGGTCTAAGAGATGGTTACTACATACAAGGTATTTGTCGTCAGTGTTTAAACTCTAGGCAATACAATACAAGATGTCACTGTCATCTGGGGGCACAAAATGTTTTTGACCCCATGTCTGGACAACAAGCATTCTCGTAATGAACACTTTCAGTGCCACATAGAATGGTTGGTAATGTTCTGAAAAAAGTTGATTAGTTTATTTTTTAACCACAATTACATACATATATGAACAGCCTAGTGAGACTAGTCAGTTATATAATGGAAAGAACTAGGAAATTGGATAAGATCTGATTGCTACCATTCTGAAGTATATGACATTTTAATACTCATCACTGCACAGTTGCTCAATACAATGGTTGAAGTGGTATTTCCTGTAACTATTCTCTTTGGTGGCAGGGTAGATAAAATGGTAAACATTTTGTTGTGTTGCTGCTGGATGACTTGAGTTGTGCTTTGCTTGCAGGTCAGTGTGCTATTATCATGTTTGATGTGACAGCACGTATCACATACAAAAATGTGCCAAACTGGCACCGGGACTTGGTACGTGTCTGCGAAAACATACCCATTGTCTTGTGTGGAAACAAGGTTGACATCAAAGACAGGAAGGTCAAGGCCAAATCAATTGTGTTCCACAGGAAAAAGAATCTGCAGGTAAGAACTCATCAGAGCACATGAAGTTGGAAGATGCACGTGGATTAAATTTATGGTTTAAGGCAACCTTAACCATAATTCTTCTCACAAGCGAGTGGTGGTAGCATTAGCAGGAGATTTGCTGGATCACTGGTACTTGATTTAGAGATTGTAGGATCTTCAAAGATGAATTCCAGTAGCTAACTCATGTTTAAATTTTAACATTAACCACGTGCAATGTACAAACTTCTGAAGTGATAAGGCGTTTTGTTACATTTTGTGCAGATGAAGTTAGAAAAATGCAAGTTTAATTTTAACAGTTGACTTATTTCAGCTAGTTACTTCTGTCCTCAGTGCAATATTTATTTGTTTGCCATTTTGAGGTAGGTGTGGTTAGTTCTTCATGCTAAGCATTCTTTTCTGCATGTTTGTTGCCAGTACTATGACATCAGCGCAAAAAGCAACTACAACTTCGAGAAGCCATTCTTGTGGCTCGCACGGAAACTGACTGGAGACTCAAACTTAGAGTTTGTTGCTATGCCCGCACTAGAACCCCCAGAGGTACAGATGGACCCAGACATGGTAGCCAAATACGAACAGGAATTGGTGGTAAGTATTCAATCTCATTCCCATTATGGTTATATAGTGATGCACACAGATGGTTGTACAACGATTTAATTATTTTGTATTTGCCCAAGAAGGATTATTGCAACTGATAAGATAGGTCTGATTTTGCTAAGATAGTTGGAATTTAGAAGGGCCCATTAATAATCCCAACTAAAGTACACGTAGTTGGACATAGGTTAACTCTATATATAATCACCAATGGGGAGGCTGAGGCTGAGGCCTCGTTCCAGGTCAAATCAATCACTCAAAACATCGCCCGACTCCAATTTTGATGAAATTTAGTACAGTTTTTGGCTCGTGCGAGAATAACAAAGTAATAACAAAAATCTAGGTCGAGTACAATTGAAGATGTTGGTCACTGAACTTTGACCTGATTTGCATACTGACTGCTACATTAATGCCCGTAAATCTGCTATTAATAAAGCTAGAGGAACAACAATACAACGTTGGAAAGACAGTAATATATACTGTATACTATTATTACAAAGAGATTGTATTGTACTGGGTTATACAGTACTATTCTGGTGTAATTTTTCTTCCACAGGTGTACTTATTTTAATGTATCTCTGAACATTATTATTTGCCCACTCTAATGTTTCCAGGGACTCTTCTGCAGTAGTATAAACGTACTAGCAAAATCGAAGGATACTTTATGTGGTATCTGAAGTCAAATTAAAAGAAATTACAATATTCTTATTTACACCATTTTTTTATATAATAGTTATGTGCATGTTTATTTCTTTCCAATGCTATATTGTTTGTTTCTCTATCTTTAATTAATTGCAGAGTTACAGGCATTAATGTAGCGATCAGTATGTGAATCAGGTCCCAGTCCAGTGACCTATATCTTTAGTGATACTTGACCTCAATTTTTTATTCCTAAGGCAATCCTAATCATCCCATGATTGGTGCCGGGAGGGTAAAAGCTGCAGGTCTACTTGACCTAGCACTGTGTCACAAGACTGTACTGTGTTGCAGATTGCACAACACACGGTGTTGCCAGATGAAGATGACGACCTGTAGGACCTCTGTAACGAAGCGACGATTATCCCACCAGTCTGCTGGCTAGCAAGACGTGGCTGGAAGGCCGGCTGCTGCTTGCATCAATGGCCACTCTCGTGCAGAATCAAATGGACTGTAGCAGCCAGCACTGAAAGCAGCCACAATGCATTTACACAGATCATTCGGTTGTCTCTGGTAGTAGCTACAGTTATTATATGTCATGTCAGGTTGTCATTTCGGTGAAACCTTGGCCAGAACTTATGCTGCTACACCTTGGTGGACAAACGTGTTATATTCTTTTCGTGTATAGGGAGGTTTTCTAAAAATATTTCTGTCCACAATCATTTTATAAGGCTGACTTGAAAAACGACCACAAAAGCATATTATTTTGCGTGTTTGCGATAGTCCTTATGTTATTGGAACATGCATGTTAAACGGAATGTTTATGTGATGTTGGCGTCAGTAGACCCAAGTTTTCTGGTGGTCTAGCAGCTACAAATGGGTGCGTTTATGTATATTCAGCCTGATACTGTCACCAGTCTCTGAAATCTCAAATCACTGGTGTTATTTCACCATTTGAATCTTGTAGCCTCCTGTACATAGCCGTATGATAATGTTCTGAGAAACTAACCAGTAAACAATGTGTGATCACCAAAAATATTGTTCCGTGTGCACACTTGGGCTAGTTTTGCATGATTGATTGCATTTCGGTTGATTTTAGCGCATTGCGTTTACATCTGTATTATATATATATTATATCCATTGTATGGAGATGTTAAGTGGAAAACATTTCTGTCAGGATATTTCATGGCAAAACTAATTTTATTGGCAATTCAACTTATTTATTGGTGCCTGACAATATAATAGTTCATTTGAGTCAGTATTTAATTGGCAAGATTTGTCCAAATATGGTATAATTTGAGCGCAAGAAATGTATCCAAATTACCTGTACTTTTTTGTCAAGTTTCCTGTCAATTTTGTGATTATACTAGTAATGTTGACAGTTCCTGCTTGCGTGCAAGAGATATTTATGCTTAATAAAGGATTATTCCAATGTATCTCATTTGTTTTCATTCTATCGCATTTGGAAAAAGTACATAAGTTTTGTTATTGAATGATTAGAAATATCTATAAAAAAATGCTGGGCTGCACAAAATATTTGAAGTGTGAACTAGCAGGTAACCTTTATTGAAAATCCAGTAAAATTCACCAACACAGATATGGGAAGAGTAAAATGTTGGACTGTAGAACTGCATGAGGAATCACACTACAAATAGTACTTTCTGTACACCACTCCAACATGGTTCAAATCGGAAAGAGGGACACTGAATCTTGAGTACAAGAAATCTATCAAAATTACCTGTGCTTTTCTTGGTGCAAATGCTAATTGTACCCACCAGCAAACAAGTTTTGGTTTTTCATTAGTAGCTTTGTGTTACGCTGAAAAAGAACTGGGCTACATAGACTTACTGGGAGAGCAGGACAGACGGTAAGGTTTTTTCAGGTGGCAGATGCAATTATTGGGAGTTGTCATTTAATAAAAGGGCACATCTGTAAATATCACAGTTTGGCATATAATTATTTGTAGTTTATATGTGCAGATATATAAAGAAAAAAATCCAGGAATATAAAAATGGCCAATAGATCCTGAAGTCATTGGGACTATATTTAACTACATAATGAAATATCATACACTTTATTGATATCACTGGGGGTTAAAATCTACACAAACAGCTGCCACTGGCCAGCCACAAATGGAATACCAATTAGCTATGCTTTTCAGGCGTTCAGTGAGGCATTCATCAATAGACAAGGACTCAATTATCAATGAGCTGTTTCCTGGCAAGCCACCTAGCTTCCACTTGCCTGGTTATAATAAATTTACCATAATAATACATGATTGTAAGATGTATGCAAGCAGCCATTAAGCCCGTAGGCTCATGTGAAAAGGATACTTGGCACGAAAACCAACTTCACAGAACTATTGAATTCCTTTCCCCATGGTGTCGAGTGATACTGTTTTCCTGCCATATAACCTCTCACATCATCCAGGGCGAGACTTACTGAGTTATGATTCATTGGAAGGAGCATTCATAAAATCTGGTTAAACCATCCTT
This sequence comes from Oasisia sp. SBJ-2009, assembly GCA_964017155.1. Classification (NCBI taxonomy): domain Eukaryota; kingdom Metazoa; phylum Annelida; class Polychaeta; order Sabellida; family Siboglinidae; genus Oasisia; species Oasisia sp. SBJ-2009. The sequence goes on from OZ024865.1 coordinate 20,858,894, forward strand.
GCAAACCAGAGGTGGTGACTACTACCCTAGTAGATCTATGCATGTTATGGAAGGTAGCTCAAACATATAATTGCATTCACCCACAAGGACAGTGTACCCCGTGGGTAGTCACCTGTCCGACTAACACTCCAGTTCCAGGATGCCCAAGACAAAGCCCCTGGTCCCAAACCACCAGAACTTGTTTGCAAGCAATATTATTGGCTGAGCTTATCTTCACACTTCACACAAGACGATCTGTCAAGTGGTGACCCGTGGGGATGGGCTAAACTAATGGAATTTCTTTTCATCATAAATAATAAAATAAGCATTATTCAAAATGAACTTCGACGTCCAAAAATAATAGGTAAATTATACAGGTATATTACATCGTTTTTATTATTATTATAAAGCATTTATAGAGCACCATGTATCCGGATAACAATATGTTGCAAGGTGCTGACAATCGTAGCATATAAATAAAAATAAATAAAGTGACCTAAATATTAAATAGAATATTAAATAAGAAAGAAAATCAAAATATCACAGTTATATGAAATGCCCTGAGCAAGAATAACAAATATTGGTTCATTCTTACAATATTTGAAATTATTACTACACTGTATATGTAAATTCATAAAGTAGTACCAGGTACACTATGTCTGCTGGCTACATACAAGGACGGATGTGGACAATGAATATCTTGATAAATATAATAAATCTTACAAACACAAGAACAAAACAAAAAACATTTTGTTTGGCTCCAATAAATAATAAGGTGTTTAATGACAGCCTTCCTAAATCCGTGTGCGCCTGTATGTTGATATTGAGGCAATTAGCAATCCTAGAAACAACGTGGTTCGGAGAATATTCTTTGAAAACATCAAACTTCTAAATTCTTGGTCACTTTTGTCTCGAGCATCCCGAATAGTCTGCTTGTTGTGAATGCTTGCTCCATAATGCATTCTGTAGAACTCATCAAAATTGTAAATATCTGTTGCTCCATGTTCTGGACCATTTGGCCTCCGGCGAAATGGTTGGCCCATCTGAAATGTATCTTTACGACTACGAGTAGAAGGCTGTTGTTGCATCGGACTGCGTGGTTTTCTCACAAAGACGCCTTGATCATATAGTGACCGCCGCCTCTTGTTACTAAGCACTTCGTAAGCCTCAAGAATCTGCTGGAAGGTGGACTGCGCATCTTCACTCTTGTTCAAGTCTGGATGATACTCCTTGGATAATCTGTAGTATGCTGCCTTCACCTGCCAATGAAAGACAATAATATTTAGGCAATCATGTTATTGGGGCGATAGTTATTTGTATTTTGCTTTGCTTTTTTAATTAGTTCTAAAAAGTGTTTATAATTGGCTGGTGATGTGGACAGTGCCTTGCATCAGAGGGAAGTCACGTGATTAAGTGTACAACCCACACTGGCATTCTGTGAGCTTACAAATATTACATTCAGATGTGAGCCATGCGTGCGTGCATGCGTGCGTGTGCTGGTGATGTGAGTGATGTGTGTGCTGGAAGCTTTGTGCCACCCCGGCTACCTTCTCTGGGTACATTATAATATTAATGCTTACAGATACTACAATAACTGTGGATAACAATACCAGGCAGTGGATGCTATCCTGGGAACAAATGTGGCAGCTATTGACTTTGGTTTTAGAAGCTTTATAGAGTGCTCAAAATGTTAATCAACTCTCATGCCACACACTAAAGGAGATGGGTGCTTAGCTTGATCAATGATTTTAAGGTGTTACAAACTTATCACCACCCTTTAAGGAGGTAACCTTGTTAAACTGACCAAGTGGGCTTGAGACATCTGTTCTGAATATAAACATGTGCCAATTATATGATATAGTATTTGTGATCACCTTGGCAAGTTGTACATACAGTAACATACTAGTACCTACTCACTAGGTAAATGATTATGATAAATATTGCAAATATTGGTGTTTAAAAAAATTATATTATCTGTTTATGTCACTGGATCACAAAGCACCATTATACTGGCCTATATGTATTTATACAAAACACAGTTAAAAACCAAGTTTCCATGAAACAAACTGGCTTGTTTGGATCTAAGAAAATAGATCTATATAATTTGTTGACAGATACAAACATAAAGGTAAAGGTAACTTCTTATATAGCGCAGTGTCCGGTCCTCATATGCTACAATTAATGTGCGAAGTGCTCATACACATCCACCACTGTCTATAGCCAGCTATTATTTTTTTATAGTTGAGTGAACTGGAGCAATGCATAGTGAAAACTTGCCCAAGGTTTTAACACCGCAGTACAGGATTGGAACCCGGGTTCTCTTAGTCGAGAGAGTCTGAAGCTCTACCCCTGAGCCATTGCACTCTACATAAACACACAGAGTATACACACAATCTGAATATGTTGCAAACCTGCACCATGGAGGCGTCATGCTTAATTCCCAGAAGGTCGTAGTAGTTTCGTGGCACAGCATGGGCTGTGTAGTTCCTTGACGGCTGGTTGTCATGGCGGCAGTGAGGGGCCCGTCCATTACTTGCGATGTAACTTCTGCCGAAGAGATATGTTACAGCTCGATATGCCACACGCTGTTCAAGGATCACACAATTCAAACCTGACCACTGCGGCATTCTGCAGCCTACCCTCAGGTCATGTCACTCATTGGGAACATCTGCAACAATGCAATGGATAGCTGTAATGTATACATCGAATTACAGGTATAATTGTATATACTCTCTACTTTTAATTACTGACTACTGAGGACTGTCTTTGACTTAACCACTGCGATCTGCAGTGCTACTTCAATGTCTTGCCATCTTGTTTTGCTACTTCAACATCACAATGACAATGAGGCTGTAAGAGTAATACTGTATGTAGGCTTTTGTAGCCTACGGCTAGACACCCAACTGATGCCAATAGCAGTGCTACAGGAATGATATTATTTCATAAACGATTTTTACTCTACGTTGGATGGGTGACAATGGGATGGAGTGTGCCACTGAGTGAATACTCAGTGCTCTCTGATTGCCATTAATGGTAACCGCTACCTTAACCCAATGCTGTCCATCAGTACAAGTGTAAAGGTGTAGAATTGTGGTAAAGGTATAGAATTGTAATATAGTGGTACAGCCTCCCAAAGGGCTACCACTTCCTTACAATTGGTAGCACCGGTGGATGCGTTGAACAGTGAGTAGTAATTGACACCTAGTGGTCAGCAGGAAAACGGTTAGTCATCGGCTGTGGACCAGAGAAGACGTCGCGCGTCCGGCCAGAATCACCCAGGGTCAGCTAAAGACAAGGAGTGGCATTGCAGTCGGGTCAATAACCGCGTCAAGCAGGAGAGACGTCAACCGTAGAGACGGGGGTTCGCCTAAGGACACGGGACTGCAACCGGCGTAGATATAGAAGACAGAGACGGCACGAAGGACAATCGGCTGCAAGCGTGGCTGGATAGATCGTGTTCAGGTTAGCACCGGGTCAACATTCGCTGTCAAGACGGTAGCCGATTGACAGGACGGTGAGGATAGCCGGCAGGGCAATGCTGCTGTGTGATGCTGCAATTGACACTTGTAAAACTTAACTATATTAACTGTTCACTTGTTTCAACTGTCTGGAAGTGCATGTTTCTAGCTTGTTTTAACTATGTGATTTTGCATTAGCATTTTATATATTTAGATGCTAAAGTTGTGTTAGAAACCTTTCTTATTTTGAAGTGACATATTACGTGCCGGTGATATTATGTACGGGCACGAATCAAACCAGTACTGTGGGTCGGATTAGTCAAGGCCGACCTAGTGATCTGTGTGCAGAGACTTCTGGGCATGGGGTTTTTCGTCATGAAAGACCCACCACCGACCACAAGACGGCTCAGAGGAAGATATGGGAGTTCCATGACTGATTGGCAGCAACATCTTACGCTATCTGACCGAAGCGGGCAGTTGCAAACAAGTTCAGGGATTATCTGTTGGAGTCAACCTTCAGGGTCTTCACAGATGGGCCTAGCAATCCCGTGAGGGCCCTGACTTGCGACGCTTGGTGCTGTAGAGCTTCAGTGGGCAGCGAAACTGGCCGACTTTGAGTTTGACATCGAACAGGGATGTCAAATGCACATGCCGATACCCTAAGTAGGAGGAGGATATAGACGATCTATAAGGGAACAGCCTATGGTCATGAAGCCAGAGATAAACAAGAGCTAGTACGGTGCCTGAGTCAACAGAGTCCACTAATCTGGAAAAACAAATTGTACAGGACTGTTGGCTCAAGGCCAATGTCAAGAGAACAAATTACTTTTGTTTAATATTGTCAGTAAATCAACTATATTATACTTTATGTAGACTTAAGATCACTAGTTATAGATTGCCTAGGTTCTGTACTTTTAGATACATCCGATGTAAATCACCGGGATGGTGATTCTTTAGAGGAGGGATGTGTGTAAAGGTGTATAATTGTGGTAGAGGTGTAGTGGAACAGTAATACAGGCTCCCAAAGGGCTAGAGCGGCCATTATTACATTGTGTTTACTGTAGCCTTCCTTTTAGGGAAGCCTTGAGGATGTGGGAGTAGCGAAGGTAGGACAAAACCCCCTCCGGACAAAACCTCCTGGGACAAAACCCCCTCGGACAAAACCCCCTCCATACACAACTCTATGAAGACATAAGCTCCTTCCGGACAAAACCCCCTCGGACAAAACCCCCAAACCCCCTCATCATAGGTACTAGCCTCAAGATTTATCAAACGAAGTAAACTTAGCTTGGCTGTATATTTGTGCATACTATATATAATATAGTGGATCGGTGGTGCTGAACAACAATCTTCTCTTCTCCTGAAATGTTAGCTTAACTTAATAATTGTATAAATATATTTTTAAAACAAAATTGGACGCATTCATTGTAATTATAATTTTAAATTATATTTTAGTCCTCTTATAATGTATGTCTACTAATTTAAATTATATTTTTAGAAGATAATATATATATATTTTTAAACAATTTTAAAGTACATTATATATATTTATTTATTTATTAACTAGTTTACACCACAATTATTGTTAAATAGATAATCTATTATTTTAATTTTGTCTTTATTTATTTATTATATTAAAATATTGTTTTCATTTTAAAGAACAAATTATGTACAATATGTATATCTTATAAAGTTATATCTATATATTATATTTATTTGCCATATTTCATTTTATTGTATATACATATATATAGGCACTATATGAGTCAACGCCAGACTACATACCAATTCATCATGTAATGCACGTTGAATATGACAATAAAGCTTTATTATTATTATATATAATACATACATATATATATATATATATTTGGTATGTAAAAAATGTAAATACATACCAAATATGTTATAATTACTGGCATAATAAATCATTGATGAGGGGGTTTTGTCCGGAAATGGATTGTCTAGAAGGAATTATGTATGGAGGGGGTTTTGTCCAAGGGGGTTTTGTCCAGAAATGGCTTATGTCTAGAGGGAGTTATGTATGGAGGGGGTTTTGTCCGAGGGGGTTTTGTCCGGAGGGGGTTTTGTCCGCGCACCGGGAGTAGCACGTCATCTGTCAGGCCAGACTTTAAATGCTGGCCTACGACTGAGCCACGCAGATGGACAGTGGATGTGGACAATAACCGGTCAATTGTGCCGGCGTTGTCATGAAGGAGAGCTTGTAGGGGAAAACCACTAGGTATGTTGATTGTCTCACAGGTGTTGTGAATGTAACTAGTTTGACTGATGTTATTGCTTTTAGTTGTATTTGTATTAGTATTTGTAAACGGTGTGTTTGATATATCATGGGTTTTTATAACTATTCCTTTTAATTAGTCTATATAGATGAATGATGTTGAGAACAGAAATACTATGCATTCGTGTACTATGTCAATATAATGATATGGTTCATTCACTCCATGTAACATTATTTTTATTGTTACACCACGTATAGGTGTCAATTATACCAATAAACATTCTGACATTGTCAGTATGTTGAGTCTGGTGTTCAACATTACGATCCCTTACACAAGGTATTATCATCCAAGTAAATATCAGATTAGGATGGATTAGATTATCCCAGCTCGCATTCAAGTCTACATGTACAGCAATTCTTTCTTCCCACGATCTGTCTTCTGGTGGAATGCCCTTTCCAGGAATGTCTTGGTAGCCCCATGCAACCATCCAAGCATTTAGCCACAGTTTTACACTTCTAAGCTGTGGTCTGCATTTTTACTCGCACTTCGTTGATACTTTACTCCCACCTTCTATATACCGTAACTTTGTCTACCACCTTCATACCTGGCACAACACAATTGTATTATGTATATTAGTATAGTATATACACACAAAATCAAGACTGGACTCTGCTGATTAAGCACGTAGACGTAGACGCACTGACAATGTCATAGTGAGAGTGTCATGCTAGTCTCAAATTCACTGTCACCTACTACTAGACTAGTATTTACCAGAGAGAGAGTAATCGTACTCGTGTACTCGTACTCGAGTACGAGTACTTTTGGAGTACTCGTACTCGAGTACGAAGCAAAGTAATCGTACTCGTACTCGAGTACATTACCAAAGTAATCGGACTCACGATTACTTCTCACGATTACATTTTTTTCATATGAACAGTTGCAAGCAAATATATTAGACAGATAAAATGACAATATTAGAAATAATCTAATCAATGTAATATTAATTGAGCTATTAATTTTCTATTACTGTTAAGCATTTCAGTTAAATAAATATTCAGTCACATTTCCCTAATTAAAACATTCATTCCCCAGAGAAGCCACATCTCCTGACCCTCCTGCTTATTGTAGTACTGGTAGTATAAAGGTATATTGCCACAGTCCCTGGGAAGCCCTGCAGTAGATAAGCATCCCCTAACATCTTGCTTTGTAATTTTAGAATCCACCCCACCTGTACTGTTTGCTCTCTCAGTATGGTGTGAATGACTGGTCATGGTTCATAGGTATCCAGAATCCTGACTGGGTCTGGGCAGTTAGCTGCTAAATCCCTGTCTATTGTGTTTAATTAAGTGCTAACTGTAAACCATGCCTACTAATATGTTGTCTGTTATGTTAAGCCAGGAGGTATGTAATAAAATGCCTATGTTGTCCTCAGAAGATACACTACTAATCACTGCTAGGATCTTGTGAGGAAGTGTGACAGTTCACCTTCAAATTCAGAACAAAGGGTCAGGTGCTAATCCATCCTCTGGCTCTGAGCAAACCAAAGTTGTGGTCACTGCAGGGCCATGGGGGACATCTGCTGTTAAGTGTCTTCATCAGTAATTAGCACTGTTGGGTGAAATTGCAGTGATGGTAATCAGTTTGGCAGGTATTATATGTGACAGTGAAAATTAAATGTTGATACTGACAATGTATTTGAAAAAGTATTTGAATTCAAATATAAATAGTTTACAAAAAGTATTTAAATACTATCAAATACAAATGTATTTGACCCCATGTCTTATATACTATATAGTTGAATTGGATACTCTTTTAAATATGACCCCATGGATTTGAAATATTGTTGTTGTAATGTATTTGATCATGTGTTTTTGACATTTAAAATAAACAGAGGACATTTTAAATTCTTAAATGCATCATATTTGTATTTGATTCAGAGACCATACCAACCCGCCCAAAAATCATCTGATTATTAATAATAATAACACCTGGATAGTGGATAGCAGTAATCAGTTAGAAGACTATAGATAGTGACACAGCAACAGAACAAGAATGACACCTAGGGATTCCATGAAAGTCGTCTTTATGTTAGAAACAGGATATTCAATAAAGTAATCATGAAAGTAATCGTGATTACATTCTAATGTAATCGTACTCGAGTACATTGTAAAGTAATCGTACTCGAGTACATTTGTTTTCTAAGTACTCGTACTCGTACTCATGCATGTTCAAAGTAATCGTACTCGTACTCGAGTACATTTGTATTGTACTCGCTCCATCTCTGGTATTTACTAGTAACTACTAGTACTAGTGACAGTGAGTCTGACAGTCACAGTGTCCCAGACCCAGTGAGTGTCAACCAAATCTTGACGGATCTAGGACTAGGTAGCTGTATAACTAAATTAGTGTGTCTTTGCAGTGTAATAAATTTACGTGTTGAAACTAACCATTTTGCATGTGTTTTACGCACCGACTACGGATACCGTCAAGTTTGCATAAGGCTCAAAACATAGCCAAACTTTAGTCGCCTTCGCCGACTGAAAGGTCAGTCCCTTTTATTACATGTTCCTCTTTCTGTACAATTTAGTTGCGTAGATTAGGTAATTAAAATTGGTATATGTAATAATTAGTTACTCGGAAAAAATAATATTACAAAAAAAGGATATTTTACAGCTTCGCATTTGATATCACGTGTGATCTCGGAAAACTATTAAAAGTCGTCAACTAAACTATTTAGTTGAGTGCAACCAGAAAGCATGGCTTCCGGTCACAGGCCAGAACATTTAGCTCCACCAGAAGTGGTAATAGCTCGTAATTCTCTTATTTCTTGGCTGTACTTTTTAATGGAGAAAATATACGATGCAAATAATGTTGCAAATGTTTTATGTTTCAGTTTTACAATGAAACAGAAGCAAGAAAATACACTGCGAAGTGAGTAGTTGGGCGATAATTGGGAACACAATTAATTAACCCTGGGCCTGGTGTAATACTTTACAACCGTCTTTAAATTAATAATAACATCAGTTAAATTCTTCTCTGTGTTAGACAGCAACCATTCTTTGAGCAGATTAAGTCGGCTCGGAGGTTCTGCTACATTTTGAGGGGCTGCGGTGCTTTAAGGCAATTAAGCCTTAAATAATACAATTGTATCAGTGCCTGACAGTGACAGTGTCAGTGGTAATACTCGTGTGAGCTAGACCCTGTGGCTGCGACTATAGAAATAAAATGATATTATAAAAGAAATCGTCTGGCTATTCGCAGAGCAGTGACACAACTACTTTGCAAATTGAGAGGCGCACACTAAAAGGCGGGTCATAACTAGGCAGACCACATTCACAAAAATACTACCGATCAATACGGCTACGCTCCATGTTTACAAGCTTTGTTTGCACGTGCGATCAATCTTAGAAATAAATTAAAATGTTAGGCCTTATTATAATTAACTCTACGAGTATTTGCTCAGTCAAAAACAGAAGTCCAACATATAGACGGCAGTGTCAGTTTATTTAAATCGTTTGATGTAATGACTCGCCTAACGGTACATGTGTTCACAGGGCACTAATACCCGTTATTGAATACCGACCTTATAGAAATGGTCACCTGGCAGGTGAGGAATTCTAAGGCTCCAGCCGTCTTTTGATGTTCTTTGATCTACTGTGAAAGGGCATATATGTGGATTGATCTCGGATTGCACTGCTAGAGCTCTGTATATTCGTTAGGGTCTAGCTGACTTTCATGTAACAACTCGCATAACGGTACATGCTTTCATACACTTATTATTGGGTGCCGGCCTTTGGTGAGGATATCTGAATGTTGATGGACATCATCTCATCACAAGTGTACGTTAATTGTAGGTCTAGTTATTACTAGTACTGAGACTCGTTAGTATGTGTGCTACTTATTACAATCACACTTGTTTTATCACCCCCATTAAAATTATAACACTGATATGACCTATCCTATAGGTATATTAATAACAAATATATAAATTAAAAATATATAAAAAGTAATATAAATGTAATAATAAAAACCTATTTGAATATAAATTTAATAACATAAACATTATTAATATAAATTTAATAACATAAACATTATTAATATAAATTTAATAACATAAAAATATTAATATAAATATAGGAATGTTATTGGTACAGTACATTACCAGTGATTACAAACACAGGTAAAAATATGAATATTGTCGCTTCTAGGGGTGGTAATTTTTAACATGGTATACAAACATACATTTTATTACACCCACAAATATATATATATATATTTGTGTGTGTAATAAAATATATATATTACATTATTTTTATTCTGTGTGATGTCTATAAAACTCTATATATATATAGTCATTGTTGTAGTGAAATAGTAACACTAAGAACAGACTGTCCACTTATGTATTTAGCTGTGTTGGTGAAAATAAAGACAAAACAAACAACAAGAATTGTTATTTCGCCTTTCAACCATTTTATATGCTAACTTGTAGTACTGTGATTAAATTTGTTTATTACACGTATGTTATTATTGAAAGACATCTCAACATCACAAGAACACTGTAAAAACAGCAACTATAACAATGCATGTAAACATGGAGCGCGTCGATCGGTGGCATCTTTGTGAATGTGGTCTGCCGTATCCGCGTGGTCTACCAGTTGTGGCCCGCCTTTTAGTGTGCGCCAATTGAGACATCTAGTTTATAGGCATAATTAGTGATCATATGATGGCAGGCAGACCAGCACTAAGGGAGTATTGTTATTGCTAACTACATCAAAGTGACAAATCATACACCTCTATCCACAGAGGTAAAGGTCAAAATATGTTGTTTTAAACCAGGAGTTCCATAATAAAATGCCTATGTTGCCCTCAAAAGAGACACTGGTAATCACGGTATCCAGACATTTCGGTAACGGACACTTTGGTAAGAGACATTTTGGTAACGGACATTTCGGTAACAGGACATTTCGGTAATTGGACATTTCGGTAATAGGACGTTTCGGTAACAGACATTTCGGTAATAGGACGTTTCGGTAACAGACATTTCGGTAACAGACATTTCGGTAATAGGGCATCTGGTAATTTTGCATTTTGGTAAAACCAATAAATATTCTTTACTTTAAAGGCATTAATTAAAGATTAATAAAAATGTATCCATAATGTAAAATAAATAAAAAACAGTTGTGTGTGTTCAGTCACATTTTAATTCAAACTCACATATATATCCAATTATTAATATAACTCTTCTAGTGATGCACATTGGGAATGTCATGTGCTACCGTATTACACTGGAATATTACTAGTGTCCAAGAAGGTAGTAATGTTCAGCGGAGTGTTTTTACAAACGAACCAGATGGCCAACAGCTGCAAGGAATTGCGGCACCTGCAATACCCCATTGACATAGTCACGACAAAGGTTCCTCAGTCGTGTTTGTAGTCTGACGTATTCCTGCCTCACGCGTTTCCGGGGTGGTTGGCCGGTTGCATCCTGGAGGATGACGGCGCTCACACACTCTTGTTCCCGCTGTAGGCACTTGATGGATTTCCATATCAAGGGATGCTGGTGACCAATCAAGTGACGATACTTGTTGTTCCAAGCCTCAGAGACATTATTTGTGCGTGGGTCGTCATTTAGAGTCGCAGTGTGCACATTCCACGTCTGCACAGGATACAGGGGAGCGATTCGCACCATCCTGATACCTCTCACCTGCGGCCGACCTTGTCTGTAGTGGCCGTGGACATACGTTTTGTCGAAGTAGTCGACCAGTGGTACTGCCAAAGCTGGTGCAATCGTACGCAGGTATGTTATGCCAGCAGAGACGTCAGTTGGTGGCAGAAAGGCAAGTCCATCAAGCATGCCACAGAAATGGCGAAAGTTGTTGTCTGTACGATATGTCGCAGCAATTCCCATCTCTTGAATTTTCCGCCATGTGCTCTGTGTCAGGTGGAAGAAACAGAACTGCACCTGTACATGTTGCCCGAACACAGCTGTCAGAGCGCGAGGGACAGCCAACTCGAAATCAACCGTGACAACATCAGGGTCAGGTCGCACACCATACGTTGCACAGCGATTCAGTATAGCAGTGAACAGTTCGTGATATGTTCCTTCTGTCTTGTTTTCTTGTTGCAAAATTGCCATCCATGAACCATTTATCAGCAGCAGCCAAGCGACGGAGATTGTTCTCTGTTGCGTAGGCAATGATCCTGTGTGCTGCTTGTGGACCGTTGTCAAAGAAGAGGAACTCATCTTGTTGTTCTCCTAGGGTGTGGGTCCAAGGACGAAGAATGTTCAGATTTAACAAACTGGCTGGCTCGGCGGGGTATTCTTGTATACGGTTTCTGGATATCGTGCGCTTACACGTGTCGACACTCGGTAGAAGTGCCTTCGCTGCATCTGTCAACCCTGTGATTTTTTCTGCGTAGATACAAGCTGGCGGGTCGTTACTTGCAGCCGCATGTATCGGATACATGCGGCTGCGCCACCGCGTAAATACAATCCCCGAAGTCTCCGAAAGTGGCCGGTAGAAGTAGTCTATCCGCATTTCCGTACGGCATCTGTCAACCTCTATCTTTACAGGTTCAGGACAGTGGTTGTGGTCAGCTTTTAACACTGGATTTGCTGGTAGCAAGTCAGTGTACACACTAGCAAGACAGTGCTTGCTTGCACGACATGCACAACGCCACCTTATCATGCCGTTGTTCTCTACATGCTTCGTATAAGCATACCCATTCCACAAAAGCTTTGGTTTTCCCCTAGTTGTTGTCGATATCTCCATGTTCACATGTATGACATTATCTTACGTGTGTCTGGATTTATATGTGTCCTGCTAGTCACTGGTTGGCTGTAGTGGTTGACCACTCTACGAGTCTAGCCACCACCACTGCTATTTGGAAGCCATGTTCCCTTCAGAGGCAAGCACCTTACACCCCCTTACACCATATCATGCCTGACTGCAGGTGGGAAGCCAAGTTCCCTGTCTGTAGTCTGGACCATCCTAATTTACAAATGGTTTAACTGACTGACATCTCAACAGGTTACCTCCTGATATGGCAGACTGGACTCAGATTATTTTCAGTAGTTTTACCAAAATGTCTTGTTACCGAATGTCTTGTTACCGAAATGTCCTGTTACCGAAAAGTCCTGTTACCGAAATGTCCTGTTACCGAAAAGTCCTGTTACCGAAATGTCCATTACCAAAATGTCCCTTACCGAAATGTCCTTTACCGAAATGTCATGGATCCGGTAATCACTGCTAGGATCTTGTGAGGAAGTGTGATAGGTCAATTTCAAAGTCAGCCAGGAAACCAGAATAGCCTGGTGCTAGCTTGGAGCCTGACTAAAGAATAGAGGGGATATTGACCTATAGTCACTGTCAGGTGCTAACCCATCCTCTGGCTATGAGCAAACAAAGGTTGTGGTCACTGCCAAGGCCATAGGGGACACCTGCTGTCAAGTGTCACATAACTTTCTAAATGTGTAGCACTACACATTGGAATAGATAACAGATGAGACTGAGAGACTCCCCACATTACTCCACTGGGAAAATGCTCATTATAAGCCAGTGGCTTCCTTATTGTGATGTGATGGTGGTATGGCCTGTTGCAGTTCTCGTATGATCAGCATCCAGCAACAGTTGTCAGAAAGAGCAATAGAACTGCTTGCCCTTCCAGAAGACACACCTTGCTTCATCCTAGATGTTGGGTATGTATATGACAACAACTTGCCGAAAGTACACATTTTATGTGCTAACTTTCAGGCCAAAACTTACAAGACCAAACAATTGAAATCCTTCTTTCTCTAATAGGTGAACTCATTGCTCACAAAGTATTTTATGGCCAGTGACATGCTCTAGCTCATAACAAAACATTGCCTCTCATAGTTGCTATCAAGAAAAACAGTTGCAAGCAGCACATTGATATTTACATGCACCATAATAACGCTAATGATGTCACTACCGCGTCTTACTGTCGGTTTTATCAAGAGATTAAGCAAGAAGTCAAATACTGCTGGTATGGATGGATCTAAGTGTACCAATAACATAAGTGTACAAATGGAATCTTTGTCAATTCTATCAACACACTTGAAGTCTTATTGCACAAACTATTTGTGGGTTTAGATAACGCACGCACGCACGCACGCACGCACGCACTCACACACACACACACACACACACACACACACACACATCAGTAACATTTTTACGTAACGTCATCAGTTGTGAACATGATCTTCAGCAGATGGGTCAAAATGTGGCACATGTCTAAACATTTGCTCCAGAATAAGTTTATTTTTACTGTTCAATTGAATTCATGAAAAGTATGTTTCATAATTATACTTGTACTGACTTGCCTGTGTGACCATGTAAATGTCATGTGACAGGTGCGGGTCAGGACTAAGTGGAGAGGCTCTCACTGACCAGGGACATGTGTGGATTGGAGTAGACATCAGTAGCAGCATGCTTGGTATGATACCAAAACTAGCACATTCGTTTTTAAATCTAAGTTCAATATAGGCTAACATCTAGAATGAACTCTGCAACATGGTAAAATTATATGAAAAAATTCAAAACTTATTTGTTTGCAATTGCATTCCTAACTTATACGTTTGCTCTTAAGTTTTTTACATTTTTTACAAGTTTGTATATAAAGTTGTAAGCATAAATTATTATGTAATTTACACAGTATTGGTTAATCAATTGTACTTTGATTATTTTATAAATGTATTGATATGCCTTTTTATATAAGTATTAGCTTTTTTCAAAAAGCATCATTCTGAAAGTACAAATGGACAGATGAATACAACCATTACAAAATAATTAATAAATATGAGGGAGGCAGAGAGAGGGACGTGATCCTGTGTCTGTCCTGTAGATGTGGTCTTGGAGAGGGAGGTAGAGTGAAGGACATGATCCTGTGTCTGTCCTGTAGATGTGGTCCTAGAGAGGGAGGTAGAGTGAAGGACATGATCCTGTGTCTGTCCTGTAGATGTGGCCCTGGAGAGGGAGGTAGAAAGAGGGACATGATCCTGTGTCTGTCCTGTAGATGTGGCCCTGGAGAGGGAGGTAGAGAGAGGGACATGATCCTGTGTCTGTCCTGTAGATGTGGCCCTAGAGAGGGAGGTAGAGAGAGGGACATGATCCTGTGTCTGTCCTGTAGATGTGGCCCTAGAGAGGGAGGTAGAGAGAGGGACATGATCGTGTGTCTGTCCTGTAGATGTGGCCCTAGAGAGGGAGGTAGAGAGAGGGACATGATCCTGTGTCTGTCCTGTAGATGTGGCCCTAGAGAGGGAGGTAGAGAGAGGGACATGATCCTGTGTCTGTCCTGTAGATGTGGCCCTAGAGAGGGAGGTAGAGAGAGGGACATGATCCTGTGTCTGTCCTGTAGATGTGGTCCTAGAGAGGGAGGTAGAGAGAGGGACATGATCCTGTGTCTGTCCTGTAAATGTGGCCCTAGAGAGGGAGGTAGAGAGAGGGAGTTGATCGTGTGTCTGTCCTGTAGATGTGGCCCTGGAGAGGGAGATAGAGAGAGGGAGTTGATCCTGTGTCTGTCCTGTAGATGTGGCCCTGGAGAGGGAGATAGAGAGAGGGAGTTGATCCTGTGTCTGTCCTGTAGATGTGGCCCTGGAGAGGGAGGTAGAGAGAGGGACTTGATCGTGTGTCTGTCCTGTAGATGTGGCCCTGGAGAGGGAGATAGAGAGAGGGAGTTGATCCTGTGTCTGTCCTGTAGATGTGGCCCTGGAGAGGGAGATAGAGAGAGGGACATGATCCTGTGTCTGTCCTGTAGATGTGGCCCTGGAGAGGGAGGTAGAGAGAGGGACTTGATCGTGTGTCTGTCCTGTAGATGTGGCCCTAGAGAGGGAGGTAGAGAGAGGGACTTGATCCTGTGTCTGTCCTGTAGATGTGGCCTCAGAGAGGGAGGTAGAGAGAGGGACTTGATCGTGTGTCTGTCCTGTAGATGTGGCCCTAGAGAGGGAGGTAGAGAGAGGGACTTGATCCTGTGTCTGTCCTGTAGATGTGGCCCTAGAGAGGGAGGTAGAGAGAGGGACATGATCCTGTGTCTGTCCTGTAGATGTGGCCCTAGAGAGGGAGGTAGAGAGAGGGACTTGATCGTGTGTCTGTCCTGTAGATGTGGCCCTAGAGAGGGAAGTGGAGGGAGACGTGATCCTTGGAGACATGGGAGAAGGAATGGCGTTCCGACCAGGAACCTTTGATGGAGTTATCAGGTGAGAATTTGTCGTCTCTTATTAAAAAGTAGCCATTGTTTTAGTTCAGACAGTTTTTTCCTAAGCAATATGTTGGGGGAAGACTAATGAATATTTTCTGGGCAAAGGGATTCTTTGGGACATGAAAGAGATTCTTTTGCATCCAGAATTATAACGAAAGGGGATTCTTAAAAAATATAAAATTGTAATGTAATTTTGAGAGAAGGGGGCAGAGCGTAATGTCATCCCAGCAACCCTGACATTCTAGAGTCATGTGGAACATCAGTGGAGGTCTGCAAGACAAACCTATATGCTACTTATAAAGTTTACCTTGTTGAATGTTGGCCATTGAAACAAGTTCATGTTGTTGCCTCACTTGCCTGTTGTCTTGCAGTATTTCTGCCCTCCAGTGGCTGTGCAATGCAGACAAGTCCTACCACAACCCTCCCAAGCGACTCTACAAGTTCTTCTCCACTCTCTACTCGTCCATGGTAAGATTGCTCTCAAATATCTCTATATCCTCACTCATTATATATCTTATTTTAATGAAATGCCATGTGTTATGAAGTATTTAACACTTTACATAAACACCATGACACTCTCGCAGACACGTGTAGATGTTTAAAATCTTGATGATTGGAGACCGTGTGAAGGTGGTCATGTCCATCAATAGGCTCTAGTCTTAACATTGTAGAGTTGCTAAATAATATTTGTATTGCAATGTTTTTGGCTTGAGTGACATGAGCATGTTGTGTCACCAGTTACTTCCTGTTGCCAAGTCCAAGACACATGGGCTGTTTCCCCTTAAATGTTTTCTGCTTGTGAATGGTTGCTGTGAGTGCTAAGTTACATTTTATGCAGGAGAGGGACATGTATGTATATTTAGGAAAAACTAAATATTTTATGTCAAATTTTTGGGGTTATAGATTAATATGGTATTACCAGAAAAATTGATGCCTGAGATGCAATCAATTTAGGAAGGAGGTGTTAACATACAGATGTTAAGTGGAATACTAACATGGTCACAGATATTTAAGCCTGATTATAGTTACTTTTAAACATTCTTCATATGTTTATCTATAATAAAAAATTCCTGGTAATCTGCTGAATAGTTAACCTATTGAATATTATATTGCTGATGTATTTAGAAATTAAACAGTTATATTATTTTTAATGAAGATTTATTGTATAACAATAAGTTCTTCTCTCATAGGTATTATATAAGCTCTTCTGGTTATCTTATGGAAGACTTCAGTTGAGTTGTTCTACATTCATGGATGACATTTGTGTCTTTGTAAGTTTGATGAACTTATTTAGATTGAGGTATGATAATGAACAGTACTTGCATTTTACAAGCATTTTGTAAAAACCAAATTGATTCAGTTTCTGATTCAATATTACAGTAAGACAGATCATAGGGTTTGTTCTAATAACTCCACACAGCAGCACAAAGCCGCCTGGAATGGTGAGTATAGTTCATTTGTGATAAGACTTGTTGGTAACCATGGTGATGTACACAGTTCATCCATTGAATTCTCTTTCAGCGGAGGGGTGCCAGGGCAGTTATGCAATTATACCCAGAAAACAGCGACCAGGTTAGCAAACCTTTTGTGTTATCAGTGTCTTTGTTCACAATACTAACAACAACAACAACAACAACAACAACAACAAACTTCACTAACCATTTCATTGCCTGCAACAGGAGCTCTGGACACAAACCAGAATTGTTAAGCATGACATCATGAACTCAGATGCACAACAGTCAATATCAGAGAATGTGACATGTCTTTTTGGACTGAGGGACATGAATCAGTATGAAACAGTAACGGAAAACAAGTCTCTGATCCTCCAAAGAAGAGTCTAATATCTTACTTATCAATTATACTTTAGTTTCTATATGCAGTCAGTGTGCAGCTGTTTGGTATGTCTGTGTTTCTGATTCTAGCTAGAGCTGATCACACGCCAGTCAATGAAGGCAGGATTCACCGGCGGTCTTGTTGTTGACTTCCCAAACAGTACCAAGGCCAAGAAGTAAGATTTGTTGCAGTCTGAATTTATCACGCTGTACATTCACACACATGCAGTGTTTAGCAAGGCTGCCATCCAGGACAAAAGCCCAGCTGACACATGGAGTAGGAAGCTTTTAAATGATGAAAGGTCCAACTGGTGGTGTTTGTCTGATGTGTAAACAGCACTTTTAAAATATTTTTCGATTCTGGTATTAAAAGTAGTTATTCCAAGTATTGGAGCATAATGTTTCATTCAGCAGCAATGTTTTGCAAGAAGAAATATACTTGAAACGTATCAGGGCAAAACACAATGTATTTATTTTCTTAGTTCTGATATCAAGTCACTTTTGTGTTTCACCAGCAGAGTTTCAATAACAACTTGTTAGTGAAGTTGGTGTATCAGAGAGAGCAGTAACAGCCGCTACATTTATTTTTTATATAAAATGTGGAAGTGAAAATATATTATTTTGTAAAAAATCCGGTATAGTCATATTCCTGTAGTTGCACATGCAGCAAGCCAATGCCGATTGGCAGAACATGAATATATTATGTTTCGAAAACTAAGGTTATTTATTGCATATTTGCATAAATAAGATAGGATCCTAGCTTAACATATTTAAGCAAATTATTTGCCCTGATTTCGATGAAATTTCAGAGATATGACTTATCGTAGTTTCCCCTGAAATCCATCCCTTTCTCTATCTAATCTACTAGGTCATTTCCCTGGTACTGGCAGTGGTTTGTTTACAATAGCAATATATTACAATAGCAGTGATAATGAAGATAACATGTGTTGATCTGAGCTTGTGTTTTTGATGTGTTACTTTTGTCCTCAGGATGTGTCATTTCAAAAATACGTGTTCATTTAATTTGCTGGGTGTGTTTTTGTAGTTCACATGATGGTCTTTGTTCGTAGAGTGTATTTCTATTCATTGAATGTTTTTCTTTATTTGTTAGTTAACTTAACATAACATTGGTTGGTTGTCGTTGCAGAATGTTCCTGTGTTTGTTTACGGGCGGTGCCCCCCAACAGTTGCCCTGTGGACTAGGCACTCCTGGGGCAAACCCTCAACAGACTCAGGCGGCCTTCACATCAAAACGGTTGGTTCACTTGTAAATACGCCAGTAACTGATGGTGTCTTCAAGACGTACCAATTAGGTTCACAGATCCACTTAGTTTACTGTCGCCCTGTTCTTCTGGAGTCAAATCAAAAACAGATTTTACACAGATAGCAAATATGGGGTGGATAATATAGAAAAATCCAACCAAACCTGATGCCCCCAATTTTGTCTAAACCTGTTGACTGAAATATTGTGCATTCTATAAAAGATTCACTTTTTGCATGCAATTAGCATATGTTTATCATAAAAATCTAGTGTCGTAACATTCACTGTACAAACATACTCTTCCACTATCCTGTTTTACCATGAAAGATCTTTTTGTCAGAGCAAACTTGTGCTTTAATTTTGTATATTAAGACATGTTATAAATGTGTTGTCAATGTAACCTGCACCGGAGAAGAAACAGTGAAACAAGTCTTGTCTCAGTCTCAATCAACAGCTTATAGAATAGTCTCATCACTCATGTTTGCAGAGAGCGAATGCAGAAGATTCGGGGGAAGCCACCAAAGAAAAGTAGGGAATGGATTTTAGAAAAGAAGGAACGGAGACGGAGACAAGGAAAGTAAGTAGAAAATCCACCAAGTGGTGCTGTGTTGCATCTACCACACCAGGTGGTGCCACCTAGATAGCCAGATACGATTTCTGACGTGTTATAGCGAAATTATGCATATAAAAAATTAATTTGTCACACCATTGGAAAGAAGATTTATTAAACTTTCCAACGGTATACAAATCATGGACCTAGCTTATAGACAGACAAAGTTACGTATGCAGATGTTTTAGTACATTGTCATTCTAAATTGCTTTTATATCTCCATTTGATGCATTCAAACCACACCTTAAGGACAGGGTCAAACTGTTTATTATAATATAAACTGAATATTTAGCAATGTTTTATAGCGGTGACCAGATTTATTGTCTCCCATTTTCAGTTAGCGAGTGTGCATTGTGCCTGCGCTCGCAGAGTTGAGCCACTGAGTGGACCATCACCCACGTCTGACAGCAGGACATCTTTGCTTACAGATACCTCTTATTCCATGGGGAAGTGTGGGCTGACACCTTCGACTCTTGGTTTATAGGGAAGTGCGGGCTGACACCTTTGTCTCTTGTTTTACAGGGAAGTGCGGGCTGACACCTTTGTCTCTTGTTTTACAGGGAAGTGCGGGCTGACACCTTTGTCTCTTGTTTTACAGGGAAGTGCGGGCTGACACCTTTGTCTCTTGTTTTACAGGGAAGTGCGGGCTGACACCTTTGTCTCTTGTTTTACAGGGAAGTGCGGGCTGACACCTTTGTCTCTTGTTTTACAGGGAAGTGCGGGCTGACACCTTTGTCTCTTGTTTTACAGGGAAGTGCGGGCTGACACCTTTGTCTCTTGTTTTACAGGGAAGTGCGGGCTGACACCTTTGTCTCTTGTTTTACAGGGAAGTGCGGGCTGACACCTTTGTCTCTTGTTTTACAGGGAAGTGCGGGCTGACACCTTTGTCTCTTGGTTTATAGGGAAGTGCGGCAGGGGTCGAAATAGCGGGTGTCCGGCAGTCCGAGGACTGCCAGAAATTCGGTCCGACTGCCGAAGATGGCGTTAGTGGCAGTCCGATGGACACCCGCCAAATTCGGGAATATTTTTACATTTTTTTATTCACAATGTCGATCTTCGACAACGGCAACGACCCCTATTGGCATACATGTTATGTCTCCCGCATTCGGCGGGAGACTCCCGCAAATACAGATAATTTCCCCAATCATCCACGCGGGAGAAACAATCTCTTTCATCGTAACGTAAGTGAACAAATTTGCGGGAGCGTCCGGCTTATTCCAGTTTTCAGTCCACCCAAAACAAACAAATTGTACGTAATTTAGCTTACTGAGTGCGGATAATTGGTTTATTTCTGGCAGGGGCATTGTCTCAAATGTTTTTCAGAGTCACCTCACAATGAATAGCAATGCCAGTTAACTAATTGCAATCGAGTCTGAGACTGAGCTAATGTCACAGTCACAGACACCGCCGGGCACTCGCCGGCGCTGACAACGATTTGAACAATGACCTGAATTGGAATTATTTAAATCACGCCTTACTGTGATGACTGAACATTAAAAACAGTCTAATAAATATCTAAGTACAAGGCCTACATCTTGCATGGGCAAGGCTGACATTGTTTATCAGCTTTATAGAATCGCCGCAAGCCGCTTCGATACCGTATTATCGCCCACTGTGTACGTCCCGTCTTGTAGACCAAAGTGAAATCCGTTTACATCTTAATAATAATAATAATAATAATAGTAACTTCTTTTGCGCCAATATCCTCGAAAATCAAGCTCAGTGGCGCGACAAAACCAGGGGATTAATCAATCTCATAATCGAAAGCAATGCGTGAGTCGTCAACGGATGGATGGAAAAGCTAGGAGGCTAAGGAGGATAGGCAGCATTAAAGAGATAGGTTTTTAGATGTCGGCGGAATGAAACTATATTACCTTGTGATTTAACACTGGCAGGAAGCGAATTCCACACCGTTGGTGCGGCAACCGAGAAAGCTCGGGTCCCGGCTTTCGTTTTCACCCGAGGGATGTGAAGAGGGTTACTACTGGTTGAGCGTAGCTGTCTGGAATTTCTTGTTGGAGTTAGCATTGAATTTAGATATGCTGGTTGTGTAGATGAGAGTGCTTGATAGGCTATTGTACACATTTTGAAAATGATGCGATAGTGCACAGGTAGCCAATGCAGTGATTTTAGAAGCGGCACTGAGCGAGAAAAACGTGGAGAACGCGTGACTACCCTTGCTAAACAATTTTGGACACGCTGAAGTTTGGCTATGTCCTTGTTTGCGGTATTGTAAAGGAGGGAATTGCAGTAGTCGAGTCTGCTGCTTACTAGAGCTGTGGCGATGGTTTTAGCAACGGAAAGTGATAAAAACCGGCGGATACGGCGAAGATCACGGATATGGTAAAAACAGCAACGGCATGTTTTCGAGATATGTTTTTTGAAATTGAAGTTTTCATCAAACGTTACTCCGAGATTTAAAACTGAGGTGGCTGGTGTGATACTCTGACTCAGAATATGTGTCGGGAAAAAGCCGTTGAGTTTTGCCCGCTGCGTTGAGGTACCAATGATGAGAAATTCAGTCTTATCTACATTTAGTTTTAATTTACTATTTTTCATCCAGAGGGAGACATCTTGGAGACAATCCCTGAGCTGGTTTAAGGAGCGACAAGTATCTGGTGTGGTCAGAGAAACATAGATTTGTGTGTCATCTGCATAAAGGTGATGATCCAGGTTATGACTCTGGATAACTGAGCTTAATGGTGTTGTGTACAGAGTGAAAAGCAACGGACCCAAAACAGAACCCTGGGGGACACCACAAGAGGTGGGCAGCATGTCTGAGAAGCAGTTACCTATTTTAATGGCTTGCCGTCTGTCAGTAAGGTATGAAGTAAACCAGCTCAAGGCTGTGCCAGATATCCCGTACCACGTTGATAAGCGTGTAATGAGAATGTCGTGGTCAATGGTGTCGAAAGCGGCGGATAGGTCAAGCAGGGTCAGTGCAGTAACTTTGCCATTATCAATGTTAAGGTTTATGTCATTGTGTACTTTTAAAAGAGCAGATAAATAATGTCCATCCATACATCTACACCACATGTGCATGTTTGTAAAAGTATGTACTTTTGCTAAGCGCTTTATTATTTGAGTATATTTGACATGTAAATGGAAAAAACATCGTTAACAGAAGAAAGCATGGTTATTTAAATGGACTCCATATTTAAATGTCTCCATTCGTGTCTACGTTACCATGGCTCAGTCCAGCTCATAAAAAAAATGATAAAATAATGAATTCCATATTCAAGTTTTACATGTAAAGATTATGTTAGTTGTGTAATAAAATAGTATGTAAATGCTGATGCTTTTCATGCAAGGGATTCTTTGCAACCTATGAAACATATCAGAAGCTGAACAAATATGCCTATGTTAGGCCTATACCTAGAACACAAGAAGTAAATTACTGAACATTATAATATTTATTGTTCTATAACAAGCCTTATTTTTAATTCACGAGGGCCAAACAGCAACACATAACTTTTTATGAGATTAGCAGGGAATTTATTATATTTGTGGTATTATGACTAGTGATAATAAAACCTTTATGTTAATATTGAATATCAGCCTGGATGTAGGCAGTGATAGCGAGAGTGACAGTGGTGACAGTTATCTGGCGACAGCTCTTGCCAGATTGGGAGAGTGAGATGAACGAGCTTGTTGATGTATATGTTTTTGGTGTTTATGTATATATAATTATGTTTCCTGTGTAGGTGTATATAATCATGTTTCTGGTGTTGGTGTATATATGTTGTTGGTGCGGGGGGGGGGGTATGAATGTGTTTGATGTTCGCCTTTTGTATTAAATTTGTTCGATTTTAAAATATTGTGTTTGTCGTGTTATTTTGCTTAAATTTTGGGGGCCATTTTCAGGACAGCCAGATATCTCTCAGGACTGCCAGATTTCTCAACTAGGCAGTCCTGCTGACTGCCAGATATTTTGGAGTTATTTCTACCCCTGAGTGCGGGCTGACACCTTTGTCTCTTGTTTTACAGGGAAGTGCGGGCTGACACCTTTGTCTCTTGTTTTACAGGGAAGTGCGGGCTGACACCTTTGTCTCTTGTTTTACAGGGAAGTGCGGGCTGACACCTTTGTCTCTTGGTTTATAGGGAAGTGCGGGCTGACACCTTTGTCTCTTGTTTTACAGGGAAGTGCGGGCTGACACCTTTGTCTCTTGTTTTACAGGGAAGTGCGGGCTGACACCTTTGTCTCTTGTTTTACAGGGAAGTGCGGGCTGACACCTTTGTCTCTTGGTTTATAGGGAAGTGCGGGCTGACACCTTTGTCTCTTGTTTTACAGGGAAGTGCGGGCTGACACCTTTGTCTCTTGGTTTATAGGGAAGTGCGGGCTGACACCTTTGTCTCTTGTTTTACAGGGAAGTGCGGGCTGACACCTTTGTCTCTTGTTTTACAGGGAAGTGCGGGCTGACACCTTTGTCTCTTGTTTTACAGGGAAGTGCGGGCTGACACCTTTGTCTCTTGTTTTACAGGGAAGTGCGGGCTGACACCTTTGTCTCTTGTTTTACAGGGAAGTGCGGGCTGACACCTTTGTCTCTTGTTTTACAGGGAAGTGCGGGCTGACACCTTTGTCTCTTGTTTTACAGGGAAGTGCGGGCTGACACCTTTGTCTCTTGTTTTACAGGGAAGTGCGGGCTGACACCTTTGTCTCTTGTTTTACAGGGAAGTGCGGGCTGACACCTTTGTCTCTTGTTTTACAGGGAAGTGCGGGCTGACACCTTTGTCTCTTGTTTTACAGGGAAGTGCGGGCTGACACCTTTGTCTCTTGTTTTACAGGGAAGTGCGGGCTGACACCTTTGTCTCTTGTTTTACAGGGAAGTGCGGGCTGACACCTTTGTCTCTTGGTTTATAGGGAAGTGCGGGCTGACACCTTTGTCTCTTGTTTTACAGGGAAGTGCGGGCTGACACCTTTGTCTCTTGTTTTACAGGGAAGTGCGGGCTGACACCTTTGTCTCTTGGTTTATAGGGAAGTGCGGGCTGACACCTTTGTCTCTTGTTTTACAGGGAAGTGCGGGCTGACACCTTTGTCTCTTGTTTTACAGGGAAGTGCGGGCTGACACCTTTGTCTCTTGTTTTACAGGGAAGTGCGGGCTGACACCTTTGTCTCTTGTTTTACAGGGAAGTGCGGGCTGACACCTTTGTCTCTTGTTTTACAGGGAAGTGCGGGCTGACACCTTTGTCTCTTGGTTTATAGGGAAGTGCGGGCTGACACCTTTGTCTCTTGTTTTACAGGGAAGTGCGGGCTGACACCTTTGTCTCTTGTTTTATAGGGAAGTGCGGGCTGACACCTTTGTCTCTTGTTTTACAGGGAAGTGCGGGCTGACACCTTTGTCTCTTGTTTTACAGGGAAGTGCGGGCTGACACCTTTGTCTCTTGGTTTATAGGGAAGTGCGGGCTGACACCTTTGTCTCTTGTTTTACAGGGAAGTGCGGGCTGACACCTTTGTCTCTTGTTTTACAGGGAAGTGCGGGCTGACACCTTTGTCTCTTGTTTTACAGGGAAGTGCGTGCTAACACAAAGTACACCGGCCGTCGGAGACCAACAAGTTTCTGAGATGTCATCGGGTGTCATGCAACTCTTCCTCCGTGCAGTGTGATGGTGGTCAATGTCTCTACATTGTCTGCCTCATCACCAGTCACCACAGTGAACATGTCATCCAATACGTTACCATGGAGAACATTCTTGTCATTTGGGACAGATATACGAATGATGACCGTGGAACCATCACAGCGCCAGTAAATGTACAAAGCTATATCACTGAGGCCCGCGGCCATGTGTTTGTGTGATGGTGAGTGCCCTCTCCTGGAGGGAATCTGTCTATATTGTTTTAGTTAACCTTGTTTTACGAATATTGCAAGTGATTTGGATATGGTACAACTTTCAGATTTTTGCACCCTAAATAAAACCAACTAATGAAGAGGGAAATAGTTCCGCCATGGAAATACTAATGTTTGTAATGTTAGCTGATACTAATAGTGTGTGGGTCAAGGATGGAAAGATCCGTGTTCTGTAGTGGTGCTTCACAGTTTATGTACTTGTTTGGAAAACAGCGACTACAGAATCACCATTATATGATGTGTCAGTGCTGTCGTCAGTTCTTGTGGTTTTTTGTTAAGATTATTCTGTAGTTTCTGTAGGCAAATGATGCTCAATTGATTAAGCGGAAGCTTTGTGTTCCATTCATATGTGGCTGCTGGTTGTTAATTCGCAATATTAAATCCCAGCATGGATAAGGTCTGTTCCAACAGCTCTCTCATCATCACTGTGATGTTTCACTCATAGTGACCATTCAAGATTCTGTCAATTTTGTCATTTATCCTGGATTTCTAAACAATGTTTTTCTCAATAATTTGTCAGTCAGATGGTCATAATACTAATACTATCTTCAGACACTTGGTTGTGCCATTTCAGGACAGGAGGTTTTCTCAAAAAGGAGTAACACACTCATGCTGTATTCTTTGTAAATCAACTCTTTAATATCTTTACAAAATTAACTTCAATCAGCACACGCAGACACAAACCGTACAAAGATGAACACACGTCACACAAAACAGCACCAGTTAAGTAATCATAAATATCTTTATACACTGTACAAATCCAGACACATTCTATGTACAAATTGATACCTTGGGTAAACAATGCATGTAAATTTTGCATAAAAAACGGTTAATAAATACATTCACCTGAGGTCAAGTATTTTGTAATCATGTATATATTTCATTTTTGCTTAATTGTGTACCCAATAAATAATTTACCGAAAGACGTGCTTCTGTGCACGTCTACAATCTGTGATACAGGACGCTGTATCCAGTAAGAAATTGCAAAGAAGATGGTATGCTGGGTACATGTATATGTGATTTGGTCAGGAGAGAATTAAAAAACTCATCCTCACTTCTATTTGTTTGTTCATTCCAGACAGCAGACAGTAACAATTCAAATGTGGTCTCAGTCTACAAAGACACATAAAACTCTTCTCAATTTTGCCTGATCAATGTTATTTTGATGTACACACTACTACATTCAGTGACAGAGACTGACAGTGATTGTGTATGTTATCTCATACATCAGAGATTTAAACATCAGTGATGACACGAGACTGTGGTAACTAAATCTACAAGGACAAAGGTATATACAGGTACTGGGCTGTGCCCATAGATGTCTCCTGCCCAACCATAATATTGACAAACTTGTGGTACACACTCAAACACGACCAAGACTCTAGGATAACTCATGTTTTGCACATGCTATGAACATATCTCGATGCATAGTTAAATATAATAAACCAGTTAACTTATTAGGTTATCACAGTATATGAAATGCATTCAGATTCTGGTGCACAATTCATAGTAATGTTAGACATTTAATTCTTGTGGCCAAGTTGCATAGTACATTAAAAAGTAAATCCAAGCACCTGCCATTGCATAAAATGCTATAAATATTTTGTATACTTACTGTACAAAGTAACCATTGCCGACTCATGAATGTCAACAAAGTGGACAACAAGCTATGCATAGACATTGACTTGTCACGCCCAAGGACAAAGTGTCTGTTCCCCTGGACATAATCACACACAAGTGGTTGCATGCATAAGGCAAGCATGGTTGAAGCATTCAACCACCTCAGTTCCATGTATTCTTCATATCTTATTCGCTTATGTAAACAAACCTTTATTGGGCTGGGTGGCTGAAGTACCCTGGTACATATAAATTGAACATGAATTTTAATTAATAATCACAACAAAACCAGATATCTTGTTTAAGAAGCAGGCAGCTGCAAAGTGGCAATGTTATCATACTTTTGGCAAGGAGTATGAAATAAACAACCACCCTATCTGCCATACACCACAGGAAAACTCACTACTGTTGGGCAGGTGTTTCAGTCACTGAGTATAACTGCCGGCCCATACGCCGTGCGTCCATCAGCTGTCACCTGCTTGTACAGCTGATGCTTTGACTTCATGTGCCAGTTCATAGAGTTGCGTTGTCGACACGAGTACTCACACAGGTGACACTTCAGGGGACGTTCGTCCGTGTGCTGCATACGATGCACACGTAGGTGCTTCGACTCGCGGAACGACTTATCGCATCCGGGGAAGTCGCACGCAAGGGGCCGGTCCTCGGAGTGCACCACCTGGTGGGCCCGCAGTGCCGACGTTGTGTCAAAGCGCCGACTGCAGCCGTCGTGTGGACACTGCCAGCGTGGCTGGATCTTGAGGTGCAGACGGCGCACATGATTCTTGAGCGCCCCCTTGCTGTGGAGTCTGGCAACACACCCTGGGTGTGGACAGATGAATTTGGGAGGTCCGTCTTCGCTGTGCATCAGGAGGTGGTTGTTGAGCCCGGTGCGGGACGAATATCCCTTACCACAGACGAAACACAAGTAGTCCTTGAACTCACCGACCTCCTTGCCATGGGTCGCCATCATGTGACTTTGAAGGTCAAACTTGCTGTGTGTCTCAAGGCCACAGTGGTCGCAGTAGAACTGGTTGTCTTCATGCACGCTGATGCGATGCTCCCACATCTGTTCTGCCGTCTCAAACAACTGTCGACACAGCTTACACGTGTAGTACTTGCTCTCGTAGGCCGACTGACTCGCCCCGCCATCGTTGCTACCATTACTGTGAATGCCGTCATCGGGGGTGACATGCTGACTCTTTGGGTTTGTGTGTCGGAACTTCATGACAGACATGTAGAACTCAGGGCCAGCAGACTCGTGCATTGTCTCCAGCAAACGATCAGGTGTATTGTCTTGTGTGTCGATATGGCCAATTGCATTGACCACCTGGTGTTCACTCATCACATTATCACTACACTCAACATCAGCACCCTCTGGTGGTATAAGTAGTGTCGCAAGAATGTCGCTTGGCTCATTTGAACAGAGTGTTTTCATTGACAAATCAATGGGACCTTCATCTTCAGTGATGGGCTGTGAACACATCTCCTTGCCAAAGTCTTTGCCGTCAGTTTTTGCCATGCATTGTTCAGTGTTTGGTGCCACAGCTTTTGTAGCAACGTGGTCAACTGTACTGCCATCGACGATGTTGCCGTCACCATCGACATACACAGTGCGGTTGCCGTTTGTCTTGGTCTTCGCAAGGCCGTGCTTGCTCTTCATGTGCCAGTTCATGGAGCTGCGATGGCGACAAGAGTACGTGCACAGACCGCACGCGAGTGGCTTCTCCCCCGTATGGATGGTGCGGTGGCGCTTCAAGTGTCGCCAGTCACGGAACGTCTTCATGCACCCAGGGTAATCACAGTTGACAATCTGAACGTCGCTGAATGTGCGCTCATTCAGACCACTCTCCTGCGTGGTGCTGGGAGACTGAAGCAGCTGGTGACAGCGGACATGTTGCATGAGGTCAGTATGTGACGAGTATCGCGCCACACAACCTCGATACACACACGCAAACTTTCCAGAGTCCACCCGATTGTCACACGTTGCGATGTCTTGGACCCCCGGCATGTCTTTACTAGACTCGCGCTCGCTGGCGGCCACGGCAATGGCCTTGAGACGCTGCAGCATGGTGTACCTGTAGTTGGAGAGGCTTGACTTGCCACGTTTGCGACACTCGTTATGTGTCATCACGTGTTCCCACATCTTCTCGGCGCTGTCAAACAACTGGCGACAGAACTTGCACGTGTGGAACTTGATGGTGCAGTAGTCCTGCTTCTGTCTGCGCTTCTTCTTTGGTGTCACCTCTGACACAGCTGCTGCCTCTGACACAGCTGCTGCCTCTGGCACAGCTGCTGGGACAGTGTCTGAGACAGTGGCACACACAATAGGTTCTGCGGTGATCTCGTGTTGATGTTCACATTCGCTGCTCGCTGTAGATTCTGTGTCTTTGAGCCCATCTACCGGTGTGTCGTTCACTGGTGCTGTATTGTCTGTCTCTGTGTTGGGATTCTTCATTTTTGTTTTCCACAAGCGTTCGACCATCTGGTTGAGGTCGGTGCGAGGGGCGCGGCGGTGGCGACACAGGTGGTGTGCCAACTCACGGGCACACTGGCCCTGGAAGCTGCATAGTTCACACTTGAACACATCCATTCGCAGGCGGTGCTTCTGCAGGTTGGTGTTCAACTCCATGTGGTCGTGGTCCACGGGAGAATCGGGTGGATATGGAGGTGTTGAACCACAACCATTTATTGCTGGTGAATGGTTGCATAGATCTGACCTGAAAGTGCCATTGCTGTTGATGTCATCTGCAAGAGTTGGCAGCACTGAAATGTCAACAACATGACCATTGGATACCGTGGTCTTCCACTGGAGGTCTTGACTGGTGACAGAAGACATGGATGACATCAGGTCTCCTGTAGGCTCCTGCTTCACACCAGCCACCATCTGTGACTGTCCATTGCTGTGATCAGTGTCCGTAAACCTGATATCTGGATGCTGTGGGTCACAAACAGGCAGCTTCATTGGCATGTTGAAAGGAGACACAGCCTGGGACATATCGTCGTTACCCGTGATGAATCTCGGAAACAAGTCGTTGTGACCTCCACGGCGAATCTCACCTGGTTCAAGGTCATCGTCCCCGGTGTACCGATATCCGGAGAGGTTGGCTGCCATTGCTGGCAGTGGCAGTGTTTCTTCTGGCTCACTTTTTACAGTTGCCATCGGTGACGGTGCATGTGCATCAGCACCGCGTGGTGCCACATCAGTTATGGCACCACCACGCGTCACGGCATCAGTAAGCAAGTCTGGACAACGATCGTGTTCCCAGTCGTTTGGTGATATCAGCACGGGCATGTTGATGCAGACGAACTGTGACGGCATGCTGGTGGACACCGGCGGTGCACTGGTGGGTATCGGCGGTGTCTTGCCGTGGGGTGGCGCAACATCAGCCACATCGCCATCATTTTTTGGCCACAGGGGAGCAAGTTTGTTGCTCTTTGGCCACAGCGACGGGAATTTACCGCATGTGTACACAACCTGGCAGTGACCTCTGACCCCGTCATGACTGTGTGCGATGTGCTCCTTGAGCGTCGACTGCTTGGGAAACGTGGCCTGACACACGCTGCAGCGGTAGGCGTTGTGAATGAGCTTGTGGGCGAGGAGCAGCGGGCGGTTGTCAAACAGGTGGCCACACACCTTGCACTTGAAGAGGGTGTTGTAGGAGTAGCTGCGGCGCTCCGCCTTCTTGCGCTTCGACGGCGTCAGACCCTTCTTGACGTCGATGCGGAAGTCAAAGCGACATGACTCAAAGTCTCCCATCACTGTCACGTGTCACCGACGTTTACAGTGTCAACATCCACAGCACCTGTAAGTAGACAATGACACACTCAGTTGTCATAATTACATTGTGTCTGGCAGTGGAATCAACCAAATAAAACTGACCACTGAATATGTTGAGCCTATGAATAGTGTTGAGCAAAAATAAATTAAATGCAATTATTATTATAAATATTATAAATTACTGTCATAAAAATCTAAACCTATTGTCCACAATAATTGCAACAAAATATTTGGATATCATTATTAATTTTTCCTTCCCATTGTGGATAATATTGACTGTTTTAATGCTGTTAATGTATTTGTACTAAGAATCTTCTGAAAAACATGTAGGTCAATAGTTTCACTGACCCACCCAGAAAAGTAATAAAATCCCATCATTTCTTTCTCCACAAAATTAATTTAAACCTCAAATATCTAAAATAACTACCAGTATGTCAGAAATATTGAACAATCTAAAACTTATTGACTGTATGTACCCAGGTATACAGTGAGTCAAGTGACCCTCGGGACAAAAGTAAAGTAGCTACATGGAACGTAACTCAACATAACACCATACAAGCCATCTTTGAGCACACCAGGTGATGTCATATAGTGATTACACAGCAGCATAACTGGTAGAAAAATAGCAATGACTGATTCACTAATAAGTAATCACCATGCTTATCCGTCTAAATGAAACTCAGTTGCAGCATGCTGCTTGCAGTTGCATATTGTACACATGTCAGTATCAATCAATCAGTTTTATTTTAACATCACAGGTCTCTAAGTAGAATCGCGTGCTTACATGTCTACCTTCAGGGCTGCTTACCAGTATAGCTGGCGAAAGGGGTTGCCATTACCTGCCAAGTTAGTTATCTTTTCCAATACACTGAACACCTGCATCCATGACAGGATTATTTTACAGACAAACGTGTGAGAACTTAATTGTCCACAATTGGTGGAAGACAAACAAAAGATAGTCACAAGATAGCAATGCCACAGAATCGAGGACAATGAAGTAATACTGAGTTCTTATACTCTGATATTATCCAATGCTCTACTCTCTGGCTGACCTGTTCAATTAATCATCATCTCAACTTCTAGTTCTCGGAAGCATTTAGCCACACTGCAAATAACACACAAAGACTATTTATACACGACTATATCCATCAGTGTCTATAGCGACTCATTCTGTATACATGTTTATAACATAACTAAAACATGTAGCAGCTGTGACATCTCTGACACTCTCAAGTTGTAACACTGATTACAACAGGGAGTGAGGACTAGTAGACCTACTGTGACATAAGGGTCTGGTTCTATTTCACCGACACTTTGTGAGTTCCTTATTGTAGATTAACTGGTCTCTAGTACCAATGGCACCTGTAGGAAATTTATTTAAGTGATACAACTGGTGAAACATTAAAAACATACCTTGTTTAATTGTACTATAGTAAATTCCAGTAACAAAGACACGCAAATATGATATTAGCATTCTGATCATATCGGAGTCAGTATACAGGTCACCCATGTGAAAGGCCCTAAAACACCTTGTGTTATCAGCATGACCCACATTCCCAGAAACTATTTATTCCCCTGACTGGAACTGGGAAGGAAGCTGTGTGCCTGGTGCCTCCTACTTCAGACTGACCTACCTCGCCAGATGTTCCCTGTCAACTGGAGTGTCCGGCAGTTAGTCTTAGCAAACAGACAGCTGCATGAGGCTATAAGTAAACTGCTGTAACAGCAAGTCTAGTGTCTTCTCCCAACATTATTCTGTTATGCTATAGAAGCATATTAACTGGACCATAAAACATTTTTTTGGAAGTCTTCAAGAACTGGTCAAGCTACACTGAAGCTACCAATGACAAAGACATCATTGAGCCACTTGTGTAATTAATACTGGTCCATTTGATATGTCACTGCCAGTTGTGCCAATCACCAATGGAAGTCATTGATATGGGCTCACACACTCGGAAGTTTCAACTTTTAGTTAATCTAGTGCATGAGCAGCCAGTACCTCTACATTCACCCTTTTATCAGTTTAATTACCAGTCTTGGCTGGTGGGTGAACTCGCACTGCCTGGAAGTAGAGAAATTGGCTAAAAATACAGCATCAGTCTTACTGACAACATAACATGTCACTTGTGTTCATCCCTTTGTTGGTCTGGGTGAAGGTGACATGACTCTACTTCTTGGGGTCTGTGTTCCCTCTGTCACTGCAATCATCTTCACCCTGTTCCACCCCAACCCCTTCACCCCCTATTCAATTCACATGCCCCGCCCAATGTAACCAACTTTTTCCTGGAGCACACTACTAAGTCTGTGTGACAGAGTGATGGTAGAGAGTAGAGAACAGTATCAACACTACTAAGTCTATGTGACAGAGAGTTGGTAGAGAGTAGAGAACAGTATCAACACTACTAAGTCTGTGTGACAGAGTGATGGTAGAGAGTAGAGAACAGTATCAACACTACTAAGTCTATGTGACAGAGAGTTGGTAGAGAGTAGAGAACAGTATCAACACTACTAAGTCTATGTGACAGAGAGTTGGTAGAGAGTAGAGAGCAGTATCAACACTACTAAGTCTATGTGACAGAGAGTTGGTAGAGAGTAGAGAACAGTATCAACACTACTAAGTCTGTGTGACAGAGAGTTGGTAGAGAGTAGAGAACAGTATCAACACTACTAAGTCTATGTGACAGAGAGTTGGTAGAGAGTAGAGAGCAGTATCAACACTACTAAGTCTATGTGACAGAGAGTTGGTAGAGAGTAGAGAACAGTATCAACACTACTAAGTCTGTGTGACAGAGAGTTGGTAGAGAGTAGAGAACAGTATCAACACTACTAAGTCTATGTGACAGAGAGTTGGTAGAGAGTAGAGAACAGTATCAACACTACTAAGTCTGTGTGACAGAGAGTTGGTAGAGAGTAGAGAACAGTATCAACACTACTAAGTCTATGTGACAGAGAGTTGGTAGAGAGTAGAGAGCAGTATCAACACTACTAAGTCTATGTGACAGAGAGTTGGTAGAGAGTAGAGAACAGTATCAACACTACTAAGTCTATGTGACAGAGAGTTGGTAGAGAGTAGAGAGCAGTATCAACACTACTAAGTCTATGTGACAGAGAGTTGGTAGAGAGTAGAGAACAGTATCAACACTACTAAGTCTATGTGACAGAGAGTTGGTAGAGAGTAGAGAGCAGTATCAACACTACTAAGTCTATGTGACAGAGAGTTGGTAGAGAGTAGAGAACAGTATCAACACTACTAAGTCTGTGTGACAGAGAGTTGGTAGAGAGTAGAGAACAGTATCAACACTACTAAGTCTATGTGACAGAGAGTTGGTAGAGAGTAGAGAACAGTATCAACACTACTAAGTCTATGTGACAGAGAGTTGGTAGAGAGTAGAGAACAGTATCAACACTACTAAGTCTATGTGACAGAGAGTTGGTAGAGAGTAGAGAGCAGTATGAGTGTACAGAGGATGTGTTGCCATCCACTCGTCTACCAGGCGACCTCCCTGTGGCCAGGCCTAATATGGTAGTCACACAAGACTTACATCAGACAGGGTCGCAGGCACTGCTGTTGGTCAATGCATCACTGTCATACCTGTACTTGCATACTTTGGCTTGTCTGCTCATGGGGAACATCAAGGCTATCAACAAAAGTTCCCCACATCCTGTTTGGGGCAATCTTCCCAGGTGTTTACTTACTGCCTTCCCACCTACTGGGAGTTTGGACAGTTCTTCCCCACTGGTCAATTCCTCACCACCACAATGCCACAGGGTTGACTGGGTTGTTAGCTCCAGAAGGTGTTCCTGACAGTCTTTTAAGAGACTGTGGTTGATGCATTTATTAACACATTTGTTACATGCCAGAGTTGTTAGCCTGTGTAAACCCCCCACCCTTGAGGACCACTTCTCCAGCCTGGTGGTGACATGGCTCCTACCCACAGGATCAGGGATTGTAAGGAACTCAAACAACTGCATAATGACAAGTCCTTTGTGAAAATTATAACTTTCTTATCTATAATCTACTTGGCATCTTTACTAATGTAACATCATGTCCTCAAGTAGTTCTATCTTTCTTCACTGAGAACACTTCTATCAGTACTTTCATAACCATTCAATATTTTAAACATGTTTAGCTTCTATTAACATGCTAATACTACCGTTCGTTAGGTGCATTTGATTTTACAATTGGAAGGACACCGGTTTGAATCCAACACAAAACCATTAATATGTTTTATACACTTTTGTTTATGTTTTCATTACACAGTAAATAATAATTATTATAAACCTAGTCATTTAAAATCATTGAAAGATGTACTGCTTGTGTTTTTATTGTTGTAGTAATTATTTATTTGCGATGAAAATATGATAATTGTATATAATGATGATGTATATTTCTAAGTTTAAAGTATTGTTACCACACATGAAAACAAACTGTGATTTGTCTTGATAAATGAAATAGGCCTATACATCATTGTTATATACAATTAACATATTTTACTTTTCGTGGCGTATAAATAATTACTACAAAAATCAAACAAAAATGCAAGCAGTAGTCTACATCATTGCTTTATTATTCAATTTATAATTATTATTTTGTGAAATGTTAAACAAACAAGTGACAAAAAGATATCAACGGTTTTCGTGTTGGGTTTGAACTGGTGTCCTTCCGATTGTAAAGGTGAATGCATGCATCTAACAAACGCATCCACAGTAACAATCGGGATTCTACTCCCAGATTAAATGTGTTATGCTAAATATACAACTCCTTCACACATCAGCATACTAATGATTAGTTATGGCTTACACAAGATGTATATCTGTTTGTAATGTGGATTATGTCGCAGGGTCTGCAATTGATACAACTACTTTGAAAATGAACTGAAGACAATTGGCTTCAAATTGTCAACATTAATTATGTGGAATCTTAAGATAAATGTATGTTCTCTGTGATGACCTGTGTTTGTAGTACATTGGAATATTGCACAATAATTCCTTTTGGTGCTAATTTTGACCCAAAAGTTATCCTTAAAGTATGTGTCCTGTCTGATGGTGTCACAACTGGGCATCCAGAAAACACCACAAAAATATGCATATTATTCAAAAAAAGTTCAGTGGCATAGCACAAAATGTGGAATTTTTAATTCATTGATGTTTTTGGCTTTGTGGACATGGCGCTATATTGAGTCATGCAATAGGTATTTATATTTCCTTTAACTTACTTTGGAGCATATCTTTTGAAACATACAACATTTCGACCCATCAGCTATTTAGCTATAGGTGTTGGTCCAACACACGTGACAAAATGACACATGTTTCAAAAGATTTAGTTTATCATGTTATATATATATATATATATATATATATATATATATATATATATATATACTTAACTGAACGGCACACACTGTACACAGTAAGAACATTTCTGGTGACCTGCTTTTTAACTTTTAGTAAATGTAGTAAAATACTAGCTATTTAAAAGTCAAATTATGAGATGTCCATCAATTTAAAAATGTAACTTTCATTAACACCTGAGGTAAACTATTTTAATATAGTACCCAATTTTAAGACAAAACAGTGCGGAGAAGCTAAACATTTATTATTCTGCTAGCTACATCTGGTGACTGGTAATAATTAAGTATGTCCAACTTTAACAAAGTTTATGGGTCATTCCGAGTGAACGCAACCAAAATTCCAGAAATTGGTTGCTGTCATCTCTTAGATTTTTGAATAGATCAGTATGGTGAGAGCCTTTGGTGAGATTATTAAGAATCCAAAATTTGAGCGTTCTAGCTTAACTTGTTTTCAAGTTACGGCAGGTTGAAATTTGGGACTTACACGTTTTTCGACAGCTTGTTAAAAATAAATAATTTTACTCACATTTCACTAGTCAATATCTTTTACACTCTTTAGCCTGTGTCAGTGAAATTGTGTGGAGTTGTTCTCTATAATATAAAGATTACATAACTACAATTAGAACATAAATATAGTGTATGGTTAATGTGCAGCAAGTTGATAAACATCATGATTTATTCAAAATATCACACACAGGAGGGTTTTCAGACCCTGATTGTGAGTAAAATACACACACCTTAGATCCAAATTGTACATATTTGGTACCAAAACATAAATACAGTGTATGTGCAAATCTGAGAAATATGGCAGGTTTAGCTGCCTTAATTATGAATATATACATGTGCAAAGATGGTTCGTTATTATATTTCTTTAAAAATGACCAACTTCCGACCAAAAAAAGTCGAGGCGTAGCTTGTATTATCACAAAACCTTTTCTAGGTGTTAGTTCATTTCTATTACTCAAATAACTATTAAGTCTCAATATCCTTCCGAGCTTCCTTCACAACAAAAATGGCATACGTCTGGGTGCCCCAACTTTTAAAATAAATTGCTTGTATATATGAAAGGGGTTTCAGACATTGATTGCAAGCTAAATATAGATGGTTAAATGAACTGTTGCGTCTATTTTACATATATGCATAACACTGCATATTATCAGAGCAAATATGGCATGCCTGATTGTCTTAATTATGAATCTACACATACCCAAATATCATATATTTTATATTTCATTAAAATTAGCAAACGTCCTACCCTAAAAGGTCAATGTGGATTAGAAGGTATTGTTATCACATTTTTGCTAGGCATAAACAAGTTCAAAGATAAATTAACCAGTAACTCTCAATATCCTTCCATGCTTCCTTCTCAAGAAGAATGGGAACCCATTGATACAACTTTTTAAATAAATTACTTGTGATATACGAGAGGGTTTTCAGACATTGATTGCAAGCTAAATATGAATGGTTAAATGAAATGTTGTGTGTATTTGATATATATGCATATCATTGTGTATTATCAGAGTAATATGACTTGTTTGACTATCTTAATTATGAATCTACACATACCCAAATGTCCTACATTTTATATTTCTTAAAAATGAGCAAACTTCCAACCTTTAAAGGTCGATGTGGATTAGAAGGTATTGTTATCAAACTTTTACCAGGCATAAACCAGTCCGAAGACTAAATAATTCTCAATATCCTTCCATGCTTCTTTGTCAAGAAGAATGGGGACCCATAGATACAGAAAAAGAATCAATAAATCACTTGCGAGCAGGTTTTCAAGCACTGATCTTGAGTGAAACATAATAATTATGTTACTGGTAACATTTGTAAATATTGCATATTTATGCATATCAGTACTTATACATTCTTACAGAGTTTTGCTTGAAGCATGGGGCTGGTTTTTGCCTGGTAAAAGTTTGATAACAATACCTTCTAATCCACATCGACCTTTTAGGGTTGGAAGTTTGCTAATCTTAAAGAAATATAAAATGTAGGACATTTGGGTATGTGTAGATTCATAAATAAGATAGTCAAACAAGTCATATTACTCTGATAATACACAATGATATGCATATATATCAAATACACACAACATTTCATTTAACCATTCATATTTAGCTTGCAATCAATGTCTGAAAACCCTCTCGTATATCACAAGCAATTTATTTAAAAAGTTGGGTTCCCATTCTTCTTGAGAAGGAAGCATGGAAGGATATTGAGAGTTACTGGTTAATTTATCTTTGAACTTGTTTATGCCTAGTAAAAAATTGATAACAATAACTTCTAATCCACATTGACCTTTTAGGGTCGGACGTTTGCTAATTTTAATGAAATATAAAATATATTATATTTGGGTATGTGTAGATTGATAATTAAGACAGTCAGGCATGCCATATTTGCTCTGATAATATGCAGTGTTATGCATATATGTAAAATAGACGCAACAGTTCATTTAACCATCTATATTTAGCTTGCAATCAATGTCTGAAACCCCTTTCATATATACAAGCAATTTATTTTAAAAGTTGGGGCACCCAGACGTATGCCATTTTTGTTGTGAAGGAAGCTCGGAAGGATATTGAGACTTAATAGTTATTTGAGTAATAGAAATGAACTAACACCTAGAAAAGGTTTTGTGATAATACAAGCTACGCCTCATCGACTTTTTTGGGTCGGAAGTTGGT
Organism: Oasisia sp. SBJ-2009; assembly: GCA_964017155.1. Lineage (NCBI taxonomy): Eukaryota > Metazoa > Annelida > Polychaeta > Sabellida > Siboglinidae > Oasisia > Oasisia sp. SBJ-2009. The sequence goes on from OZ024865.1 coordinate 20,897,777, forward strand.
CATTTTTAAAGAAATATAATAACGAACCATCTTTGCACATGTATATATTCATAATTAAGGCAGCTAAACCTGCCGTATTTCTCAGATTTGCACATATTTATGTTTTGGTACCAAATATGAACAATTTGGATCTAAGGTGTGTGTATTTTACTCACAATCAGGGTCTGAAAACCCTCCCGCGTGTGATATTTTGAATAAATCATGATGTTTATCAACTTGCTGCACATTAACCATACACTGTATTTATGTTCTAATTGTAGTTATGTAATCTGTATATTATAGAGAACAACTCCACACAATTTCACTGACACAGGCTAAAGAGTGTAAAAGATATTGACTAGTGAAATGTGAATAAATTTTTTTATTTTTAACAAGCTGTCAAATAACGTCTAAGTCCCAAATTTCAACCTGCCGTTATTTTAAAACTAGTTAAGCTAGAACGCTCAAATTTTTGATTCTTACTAATCTTACCAAAGGCTCTCACCATTCTAATCTAATAAAAAATCTAAGAGATGACAGCAACCTCATTGGTTGCGTTCACACGGAATGACCCTTATACAATTAGTAATATTTAACTTTTTGCAGCTTTAGAAATTATATTATTATTATTAATAATAACATTGTGACCAGTCCAATACCCCAAATACCTATAGTTCTGACATCTGATTCACAACTCAAAAGGACAAATTTATAAATAAAACTGAAACATTAAGTACTTGAGTTATTACAACACACATTCAATCGACACCAGGCAAGTAGTCAGCCAATAGTGTTCTTGTAGAAACTAGTGCAGCTGTACTGACTGGATACAACCAGTAGCATCATGACGCAGTAGGTCAGTCTAGGTAGAACAAAATACTGCAGAACTTTCTGTCATATAATCTAGAGCAAGGCAAATGTATGAAATGTTCAGCTTACAAATAATACTGAGAAAATCCAAGATTTACCAGTGCAAGTATTTGTTTCAAACACAACCAATGCAGTTCTACGTTATATGGAATATGTGAATAATTTTTTATTTTAAAACAGAACACTGAACATATTAAGATAATTTTCTATGAATTCACCAGCCTCGACAAGTGAAAACTACAGACGTCCATAACTTGGATAATAACTGAACAAACAGACGGCTCCAACAATGTATATTATTAAGTATATTTACCCTAGTGTTTGATTTGAAGATTATAACCTTAAATATAGTCACCCATAAGTCTGCCATGTGATGTGATGTGGCATAAATATATACTGCTTAAAAAAGTTTATCCCACAAATAAAACAGAGGCTCAATTACATCACATACCTACATATATGCCTGGCATACTGAGGGTGTACAATGTACTTACAAGTGACCAGCCAGGAGGTATGTTGTTTCACTACGAATATAACCTCTGTATGTTCATCAATATAACCATCCAAATATAAACAACCATTTTGTGAACGCACATTCATGAAGTTGGCCCAAGCATTACAACTCACTATGCACACTCCTCGTATCTAAAACATAAAATCCAATCCACTGTCATCCTACGGAGTAAAAAGAACCACTCCAGGAAGTCCACTTACTGGTCACTTCCAGCGTCCAGTAGCTCAGCTGGCCCACTCGTGTGTTGAACACGGGCAGTGAGGTAAAACTTTTGCGCAGTTAGACCAACAATAAACTTGCAGTTGGCCTGTTGCCTGCCCTCTTAGACTGGTGGGCCACAACATATCCATGAGAGAATCACCAGCCTACAAGCCACAATCAGCAGATATCTGTTTAGGGAAATATGAAGCTGCGGCTGAGAGCCACATGTGGCTGTGATCAGTCCATATAAGGAATGAGAGCTCTGACTAGGTCTGGTTATGTATGGCTACCAAGCCGGCTGGCACTATCAAATTTCTACATGAGTACCATTAGCTTTAAAACAGCCCACTGCCACCACCACCCCACCCTACCCCACAGCCACCACTACTACTACAGCCATCTCCACTTCGCCAGTGATAAAACAGCACCTGCCAGTGCTGCTATAGTCCTTTTCAGAAGTCATAAAACTCCCTACTTCCTAGAATAGCACCCGGCAGCATATGGAACTTGTGTGGCAGTGCACGCCACCTACCCCCCGGTAGCTGACTATTTGTGTCAAGGTATAGCTGCAGTAGAAGTTTATTTATATAGCTTAATTGAAAAAAGATTTTCTTCAAGTTTCATGCTCTCACTCAGAATGCCCCACCTTTCAATCCAGAAACCTAAATCCAGGCAAACTCATAATAATAATAAACTAACATTATATATTACTTTTGTAAGCCCTTAAAGTTAAAGACCAATCATTATAATGTTTTTATGTATTGTGAGATGTTTATATCCTCAGTTTCACAACAGTTAACGACGTGATTTTCATATAAATAAACATAAAATTTGCATTGTCGCTGTAACTTGTAACAAAAACTTTAGTTTGCATGGTATACAGTATGGTATTATAATATTATTGTTTGTGCTTGCAAAATTGTAAGTCGGCTTCTTACTCAATGAATATGAAAAACCAATATATGAGCCTGCCTATTCATGAATATACATGTGAACCAACCCTTGCAACCTGGCTTTTCTAAAGCAATGTCACAGTTTGGCATTTATTTGTGAAATAATTTGCCATGAATAAAATGTTAACCGCCAGGATGTCAGACATAGAATCTTCCACTTTTACACTGTATTTTGAATTATCTGCTAATGAAAACGTTTTATTGCAACTGCAAACAGTGAGTTAGTATTAACACATTTAGGTGCATAACATATTCAGTGTATTTAAATGTACGCAAAAAGTTGCTTTTCGCTATTCTTTAACTGCCCACCACATGGTCACATAAAAAGCTACAAGTTGTGTGTACATTTTTGCCTTGTCTTTGACCAATTTAATGGCACAAGCAGGGCTACGTAATTAGACAAATACAGTAAAAGCGAGGTAACATAATTAGAAAAGTAATTTATTAATCTTAAAAATAAATACCTCAATTTCAAGTTCAGGGCTTAAAAATGATTTTCTTTGGCATTTAATGCCACAGGATGAAGCTTCGTGACTTGATCTCCCTTTCGGGTCCATCACCCTAGATGATTGTTTAATACCAACATTATTATGTCTTGAAAGTATTGTGACACATCTGATAAAAGATGACAGCAGAAATTGGTAATTTAATACACACTTAACAAAAGCTTAATTTTATAATTTAAGAATTCACTTGATTATTAATATTATGTGCAAGTTTGCCACAATGTATGTGTCGATTTGCAGAGTAGTGCCATGACAGTTACGGCATTGGACTCTCAACATATATTTTCTGGGTTTGCTCTTTTTACCATTCCAAGCATCAATCCATTAATTCACTTAATCAATTTGACACTCACATCAACTTGGGGAATACTTGCATACGAATTGTCTTTCCACAGTAAATAAAGGATAGTTCAAAAGCATTCTTGCTTGCATATAAAGTGTAATTAAAGCAGTCCTCTAGCTTTCTGACTTGTCCTAAGGCTAAGCAAGGGAGTGAATATCGCACTATGGTAATATACGCCTATTCTATTGTTACCAAATTAATTGCTGCAATGCAGTGTACAAGATTTGAAATTAAAGTCGGTTTTATGTTGTGACAACTGTGTCACTGTCTGTGATCACTCATTGACATGTTCATATGATGCTGTCGCCATGAAGGCAAGCACGTACGTTCACCGAGCCATGGACTGACAGTTACACTCACATTGTGACTGTGTGTGTCTCTTGTCATACCTCACGCAGTCACGTTCTGTGTGTCAGTGACAATCACGAAGTCAATGGCTAATGAATGCACTACTCTTGAGACTTGACGTTTCGTTGTGGATGTATCAATCAAAGCATCCCGATAAAGACCTCACTACGGGTGTTGTCGACCTAAGTAAGTTTATTTTCGGGACTCACCTGGCTGAACTGCTACCGTTTTCTTTGGATGCCAGCCGCATCCATATTTGGATGGTAACCGAGAGAATTCGCAACTACGCACACAAACTCTGACAAAGTTCATTAACGCGTTTTGTCGACATAACATGTGATATCCTCTATCACAAACCATTCTGTGTGAAATTGATACAGATATGTGCAAGTTGTTTCCTAGAATGTGTGCTTGTGTCTGTTAAAAAGCAATGCTGGACAGCACACAAGATCAAACACGCGAATCAAGTTACAAAACAACAACGATCCCAGATCGCCGCCATAGCTAATTTGTAAATACGCGGGACCTTTTATTATTTCGATGTAGCTACTTTTACTGCATCTTACTCAGGGAGCATAAGCAACGGGATAGACATATTACGTATCTTAGAAACAAAGAGAATTCTGTGGCGAAAGTTAGCCCTTCCAGATATATTGCCAAAGGAACCAGACCATTCTCGCAAGCTAGGTGTCGTTGCGCTGCGCTGCTCCCTCTGTCTGGTAAATTATCGCTCTCCCGATGTTGCCACCAGGGCGGCCTTAAACGCCAATTAGATCTCAGGCCAACTAAGAAATAAACACTAAAATATGGATACACTTTCATAAGCTAATACTATAAAATATTATTAAAAGTATTGAACATTAAAACAAATATGCAGAATCATACATTTGCAGTTGTTTATGAAGCAAGCATTATGATTATGACAGGATTAGTGTCAATTACCCACGCACCGTGAGATGGCAGCACATTTAAGCCCCTCACACGGATAACATTCAATAACCGGGTAAGTCGTCTTAAGTGGCTAGACTGTCTTATCGGCGAATTTACGCAGCCGTCCGACAGTCTAACGTACGCGAGCAGTGTGTCTGAAATCACACAATAATTTATATCACACGACCGGCGGCCGTCCATACTCTTCGCGGGCGATTACATGCAGCATTTAGAAACAGGGAGGAGCATTTGTCCCCCTGAAAAATCAAAAATTTGAAAAAATTACATGAAAAATACAAAATGAATAAAATAACATAAACATTTCTCAATAGTTCATTCAGTTAGAACAGGTTATTATACTTGGAACAGGAATTGGAGCCGTCGGGGATCTCTTCCGAAATTGTCAATGACCCTGTTCATTAGCTCGGTCTTCTGGCTGTTCACTATGTCGCAGTGCCAGTGGACACTTAGCATGCAGAGGCCGGACAGACTCTTATCGTTGATCTTAACCAGGTCTACACCCTGCGCAGTGTGCTGAAGGACCTTTCCACTGTACATGATGTTGCAGGCAGAGTCAGTGCGATGAGGATAGCGTTGCGCACAGCAGGGAACAGAGTGGTCTGCTTCACCAGCTCGATCATACCCAGAGAGTTGTCATCCAGTGGCTTATGCTTCTGTACGGCATACCACGCAAGAGCTTCTTCTACAAGGTTGTCAATGCCATACATTTCCTTAACAGATGAAACGATGTGCTTGAATTCATCTCTTTCTGTTTGTTACTGCTGCATCCCAATGATGTTGGTTTCCTAAAAAAAACATGTTATAGGCCTACCTTTGGTTGCTTAGTAAAAAAAATCAGCGATTGATGATGTCTTACGTTTACCACTCATTTTGATTAGATTTGAGATCTGAATGTCGTTGAGTGGCGCCAAAAACGGCCGCGTGCTTATTCGCAAATGCCCGTGCATCGCGGGAAAATGCCGTTGCATCAGCAGTGACATTTCAATAGCCTGTTACACGGCTTAGGTTAGAGATTGGAAACGAAACTATACTCTCCAGACCAGAGCCTCCATTTCCTCTTGCGACCAAGTACTTGGTGCTTACTGACGACGTGTTTCGGATACGAAAGTTTCATTTATGTTTCGAATGAATACCGATTAAAATTAAGGAAGTTGTTAGACTGTGTGCACTGGTTCATTATTGAACTCTAGGCCGTGCATGGTTAAACTGGCCGTGTTTTTAGAAAACTGGCCGTGCAAAACACGGCTTCACGGCTCGCTGGCTAAGCCTCTGTTTCAGGAGAACATTGCCCCCCGCCCCGCATTTTTTTCTGCGGACGCCCGTGACTATAGGAGCAAGGCTAGAGGCGCTACCTTGATTTGACCGTATTGCCTCTCTTCGTCCGTGTGTTATTTCTGACACTTAGCATATATCCGGATCGTTTTGTAGACGCTGACACAGAAATGCATCTGCATCTTTTTATGTGTAGCTTAATTCGTAGATTATAATTTCCTGGTGGGCTTAATTTAGAAACTTGGACGGTTGTAAATATACTAATGTTTTAACGGTACACAAGCGAAGAGTGGCTCAGTTAGCGAGGGCGGGGGACACTAAATTCGTATTTTGCCCTTTTGCCTTTGGGTCTGCCTTTGCTTATTAGCCTTTGGCTAATTGTACTTGGCTTGGTTTCGAGGTTATGCCAAAGCCGCCATTTTCGCATTCTGAGATTCTCATGAAATCTTGAAATCAAAAATTACGTCATGTAACTCTTCGCCTTTCGCCTCCAATCCGAAATTACTTGGTATACCGGTAGCTGGTTAATTCATAAAAAAGGTCTTTCATAATTCCAAATTGCAGTTTAATGTTTTATTATGTGTGCAATAAAAGATACTTTCATACGCAGCATTTTCGCGCAATTCAGAATTATTCACGTGTTGGATGCTTGACGCATACTCGCACAGGCCTGGCCGGTCATGCCCCACCCGCTGTCAAGACGTATTTCGTGTATCGGTGCCTTTTGATATTATGTAGTCTACTTAGATACATTATTTAGATACTTCAGTTGCATACCACAAATAGTATAGGCAACTTTGATGTGGGATAGTATATGATGATTATTATATCATTATTTAATATTATCACACTTTTAATTTATATCATTCATCGCTTCATCAATGTGCAGTAGGCTATATCGCGTTGGCCTCACATTTTCCATGTTGTATATCATTAGCTCCGTTAAAGGACAAACAAAGTTAACTTTTACGTGGCATACACCTAATACAGTTAATATAAAGTAACAATTTCCACATATACTCAATTTTTTAACGCCAGCCGTTTACCAAAAAAATATTTTTTAACACCCAGCCATCCAAATTCTATGCGCTACCCCATCTTAGACGAAGAATGACGTCACGACGGTTATCGAGGCGCTCTCCACGTAGATTCCCCGCATAGGGTTTGGCTGTTGTCATGAAATGGCTGCAACTCGGCAACGCGCGTAACATGCTGATGACGGTAAATATAAAGTTGTCTATTATTGTTATCGCTGAAATCATCCCATCCACTGATGATACATGTCTACATCAAAGCATTTCTCCTCAAAATGGACCGAGCAAAGTGCCAAACAGTACGCCCGCAAATCACCAACGTGAATCCATTGCTTCAGTACTACCGGTTGTTTCAACTATTATTGCAACCGTATGCCGAACACGAAGGCATAATTACTAATGTTTACCATAGATTTAACCACATTTAGCAGCTGCTAGATGTCACGCCAACTGAACGAACTGTCAAAGACTCGAAGTTGTTGACCCTTAACAGCGTCGCCGGAAGTTGACCGAGATATAGAATGCCGCGCGCTGAATGGCCAAGCCAAATTAACCCTTCACCTATGGCGACGTCTAGACCATCGTAGATTTCGTTAGAATTTTAGACTTTAAAGTCACATTCTGAGTAAACCGCTGACGTTAAAAAATTGAGTATATGTGTAAATTGTTACTTTGTATAATCTCTATTAGGTGTATGACACGAAGCCGTAGCCTTTTTTTGTCCTTTAAATAAATAAAGCTTAATTGATCATTGCTCACAGACAAAAATAACCAAGTCCAAGATGACAAATATAGAACTTTGCCCGTATACGTTAGTCCACACAGAGCCATTCTCGCACGGCCGACAAACTGAGTTTTTAGTTTGACTTTGCGCTTTACGTAACCATGCTGTTTTAGCTAGAAGGCATCAGACAAACTGGTTTGCAAACTTTGACTTTCCCCGTTACAAAACTATGCTGTTGTTTGCTTTGACTCTCAAGGAGGAATAAACGTGGACTATGATTCAAGGCCACTGTATTTTCTAAACTTTACTTATATATGAAAACTTGAAACCGTTGATTTGTGTTCGCTGGTGTTTCTTTTGTAAGTAATTTTTTAAAGTAATGCACGTGTCTGTAGCCTACACATAACAATACATATTATTATTATTATTGCAGTTAATAGTCAGCTCTGTAAGATCAGCTTTTGCTTCGCCATTCCTGGGGCATAACCGGCACACAGTGTGCGGCTATGCCCCGTACCTTCGGGCATGTCCGCACAAAGGTCATTTTTAAAATATCTGTTGGGATATGCTATATCTTAACTAACTAACTGACTAACTGACTAACTGACTAACTGACTAACTGACTAACTGACTAACCAAGTAACCAAGTAACCAAGTAACCGACCAAGTAACCGACCAAGTAACCGACCAAGTAACCGACCAAGTAACCGACCAAGTAACCGACCGACCAAGTAACCGACCGACCAAGTAACCGACCGACCAAGTAACCGACCGACCAAGTAACCGACCGACCAAGTAACCGACCGACCAAGTAACCGACCGACCGACCGACCGACCGACCGACCGACCGACCGACCGACCGACCGACCGACCGACCGACCGACCGACCGACCGACCGACCGACCGACCGACCGACCGACCGACCGACCGACCGACCGACCGACCGACCGACCGACCGACCGACCGACCGACCGACCGACCGACCGACCGACCGACCGACCGACCGACCGACCGACCGACCGACCGACCGACCGACCGACCGACCGACCGACCGACCGACCGACCGACCGACCGACCGACCGACCGACCGACCGACCGACCGACCGACCGACCGACCGACCGACCGACCGACCGACCGACCGACCGACCGACCGACCGACCGACCGACCGACCGACCAACTAACACCAAAGACTAATATGATTGTTCATTCTGAATACTAAATATCACCCTCTTAGCATACACAGTGCATTATCTATAGCGTGTTTCACCTACTTCCCCTACGACTACGTCTATTTCATCTAGGCGTATAATTAGCGGGGCTACCTACTTGGACATATAGCAATTTAGGACTGTATTAATGATACTTAGAATGGATTCCTTGACTTTGGAACACAGTGTTTAGAAATAGATCGCGTGCTCATGCGTACGACGTTGCAGCACATAACGAAAAGCTGACGTGTCGCAGGCAGAGCCGATGCCCGAGAGGGCCTGTAAGTGGGTCACGATACATGGCGAGACTCCGCGCGACTGGAGCTGATCGTGGACTGGACACAAGAATAATATTCTAACGATGGATGACAGTTATAGCTTCCGACTGATGAATACTGGGAAAATCAGGTCTTAGATATCTTGTGTTATACCTTTCTTATCTTAAATATCCGATTTAATATTGAGTTTACCACACTATCATAGACCGATTTACGTAGTGCAGATAATAAACACGATTTTAGGCCGTATGATGTGTCTTTTACGGGATTTGCATTTTACATTGCTGTATGTTGTGGTTTCGATAAGCACTTATATCTGACAAGTTGTCTAAATGCACATAATCATAACACATGTATACGTTTGCCCCAAACAGGTTGTACTGCGCGAAAAAATGCACTTTTCATTATTAGTCAAGATCGCCAAACGCATGTATTTGCCGCTAATGCATGGTCCATGGCAACCACCACAATAATCGATTAAAATTCATAATTTCCGTGATCATTGTCACCGGCAGTGTTTCATTGCTTCTGCTTGTAATAATCCTTCGAACATATAACTGAAACACGCTATTTGGGAACAGTTAGATTATTACTGTCATGGACATGGACAGGCCATGATAACGATTTATTGGTGACGCCACCTGGGGATTAACAGTTAGTATTAATTAAGCAGTCACAATAGGTGGCACTGCAGTAGGTTCAGCGGGATTTGGGAGTTGCGTGGGAGGAAGGCGCGGGACTCGAGACTTGCAAACAACGAAGTCGAGTAACCAACCGCATGTACGTTACGAGATGTGACGAATTATCTTGAAAGATTGTTGACGGTTACCGCCCGCTCCGCGTCCATCCTTGACATTACAAACAAAAACAAAACAAAGTCCTATATGTTAACATGGAGAATATGGATTTCCTGCCTCCAATTGCCCCCAGCCTCGTTTTAGCGCGCGAGACTTACACGCCTTATATGGCAGCGCCCAGTTTTGAAACATGGGACTGATTTAATATATACCGTGGCTCCATGTTCATCAAATCATGGTCACATAGCCTCTAAATGGGATGTTTTTATATTTGGGCAATGGGTGTTCAAGCATTTCAACGAAACACTGGATGCTTTATTATGTAGGAACAGTTCGAAAAGTTCGTTCATCTAGACTATGACTATGTGTCATGTGAGACAGACGCCATCAACTCGGGTCTCAAGTCAGCAGTGCCAGTTGTAGCTTGCTGAAGCAATTCCCATTTTCTTCCTGTAACTCCCCCATCACATTTCCTCAGTTCACATTTCAGACGTGCTAAATATATTTCTTCATATTGCGACATAATGATGATAATTTGTACTAAAAAAATGAAAAGGTAATCTTATTTACGTCGTGCCGATGGAGTTCTCGTTTACCGCGAACCGTCTAGGGCGGACTAGGCCTCTAGGCCCGGTGACGCCTGGCGCCACCTGGCGAACATTGGGAACGTAGGCCCCTACCTCACAATAAATTAATTAAACATTACACGACACAATCATTTAAATATGGATTAAAGTCACCACATTATATGAATTATAATTTAAAACCAAGAAGATGAACATCACAATTTACACACTGAACAACTGATTACTTTATTTAATTTATTTACGTAAGGGGTTTCACCTACCGACCGCATGTCGGCCGCCTGATTTTACGCCGACTAGTCGGTAGGTGTGTGCTGAAAATAGGTAGGTGTGTGCCAAGAATATAGAAACAACATTATGCAGGTTGTTTGAATTTCTGTGAAGACTTATGTAGAGTTGAATGAAAATTTCGTATTTGTGCAGTGTGGTATCAGAGGTGTCAAATTATCATTATGACACGTCAGTTACTGAGCTAGTCCATTCCCCGCCACGTGGATTTAACAACTGATCACTAGATGGCAGCATTGGCATCATAGAAATGGCGGGAGGCAACATTTCGGTTACTCTGTTGGAATATTGTCTGATTACAGTTACATTGTATTGAAAATTTAATTTATAATATGACATAATATGTTCTTATACCACAGGTGACAGTGCTAACTGGGTTGATGCACATGACATGTGTATGATGTAAGGATTTTGAACTGTTCATACAATTGGATTGGACGATAATAAGGTAAGTTGTGTTAGATGTGACATTTTAATTTATAATCATCATGGATATTTGAATGTTGTCCAGATACCCTTAATGATGACAAGAACTTAATGGCAATGGATTAATTATCTTGAAAGTTAATAGATTAATAATTTTAATAAGTTTGATATCACTAGCAGTGTAGGGAGGACAACAACAATTTCAAACCCCTTGGATCTGTTTGAATGTTATATTACTGAAAAGAACTCTGAATAAGCTTTAAAATGAGCCTTAGATGAGCTTTCTAGCCCCAACATTATGGAAGTTATGGGCACCCGTAATTAACGGCAACTAATCAATGGTTTCCTTAAGACAAAAAGACCGAAAAGTTTTCATGGTTTTGGAGCATTTCAAGTGTCCCTTGTAAACATCCCATAGCTTTCTTGATATTAAAGTGGCACTGTATGGGATTGAACCTTCCACTTGTAACGGCAAAATGTGGCCGACCCGCGAGGAGGCAGCACCGTCAGTACCTAAACATATCTTGTTGACATTTGAATCAAACACGGACACGGACACGGCCTCTCTTTTTCAATCTAATACAGATGTTTCCACAACTGCACTGTCCAGGATCACTTTTAAAAGCCATGAGTTAAAAATAGCAACAATAGTTATCACGCGGCACGCTTGTCTTGTCAGTTGTCGCAGTTTTGTCCACCGCTCGGCTGCGCAACATCATCAACGTTAACGAGATATTTTTAGGTACTGACGGTGATGCCTCTCGCGGGTCGGCCAAATTTTGCTGTTACGAGTGGAAGGTTCAATCCCATACAGTGCCCCTTTAAAGATATTCACATGAAATTTTCAGCTGTTAGAGATGATGTGATAAGCCCCCCAGGGTTTCTGTAACAAAAGGGTTAATTAAAATCCACTCATGGGCAGTGTTCTCCGCACTATTGTTTTGAGATGGACGGCTGCAGGACATGAAGATAAGACATCGTCATCCCCTGGCCTTGGTACTAACCAGTGCCGTAACAAGTACTCTAGAAAAGTAACTAAGTAAAAGTAAAAGTAACCCACCAAAAAACTACTTAAGTACAAGTAAAAGTACTCCTAAAAAAAGTTACTGAAGTAAAAGTAACTTTTCAAAAACCTACTTAAGTAAAAGTAGAAAGTAGTTGGCCGGATGCTCAAATTATGAAGTCAATTCCACATAATTTGAATCGTATAAGTGAACGTTCGTTTAAGGTCTTCCAGTTCCTCTGTTGCTGGTCTATACAAAGGTCCTGATAAGTGGAATACACGTTAATGAGAAGTATTGCCTTTGATCCTCTGCAGTGTCACTTGCCAGTGTGCAATGTAACAAGATTCACAGCCAAAATCATACATCTACAAAAGTAACATCACTGTTTTATTGTCGAACGAACCCAACATTATAATTTTATATACATACATATATCACAAATAGAAACCCGACACCAATTCACAGTTCATAAATGCATTGCACATTCACATGTAAAAACAGAAAATCTAAGAAATATATATACAAAAGCAATCATAATTATTATAGTGGTGGAGGCAATCACATAAAGTGGTACCAAAATATATTGAAAAAAATTACTTTGGAAAAACATTTCCTGAAAATAGCTAAAGTACTACATATAGCCAGAACATTTCATTGGAAAACATATTGCACACAAAAATCAAACAAAAGTATTTAAATAAAGCCAGTAATGAATAATAATAACATTTACCTTGGTAAAGTTAATCAAACGGCATGTTGCAATATACTACATGCAGTCAAAAATTATTGCACAAGACACTTCTTGAAGAAACAATCAAACAGAAGTATATAAATAAAACCTGTCAATAAAAGTCAAAGCTCTAAACAAATGCAATCCAAAAACATGTTGCAATTCACTACATGCAGTCAAAAATTATTGCACAAGACACTTCTTGAAGAAACAATCAAACAGAAGTATATAAATAAAACCTGTCAATAAAAGTCAAAGCTCTAAACAAATGCAATCCAAAAACATGTTGCAATTCACTACATGCAGTCAACAATTATTGCACAAGACACTTCTTGAAGAAACAATCAAACAGAAGTATATAAATAAAACCTGTCAATAAAAGTCAAAGCTCTAAACAAATGCAATCCAAAAACATGTTGCAATATACTACATGCATTCAAAAATTATTGCACAAGACACTTCTTGAAGAAACAATCAAACAGAAGTATATAAATAAAACCTGTCAATAAAAGTCAAAGCTCTAAACAAATGCAATCCAAAAACATGTTGCAATTCACTACATGCAGTCAAAATTTATTGCACAAGACACTTCTTGAAGAAACAATCAAACAGAAGTATATAAATAAAACCTGTCAATAAAAGTCAAAGCTCTAAACAAATGCAATCCAAAAACATGTTGCAATTCACTACATGCATTCAAAAATTATCGCACAAGACACTTCCTGAAGAAACAATCAAACAGAAGTATTTAAATAAAGCCTGTCAATAAAAATCACATCTACCATGGTAAAGTCACATCTACCAAGAAGTTTAGTCGAGGAATGCTTTATTCAGCTTCAGCAGAAGTTGGTCCTCGAATGTGCTGTCACCTATGCAGGCACGTCTTGGCGTAAATATCAGGCCTGCCGCACTGAACAGACGCTCGCAGGCTGCGCTAGCAAACAGTGCCTTCAGCTGCGGCCAGGCATCCAGTGCTGACAGGTGCCTTTGGGGTGCGAGCCTACCTGCAGACAGGTACTGGTCCAGCTGTTCCGTTGTTGTTTGTGTCCTCCGGTGGCAAGGGGCGAAGAACTGGTCCTCGTCGTCCTCTTCACTGACGGAGAGGTCTCTATCCGGCTGCGCTTCCTCACACAACTTCTGCTGGATGTACTGCAGCCCTACAACCAGAATACCAGAAATAAATGGACAAACTCAAATCAAACGAAACTATGAAAAAAGTGTAGCCACAATTCTCCATTCTTTCTCCTAAACAAACAAACAAACAAACAAACAAACAAATAACCATGCCCTACAAAAGAAAACATGTTATTCTGTTTGCATTCACAAACCATCAACACAAATACGTACGTGTTTATTTTCTTAACCATAGACCAATGTTTAGAATGTTCACATACCTGACTCTAGCACGGCTGCGTCCGACGTCCAAGTCGACACAAATGTGGGGTGCAGTATGGCTGCAGCAATGGCCTGTTTGTCTCCAAATGTGCTGCAGAATCTCTTGCGAATGCCGGCCAGCAGGGCGTCAATCAGTGGGATGCAGGCCGTGGCCTTCTCCCGTCTCTTTTGCAGTTTCTCCAGCAGTGCTGACAGGGTTGGCAGGAGGTAGCCCAGGTAGGCCTTCTTCTCCGACTGAAGGATATTCAGGGCCTGCGCGACATGCTTCATGGTTATGGAGTACCCTTCTAAGAACCCAAGCTCGGCTGATTTCAACCTGAAAACAACATCATGATATTACACACATGGTCACAAACCTACAACCAGGATTTTACCTGTCTGCAACACACATCAGTAGATGCTCTGTAAATCTGGAAGAAAGGTTAAGCATAAATATATGATATAATAATAATAATCTCTATTTTTACACTGGTATCCAGAGTATAATTGTGTGTACACACTACAAAGTCATCAATAAAACAATATAAATCATGTATACACAAATAAAAATTATTGTAAAGAAAATGACTTAAATAAAATGTATAATTTAAACAAATTAATATTCATAATAACACGATATTAAATAAATAATTCTTAAATTCATATAGCAGCCAACAGTCAAATAACATTAAAATAAGATTTGACACTTTTTGAAATGTTAAGGCACGATTTAAATATGTTCTGGCACATGTTAGTGTGCACATAAAAGAGTAATAGATCAAGCTAAATAATTAAAGTTTGTAAATTAATACACTGCATAGTAGTTGTGGTCTTTGAGAATGTACTCACTTCGCAATGTCAAATTCATTGCACACCGTGTGCAATGCCTCCTCCCCTTTCTCCTTTACAATGCGGACAAGACGCTCCACCGCCATGAATACCGAATTCCACCTTGTTGGCACAGGGCGAATGACCATCAGGCCGCAGGTGTCCTGAATGGTTTCAACTGCCAGGGCTGATCTTCCGGCCTTGTTCCAGATCGCCTGGCACTTTCCAAATGTCGACCTGGACAACTTCTTGTATGCGGTGTTGTCTTCCGCATGCTGTGCGTCAGTGGTGCATACCAGGTTCAGCGTGTGGCAGGCACATCTCTGATGACCCGGCAGCCGGTATTCGATGAAGTCATCGGCATCCAGCACACTGGCCATGTCCTCGAATTGAACGCCATCACCTAGACAATTCCGAATACTTTGTTTTACCAAAAAGTTAAAAGGAATTACAGTAAATAACTTTCTGCATTAAATAGCATAGTAAATTGTCGTTGAGTACACTGTCAACGTCCTCAAAGTAGGCGCCACCGTGATGAGTTCAGAGTACTTACCCAAATTGAATTCAAAGGTACTTTAAAATACTTGTGTCATCACATGGCTATGTCATAAATGGTATGTAAAAAATCAAAACTGATTTCACAATAATAATCTTCAACATATTTAGCCAGTATTTATTCATTAGGGTCAAATCAAAAGTTCTACAGCATGCATGTAATTACCCACCTAAACACAGCTCTAACTCGCTCTGGTTATCTTCAGTCGTCGGGCTGACACCAAACACCGAAAACGCCTTGACGAAATTTGAGCCATTGTCGGTTGTTGTCCTGGTCACCTTCTGGCGTATGCCGTACGCGGAGTGAATATCTTCAAGTGCTCCAGCTAACACATCAAAGGTGTGTGAGCCTCGCAGACGACGACATGCTAGTGCGGCAGACCTTGAATAAAATATGGTATTCATATAACTTTTTTTAGTTGCTAGCAACATAATTATGTAAAAATATAATTAATTGTTTCATACAAAATAAGTTGATGTACTAGTAAATTGAAAACAATTGTAGTACTACATCCATAATATGGCAGGATACATTAGACATAGAGCGACAGAATCACATAATAGTCTATGGTGCTTAACCAATAACCAATGTGTCTATTCATTTAGACCATTAAACCATTAGTAAATGTTAATTGAGACAACAACTAATACTTGTACATAGAATTCAACAGCTGAAATACTATTTAAATAATGGCGTTACACTTAAGATATAACTTTACAGGCTGCATATAACAATGTTATAGACCAAAAGTACATTCCTAATATGATAATAATGCAAGTGTAATATAATATAGGCGGAATAAACATAATAAAGTAATTTAAACTAACAGTAACATTTTAACATACCTTCTCTCTAGCGTGTCAGTGTCAATCCAGTGTGCTGTCACACCGATGTATGCTCGACCTCGAGCACTCCAGCAGTCGGTGGTCGTCGCAACAAATTGCAGCGGGCGCATTGCACTTAAAACGTTCGCCTTCATTGTTTGCCCACGCTCATGCAGTCGACGCTTCAGAGTCATGCGGCACATGACCGTACGGTGTGGCTGCATACCGACGACCAGTTGCTTGAAAGCTGGCAGTTCGACAAAGCTGAATGGCAGCAGGCCTTCCGTTACAACATTCAGTACAAGTTCGTCCACATTTGCCTGTGACACGTTGGTCGACTTTGCCCACTCCAGTTTCGGCTGTTTCGTCGGCTTCTTGTCAGATGCAGCAGGCAATTTCCGCTTACCTGATACCAGCTCAGTGTAGCGACACAGCTGGGCAGGATGCTTTCTCTGGAATGAAAGGTGTAAATTGAGCTCCAGGAATGACTAGTGAGTAATGCTGGCATGATGCGTTACTGGCTACCTACAGAATGTCACTGGAAATAGACAATATCTGTAAACACTGAATAATGTAAGCTTTAAATGTCATGACGAGACTTCAGACTGTTAACAATAACATCAGTCACACCAAAACATGTGTGACTGGCAATAATTTGGTCCTGCATAAAGCCCTGTCTCAGCCTTATCTGTTTATTTTGCATAATCCATGGCTCTGTTGTGGGCTATAATTGCCTACTGGACCTGGCAGCCTTTGTTCATCAATAGTTCAATACCCCCTCCCACACCCTCCAGCTGGGGAGATGTTTCAACTGGGGAGCACTCCTACTCCCCATTACTTTAAATCTGCTGATAGTGCATAACAGTTGCCCATAGAGCCCTTTTTATGGTGCCAGGCTTCCTGTTCATTCAAACTGATCTCCCTTGAACATTAACTTTTTATGGGTGTGGGGTTATATACTTAGACCTACAGATGCATGAGGCAAACAAAACATTCTACCCAGCCAAGCAGATTCATATAAATCAGCAATAAAAAACAGATTAAAAAAATCTAAATCAATGATATTTTTTTTGGAGTGATTTAAATCAATGATTTAAAACAATGATTTAAATCAAATGATTTAAATCAAACAACCCTGTGTACACCACAGGCAATTATGTAAGAAAACTATTTTCAGCTAAAAGCAGTGTAGTTTTGTTATACAGTTTTGCTATTAATAACAATGCAGTTACTGGTCTATATAATTCGTCACAATTCAGTAAATCAATACGATGATAATACCGTTATCAAATCGAAAGGTACTACGTTTTAATACACACAGTTCGAGATACGCAAATTTGTAGGGCTACACATTTCTGACTATACCGCCCACACTTGTAAGGCATAAACCCGCATAGTACACATTTGTAGTGAGTTAAGTTTAAAACTTTTAATCACCAGAGAATACATATCTCAAAACTCAATTTAGCGATAACAGGTTTTATTTCAATAGTAATACAGTCAAGGATGGCTTTAGATAGATAAACGTTCTCAACGTCAACAAGATTAACAATTCCAACATGGCCGCCTATTACCGAGGCGCTGAGGCCTGTTAGAATACGGTCAGGATCTACGTGACTTATTATTCGATATTTTGTGTCAAGAACGGACCTCTTTATTATCTATACATTCTCTTAGGCACAATATACCACAACAGATATACCAGTCATCCTAAATTAACTATACGCCTTGTTCAACGAAACTTCTTAAGTAAACAAATTTGTACTACTAGTTTACGATAGCGATATGGTCGGAGTCCTCGGCGAGTTGTCCGCTGGCGTTGAAATACAAGTTATACAACTTTGCCAACATGTAATACATTAGTAGTTTAGAACATTAATACTACATTGTTTCGCCCATATATAAAATATGACTTACCTCGACATGTTTTCTCAGATTCGACGACGAATTTGGTTGTGAGATAGAAACGAACCAAACCAACCGACTTTGATTCAAAACAAAGCCGTGCAACGGGATGGCCAATCAAAGATGTTTGAGGTCGGGTCGCGTTAATCCCAGGCGGGTGATAGGCCCAATTAACGGCAGTGGGAAAACAATGCCGCTGTCGGTCCGCGGCCGACGACGAACGATGTATGTTTATCAAAGTAACGCAAAAGTAAAAA
The DNA here is from genome assembly GCA_964017155.1 of Oasisia sp. SBJ-2009. Lineage (NCBI taxonomy): Eukaryota > Metazoa > Annelida > Polychaeta > Sabellida > Siboglinidae > Oasisia > Oasisia sp. SBJ-2009. The sequence goes on from OZ024865.1 coordinate 20,916,533, forward strand.
AAGTAAAAAAGTAAAAAATAAAGTACTTCATTACAAGTAAAAGTAATCCCCAAAAAATGTACTTCGTTACAAGTAGATTTAAAAAAAAAACTACTTAAGTAATGTAACGAAGTAAATGTAATTCGTTACATCCCAGCACTGGTACTAACACTGTATGATAAAGATAATGGATTGCATCTTTTCTAATCAATTCAAATGTACATTATCAACTCATGCTGATGCCAACATTACACAGAAAGAAATATGTAGTGTAAACACTTGGCATGCTGGAAAGATGCGTGCAGTTTGTTTCATACTTACCAAAAACAAACTATGTACAAGTCAAAATGCCGCTGAAAGAAGTTATGTACAAGTCTATCTCTATACAGTCTTAAAAGTTTAATCCAGCATAAACTCAACATCTCCACAGATGAAGTCCACCACCAGTTCATGCAGAAGCACCTTGTATCCTCCATCGTCCTCACAGGTCTCATCCAGACCACAGTAACAAATCGTATAGTTCTTCCCCTTAAGTTTTGTCAATTTTCCCATTGTACGCATTGTCCCCAAAATATCCTTCCTCAGTCCATAAGTGCAAGATCTTTCGTTTTACAACAGCCCCTTCACTATATCCTGTAGAGTATCAAGTGCAACACTGTCCAGAGAAGGACAGGCTGTGGCATACAGTAGTCCCATTGGGCTGGTCCAGCAACTGCTCCACCTCAGCGTCCAGTTTCCTTCTCTCAGTTCTTTTCTTCTTCTGCAATTCGGCGGGACAGTTCTTTTTGCAATTCAGCAGCAGATGTCTGGGGTTGTCGGCGAAGCTTAGCGGCAGCTGGTACACTTTGCATCACTACCCTCTCTGCCTCAGGATGAGATAGGAGATATGGGAGAGTCTTGTTTTTCTTGGCGCGAATCTTTGATGACAAGAACAAGAGAGTGGCACGTGGGGCACGAAACTGTCCACTGTCCAGCACTGAACATCCCCATTACCTCTTCTGAGTCCATGTTGTGTGTACGAGCAGACTCTAACTTAGATGTCACATCTTCAGATACCTCCATTGTGTAATATCTTTGGTACTGTCTTTGGATGACGCACATCGTGGCAGTGAGGACAGCTTTAAACCTCTCAGAAAATTGGATAATATCTGCAGCTGGCAACCACACTTTTTCGTCAATGGTGCAATCTATGGCGTTTCCAAAGAAGTCCGTGGTAATCTCTTCCAGGACAATTTCCTTCTTGGGACTCCATTCTGCTGTTGCACGACTAGATAGCATCGAAGGCATCCATGTGGTGGAGCTGTTTCTCCTGGCTGCGGTAAAACAACTTCATCCACGGTCCAGTCCGCATCTTGCCGAGGAGAGCCAACACTTGCAACTGTAACTTGGTCTCTGGGTCAGCAAAGTCTTTGATCAGTGATGTCTTCAGCTCGGAGTTGTGGAGGCATCTTGTCTGTAAGTACGTCATGACATCCTCATAGTGAGAGATGTAGGTGGCAGCCAGCTTAAATAGGACATAGAGGCGATTTCCTCTGTATCGTATTACTAACGACTGTGGCAGATTATAGTCTCGATGGAACACCCTGAACCCATGTGGATCACCCTTGTCGTCCTTGAAGCGCATCTTGTTCAAACTTCAAAGCGAGAATCACCTTCTCTGCTCTGCACCCTTGACCAAACAACTTGCTTTTCTCGATGCCATGCTCCAATGACTTCAGTGTTGACCTGCATTTCATTGCAATCGTGTCAAGAGGATGCAAATGACTGTTCACCTCGAGCAGTGTTGTCTTGAAAGCCTCGTTTACTATCCGGATGGCAGCATGATTCGCAGCGGCGCAATCTGTCATGGAGCAGGTGATGTGAGATTGCAATGTTTTGTGGACAAAATAAATTCACAAAATACATGTATAATAATATAATAGCGTCATGGCAGTCCATGACATCCAGTGAGTCACTAAGACAAGAAGAAGTGGTCGTACTAGGGTTGTGTAAGCAATTGTTTTGATGTTTATGAGGCTTGAGTGGAGATTGCGTCTGATGAATGCTAGGGTGCAGTTTGCAGAAGCTGTAATCTAATGTATATGTTTGTTACAGTTTAGGTCTTTGGTTATGCATACTCTTAGGTAGGAATGACTCTGTTTCCTGTAGTGTTATGTTTCCTAGAGTATAATTGAATTGTTTTACATTTCTTGCATGAGTAGTCTCATCATAAAGCGTTTGTTGGTGTTAAAGTGCATTTGCCAGCCATGTTCCCATTTAGTTAATTCGTCTAGGTCTTTCACTAATTCTTGTGAGTCTAATTGATTGTTGATTTCTGTGTACTGGACACAGTCATCTGCAAATAGATGAACTGTGGAGTGGATTTGTTTGGTAAATCGTTGGTACCAGGAAGAGAAGAGGGCCTAGTACCGTCCTTGTGGTGCACCAGATTTAATGGGTCCATGGGGAATGTTCTCCCCTGACCACCACTCTCTGTTCAGAGCATGTGAGGAATTTTGAAATTCAGACGTGTGTTTTAGTTTGTTTAGGAGCCGGTTACGGGGGACAGTATCGAAAGCTTTTGAGAAGTCCATTATGATCATGTCTACTTGTGATTTATTATTTAGAGATTTGGATAGGACATGTTTTGTGAGTATTAACTGAGTTTCAGAATGTTTACTGCGGAAGCCATGTTGTTTGTCAAATAAAACTGAGTATTGGTCAAGATGGTGCATTATGTTAGAGTAAATGTTCAAGGAGTTTGCAGCATATTGAAGTTAGGGAGATGGGACGGTAATTTGGTGGAAGAGTTCGGTCTCCCTTCCCATATAATGTCTATTTAACTTCAAACTTGTTATGATGCTGGACACCTAAAAGAAATAATGGGCCCAATTTTTAAAGTTATTATAATTAGTATTTTTTTTAATTCTCCCACTTTCCAGCAAATATTTTTCGGAAAATATACATTTTATAATAAAAAAGCTCCCATTATGTTGAGGACATGGTGACAAATAAAGCACACTGCAAGTTTCAATGCAATATCTTTATTTATAATGAAGTTTTTAAATTTGTGTGTGATAAAAGTGACAAACTGAGAAAACGATTTGTAAAGATGATTAAACATTTATAACGAGCCTGGTTATGTAATTACACACACACACACACACACACACACACACACACACACACACACACACACACACACACACACACACACACACACACACACACACACACACACACACACACACACACACACACACACACACACACACACACACACACACACACACACACACACACACACCTGTAGACAAATAAATGAAGTATATAAGCAGACAGATTTATATACTCATTTCAGAAAAACAATAATAGTAAGCATATACAACATTAAGGAATGTCAATGTTCATTCAAGTGATCCCACACTGTAGGCTCTCCCCTCCTTCTGCTTGCTTCTTAGAAGACTCGGTTGTCTCTCAAGTCTCTCAAGCTTGGTGGCCTTGCGCTGTCACTTCACCAGCTCGGAGCTGGTTCTGAAGGAGCTGTGCAGCCGCTTTGTGTCCTTGTCGCTGCCTAGCACAGTGTGAACACCAGTGGGAATGTTCATCGCAGCCATCATCACTTCCCCTGATGACACACCCTCGTTCCAATGCAGCACGGCCGACGTTGCTGCTGTGTGCCTTGCAGCTCTTGACGAGTTTCCTGCGCCCCGGTGCCCATCCGCTTGCAGACGTGGTTGACACGGTCGACCTTCTCGACCACAAGGTCACCTACAGGTTCAGCTCGTTCACAGCACAAAACCCCTTGCTGTCACCGTCGCTGACGTAGTAGCAGTTGTGTAGCTGTAGGGATCGACTCCACATCAGTACAGCAGCCCACATCTCCATCGCGGGACTCGACTCTGCATGGTTCTGGTGACAGTCACTGCGAGCGACGTGCTCCGCCTTCCACTGGGTGAACGCGTCCTGTCGCAGCCAGGACCAGTTCGCACACTCATCACAGTACTTGCTCATGACTGCGACGTCAATACTCTCACCGGTGTCCACTGACATCGCAGGCATTGCACCAAAGTTTGACGTGAAGCCATGCTTGGTCCATGTACCGTCTACAGTGACGGCAACGTCGATCGTTGACGTCTCTCCGAGTGACGGATCACCCGCACGGTGGAACTCGCGAAGACGCTGCCGAGTCTGCAACAAGTGCTCACGCAGCACGTCTTGCCTGTCTCTGGGATGCTGGGGTTATGCAGTGACCAACTTTTGCCACTAGCCGGGGGAGCCATGTCAAAGATGTCGCAGAATTTCGCCATGCCTTCCCTTCCAAGTGCTAGTTCCTTCATTGCATATGCTGCCCGTCAGTTGACGTTGTACGATACGTCACGCTTGGCAGACGAATAAAACGATGTCTGTTGGCTACAGCGCGTGCACTGGAAGGCGAGATTGGAGCACAGACCACTTCTGGCACTGTACAGCTCAACAATCTTCAGAGTCCCTTCAACAGCAATTACAATGAGATTTCATGAGCATTCAGTGATTCACGGTTACCAATGGCATGACATTAGTGTAGTATCAATGATAAGTGAATTTGCATTTACTAAATTAGTTATAAGAGCTACGTATGACTAGACTTCCTTCACTAGGTCTATTATTATGTTTGTTTGTTTATACATACATACATACAATGTTTATGACCCTCTGTCTCTTGGCCCTGGCTGTCGACTATTTCTGTCTGACCATGAATCAGTATCATACAGTATCTCCTTGAATATACATACTGTAACGTTTGCAACGTCAAACATAACTATGTAAGAATGACTTTATTCCAGGCAAAAATACAACACGTAGATTTGTAGTCCAGCATGGTTCATAGACACAAGCCCCAAAGCACGGAGACCGGAAACCCGTTTTACAAGTGTCACACTCTGAGATGTTGGGATGTTTGTCCCTGTAAATTAACGATATCGTGACACATACCATTTGCACATCGATGTACTACATTCCTGGTAACTTCTTCCAACACAGAGACGTCCATCAATCTGTAGCCTGTCGCAGGGATCACTGACTCAGTGCTAGTGTCCAGTCACATCGGGTTCGACTAGTGCTTTGGCAGTACGCATCAGTCTGAGTTTACTCAGAGAAACAGTTTCTGGTAAACGGTCGGTCGGTACTACCATTCGTATCACTTCCACTGTCACTCGTGGCTGCAGAGACTGTTGCAGAAGCTGGCAACTTCCCCACTTTGGGTGTTCCTCTGAACTTCTTAGATTTACTAACTCGAGGCATGACTGATAAACGAAGCAAATTGAAAACAACATGGATTCCAGATCACGTGGTCAAGAGCGGTCAGTAGCAGTGCATAGGCAGTTATAGTACTGCCCTCTGCTGGGTTAATATGCAACACATTCCTTGCTCTTTACAGAATTAAGAAAGATGCATTATTAGTGAATAAAAAGGTAATTTTAGAAGGAGTTGTGCCACTTCCGGTTGCAAACAATCAGCTAGTAGCCTTTTTAAAATGGCATAGCCTTTTGTAAAAATTGATATATAAAGAAGAGTATGAGATATTCACCAATGCTATATTCACATATTTCCATTGATATATCAAAGTATCATATGGTAAAAACAAAACAAAAAACCTCACATCAAGGAGTATCCTCACCTTAGAGATTGGGGTGATGTTGGCTTGCAACCATGAGAGGGGAAGTTCACCTGTGGTGATTGATCTTTGGAAGATTACTCTGAGAGCTGGGGCTAATTCATTGGCAGCAAGTTGCAATATTTTTGCTGGTACATCATTGGGTCCTGTATATTTGTTTGTTTTTAACTCATGTAGTAATTGGGCGACTCCCTTTGTTGTGATGGTAATGTCAGGCATAGCTGGTAAGTTCTTTTGGAAAGTTGGTGTTTTCTTTTATGAAAACTGATTTGAATTGGTCATTGAGGATCTCGGCTTTAAGTTTGTTGTCTGATTCTGTCTGGTGGTCTTTACTAAGGGGTGGTATTTGAATAGTGTCTACTTTTAGGCTTTTGATGTAGAACCAGAATCGCCTGTACCTTCTGTGGGCCTTTCTTGTTTCTTTATGTGCATTTTGCGTGCCTTACAAACATTTTCATGACTGGCTTGGTTTCTGAGTATTTTATGGGTGTTGAAGGCTCCTTGTTTACGCTTGTGCAGTCATTTTATACGTTTATTTATCCATGGTGTTTGGTGACATTTTCTTATTGTCTTAGTCAGTATGTGAGAGTTCATTGCTGAATTAAGGGCAGTTTGGAATTATTTGTTGTCAACAGTTCCTTCAAGTTTTTCATCTGGGAGTTCTGGGAAATTCTCAGAAACTTCCTTCACTTTCTGGTTCTTAAGATTCCTTTCAGTCGTTTCCCTGACCTGCTGCTTTGCTGCTTGCCTCTTTGATAACACGACCCTTAGATCCTTCTGTTTGTTATTCGCCTCTGTCCAGGCCCAGCTTCGTAGCTTTCTTGCCGATAGCATCTCTCTTTTCGTTTGGCATGGCATCGAGGTACTCCACTGTTCTATTTTTTGGGCCCTAATCTTACAAGACAAAAAGCAGATAGTTGCATTTGAGGCCCTTTATTTCACTGCTGAGAACATCCCCATCACCTCCTCAGCATCAATATTGTGAGTATTGGCAGATTTTGTCTCTTCCTTCAGTTTCTCAGTGATATCGACATCAAAATATTTCCTGTACTGGTGCTCCAGCACATCCACATTGGTCTGGATACAAGCCCCCATCATCACCTTGAACTGGTTCCTTCAGAGCCTGTCTAGGTGCCTGCAGGGTGGTGCTTGAGGCACCCATTTCTTCACCGAAGATGTCAGTTGTCCATCCCAGAAGATCTAATGGATCCGTCTCCACATTCAGCAGCTCTACAACTTTCTTCACCACTGAAATTCCTTCCACATGACGTATTTGATCTTCAGCATTTCTGTAAAACCATTTCATCAACAGGCCAGATAAAAGTTTCCCTAACAGACCGAGAACTTGCATTTCAACATGTCCAATGTCAGAGCTAAAGTCATTCCAAGAGGATAAGCCATAATCCAAGAGGATAGTGCATAAGCCACCACAAGCAGTTCCCTTCTGGAGGAATTTCTGGAACTTCTCATAGTGCTGAATCAGAATAGAGAACATGGAGCCTGTTGCCCCAATATCTCGGCAGTATTCCATGAGGAAGGTTTTCATTTTGCAGAAAAGTCACAAATCCACGTGGGTCCTCCTTGGCATCTTTATACCTCATCTTATTCATAGACAACACAGTATTTGCTGCTACACAGTCCTTGCCCAAAGTCCTTTGTCTACACCTGGGATGACCCCTTCACACTTTCTCAGTGCCGATCGAGTCTTGGTAGCGATGGAGTCCAGTGGGTGGAGGTGGCAATTGAGCTCGTTCAGACTTTTGTCCCAGGCTTGTTCAACAAGTTGAATAGCCGCATGGTTTGCTCACAACGATCTGTCAATGTGTTTGAAATATTCCAAGGGTAGAAATACCTCCAAAATGTGTGGCAGTCAGCAGGATTGCCTAACTGGGAAATCTGGCAGTCCTCAACGAGATACCTGGCAGTCCTCAGAGATATCTGGCTGTCGTCAAAGATATCTGGCTGTCGTCAAAGATATCTGGGAGTCCTTGGAGATATCTGACTGTCCAGAAATGGCCCAAACTTAAGCAAAATAACATGATAAACACATTTTAAAATGGGATAAATTAAATGGAAAAACACCAAACGCATACCCCCAAAAACATATATACACCAACACCAAAAACATAGACACCAACAACTCATCCATGTCACTCAGCAGACTCTGCCAACCTAGCAAGAACTGCTGCTAGGTAACTATCACCTTCCTCACTGTCACTGTCAGTATCGTCCTTCTCCCCACACGTCTGGTTGTCTGGTTCGGGTGCCGCATGGACTTGGAGTTCCAGTGATGGACGGCTTCCTCTGGGTCAAAGTTGGCCTCAGCTGCAGTTTGAAGAATGACCGTCAGGCTGTCGTTGGTAGCAGTGTCGTGGAGCTTGCATGGCAGTCCGTCTTTACTAACTTCCATTGTGAGAAGCCCTTCTCGCAGTCCGCAGAGTGAGGGTCAGGTTGACCAGGGCCAGGATGTCAGGGCACTGGTCACTGTACAGGTCGTTGATGGTCGACCAGGTCTGCTTCCTGAAGGATGCTGATCTGGAACACACACGCTGTAAAATTATAGTGCTTCCTTCATATTCTTTAAAAGCTGCGTTTCTTCATCAAGGCAACCTGGAATATAGATTGATAGACATCAAAGTCACGTTGTTTGATACAGCAACTATTCATCCAGCTGCAATCAGAAATATACATATTTGCATAAATATATTACAGCCAGTTTATCAGACAAGATACATGAAAATAAAATAAAAGTAAACACTCACTTCCTGTACAGCCTGTCTGTGAGCACTTCCTGTACAGCCTGTCTGTGAGCACTTCCTGTACAGCCTGTCTGTGAGCACTTCCTGTACAGCCTGTCTGTGAGCACTTCCTGTACAGCCTGTCTGTGAGCACTTCCTGTACAGCCTGTCTGTGAGCACTTCCTGCACAGCCTGTCTGTGAGCACTTCCTGTACAGCCTGTCTGTGAGCACTTCCTGTACAGCCTGTCTGTGAGCACTTCCTGTACAGCCTGTCTGTGAGCACTTCCTGTACAGCCTGTCTGTGAGCACTTCCTGTACAGCCTGTCTGTGGGCACTTCCTGTACAGCCTGTCTGTGGGCACTTCCTGTACAGCCTGTCTGTGGGCACTTCCTGTACAGCCTGTCTGTGAGCACTGAGCAGGGTCCACTGGGGCTCTGCTCGCGGTAGCACCGGTTTGAAACATTTCACGAGAACACAATCAGCATTCAGTAACATTCAGTGGGTTGATTGAATTTGGCTATGAACTGCAATATTCATGACTTGGCCTTAGAACAGTCTGGTTACTTACTCACCACCGGTATATCATCAGTGTCGGGCCAATTTGTCTGGCAGCCGCCAGGGTCTGGGGAAACATGTAGGCATTGGCGAATAGTCAGAGGCTTGAAGCCAGTCGGGCGTTAAATGACCTGACTCTGTGGTTATAAGTGCTCAAGGGAACCCCCCACGACATCCCATGGATATCCTCTGAATAACAGACATAAAAACAACTACCTTGGGGAAGACCTTGAATGACTCCCAAGACTGACAGAAACGCTAGGGCATCATTCACTACGGTAATCACTGACATGTCTATCGGGACGAGATCATTGGACCCTACATCTACAATTAACAGATGCATCTGCCTGTCAAAATGTGCTCTATGTACATACCAGGATTTTGCATGATCCTACGAAATGATAAGCCCGACTGACCATAACTGGACACCCTAAATACTTGGCCCAGACCCAGCTCCTGGCCTAGCAACTCTCCTCAACGCTCCGCATACCCAGCCAGTCGTTGGACAAACGAATGGCCAAACAAGCACACTTGTGGCAGGACATCCATCCTGTCTACCATCCAGCCCAGTTCACACTGGCAACTGGAAACAATTATAAACAATGCTATAAGGCAGTGGCAAACACCATGTCCCGCTCAAGCAGGCAACTACCATTGCATTTTAACACTATAAGATAGTGGCAAACACCATGTTCCGCTCAAGCAGGCAACTACCATTGCATTTTAACACTATAAGATAGTGGCAAACACCATGTCCCACTCCTGCAGGCAACTATCTTCTGACAAAAGTACGCGTCACCACACTGGTTGGTCCTACCTGACCTGTACCCCACTTCAATGTCAAACGAAGCAAGTTGAGCAACCCACATGAGCTCAGTCGCCTCAGATTGGCAGTTTTCAAGTGTGCCAGTGGATTATGATCGGTATACACAATGCTGTGTGATCCCAGAGTGTAAGCTTTGAACTTTTCTGACACAGCCCATTTGAGTGCTAACAATTCGAGCTTGAAGCTGGAAAACTCCAGGTAATTGTGTTCTGGACCCCTCAGAACGTACTGTTCACGAGTCCCTGGGGCATTCTTGTGGACTCGTACAAGCCCCATGGTACACAGAACGCAGTTTTAGACACCGAATCTGGGTGCATTGTCACCTGGAAATAACCATGGGGGAGATCGAGTGAGGAAAAGAAGCATGCTAAATACATGCAAGGTGCATCTCATAAATACACAAGTCCAAAAGCAACTTATTGACAACAATTACCTGCCCACAGCCAGATGTCAGGTAACATGAATCAGTGATAGCAGAAGTGTTGGTTGTCACTATAATGTGAATACAATACATTGTTTTAAATGACAGTTACTTTGAATAGTACATGAAATATCTCATTTCACAATGTAAACATAGTGGGCAATAATACATAGGTGCTGCCCTCTGGTGACCACACGGACACCAACATCCGGCTATACACTATGTTTACGATCGTCAACACAGACACCCGCAACACATATTCACTAATAAGCTACTTAGATAATTTTATTTAACCATACCAATTGGTGTTTCCCAGTCGTTCGGGAGGACAGCCTCCACACGCAGACTGTCCTTGTCGGCTTCAGAGTCGGAGTCAGTGAGTGTTGGTTCAAATTGATATGCCTCAACAACAGCGTCGGCCTGTGCACTCACGCTTGGTAAGATATCTCCATCAGAATCATATACATCGCTGTGACCATCTGTATAGATTTCATCATTTAAAAAACTCCCAGAATCAACGCTACTTTCATCACACTCATCAGCCATCCCTATGTGTTTATATCACCACGCAGTGACGGACCGGCTGTTGTGTTCCCACCTCTACGTCACAGGTCAAAGTACAGCCGAAGGCAGAACGAGCGTTCCCGAAGCGCGCAGCTGGTTTGGCTTTACGTTTAAGTTGATTAATGTGTCAATTAGTCAGCTTAAGTGAGTAGGGCTATGATTTATAGTTGTAGAATACTATTACTAATATTTTAGCAAAAATCGTCTCTGAGGTTGGGCATACACTTTAATGGACGATAATAAACATCAGTTCTGCCCCCTGGCGGCTAAAATCTCCGCCAACATCCGTGACCTCCTTGTAAAACATTCTGTAATATATATATATATTTGAATACCAATGTATAAGCAGTCTAATAATAAATCCAGGCACTCCCTGTCAATTAACTTTTGAAATAAGATAGAATGTTTCAGTCTATCAAAAGCTTAGAAGCTTCTCAAACATGTACCAGGTAAACATAGACCCATTTAGACTCTTGATTTCATTTAAGACATAAATACACAATGCAGCCCACGATAAGTGCCAGTGAATAACTAATTCGTATGTACAACATCTACACATGAGTGACGTCATCACAGGTGTGTGCCTTATTGCCAACTACGACTAGGCTAAGGATAATCAACATTCATGAATAAGTTGTTTTGTTTGCAGTGAGAGAATCGCAGCCTGAAATGTCGAAAGGCCGTAGCGATTTATCTCGCATAATATGTTATATTGGTATTCAAACAACAACTATGCAGAGCTATGCAGCCCTACAGCAACTATACGTTCATGTGTTTACGTGTCAAGGATGGACGCGGAGCGGGCGGATGCCAGTATCACAAATCTTTATTGTACACAGACAACAAGACAAGACCCTGTAACAATAACACAGGTGTTACCACATATATAAATATACACACATACACAATACAACACAGGGATACCTTTACCATCAATCAAAGTAAACATATCAAAACTGATGTCAATATACATTAAAATTAAGTACATGAACCGTAAGTTAAAACACTGTCCAACAGCGCAACACAACCAATTAACAGATTCCACTTAAGACATCCGTTCTCTGTTGAAAACTTTATGACAACAATAGCACTAAGACAAAAACATACCAACACTCAAAATATAATATAAGAATACAAGAATTAATCACTATATGTACCTGCCCACAGCCAGCAATGTCAGGCACACACTTCTTGGCGCATCAGTTAGAGCAACACACACTGTAGAATAAAAGTATTTAACAATTAACACAGTGGCCTTTCATCAGGTCCATCAACGGTTAACCTCCAGCGACCATCTGGGTAACTACATCTGAACTCACTCGCCGGCTCAATGCCGCCCTTTAGCGAGTATCATAGTACATACACAAATTTGGGTTATTACATACGGGACAATTCAGCAAACTTCTTACTTTGTGAAATATCTTCACTGTAAATAGCCGACACAACAGTGCTACTGTGACGCTATTAGCTTATAACACAGGATACATACAAACGACGACCGCATATTATTCCTATGAATAACCGAGAATACAAGCGGATAAAACATGCAATTTTCCCACCACGAGGGATAACGATTTGCAACTGGGCAAGTTTATAGTTATTGGCAAGTTCCTTAATATAAACTCTCACTGATCGCTAGCTGCACAACATCATCCTGACTACGCGAGTGTCAACACGTGAAAATAAAACGGTTACTTACAAGTAAAATCATGCTGGCACTCTTAATCATCTATCAGACTTGAACACACGTGTGGCTGCTTTCACAGCGGCAATTCGAATGACTTTATAATTCCTGCGCGAAAAGCTAACCGAACAACAGCGCCCTCCACCGTCGATTACCACCAATCAACCACCTCGTTAGCCAACATGTGGCGCCACCACAAATAAGTCAAAATATACAAACAATGTCATGGCTGTCCATGACATACGTAATTGCCATAGATGCTGCTTACAGTCCATGTGTCTGAGTCATAGCATTGTAACATTATTGAGTGTCTGCAGGAGTGCTCCTAGTCCTGCTGGCAGCCAATGGTTTGGCATCACTGTCACTGATCTCTTGCTTGTGGTCGCGGGTATGGTTCCTCCACCATCGGACGTACGCACCCTCTGGCCACAGTATTGGCGACAAGAATACCTTTGGAAGAGGGCAGTTGCATGTAATGTGGAATGAACTGTATGTGGTGGTAGACTTCACCTGTTCAGCCACAACATCCAGGTTCAGCAAGGAGTCCAGGTACGACTTTAGGTCGACCACTGTCAAGTCAGGATCAAGGCGAGAGGCAAAAACATTTGCTCAGCTAAGATCTGACAACTTTGCAGCTCTAATCACCACATTCTTTGCACTTCCGATGATTGCAGAGTCTTTCTGCATGGTCTTAGTCGGCATGGTCTTCGCTTTCTTGTGAACTGTCGTCCACTGTTGTACAGCTTCTGCATAGGTAGTGGTTTTGCCCTCACAGCCACGATCATCATCCACTGTCACTGAATCTTGACTAGAGTAGCTCAGTTGATGGTTTAATTGTCACGTTGTCACATTAATTCTCTTGTTTCTGCTTATCCGACACTGAGACTTTCATGTTAACTTTGGCAGTAGCAGCGAGCAATGACAGATCATGTGCTGTCACTGCTCACTGTACACTCTCGAGACGCTCCAGTCATGTCATTTTTAGAACGCCCTGTGAAGGCTGGTGTAGTTTTAGTAGCATGATGAATATCAGCCATCACACTGACTGTCTCCAGCAAGTTATCATGAGCCTTAACCTGGGTTGACATCATCGATTGCAGATTGTCACACACGATTGACTGAACCTCCACGGTCAATTTCAGCATGGTTAACCGTTATTTCATCAGTAGCTGGTTCCATTCAAAGTTCATAAAGATGAGCCTTTGCTTTGCCAACGGCGTCATCACTAGAAGCTCGAGCACAATTGGATGATAGTGTCAGGTGCCATCAGGGGTGACTGAACTACTTTTATTTTCTACTTGAGTAGAAGTAAAACTAAGCCTCTTCAAAACTACTTGAGTAGAAGTAAAAGTAACTTGGAAAAAATCTACTTGAGTAGAAAGTAGAACTACTTTCTAAAAGTACTTGAAGTAAAAGTAGAAGTAGAACACAACATTTATTATAATACAAAATACGGCCAAAATATAAATACAATGCCTGTCAATTCAGTCCAGTCCGCCAGTCTGCCAGTGAAGTCCAGTCCAGTGCAGTCCAGTCGGCAAACATGTATGCATTATAATACACAATATATATACAATGCCTGTCAATTCAGTGCAGTCCGCCAGTGAAGTGCAGTGCAGTGCAGTCCAGTCCAGTCCAGCAGGCAAACAAGTATGCATTATAATACACAATATATATATACAATGCCTGTCAATTCAGTCCAGTCCGCCAGTCTGCCAGTGAAGTCCAGTGCAGTCCAGTCGGCAAACATGTATGCATTATAATACACAATATATATACAATGCCTGTCAATTCAGTGCAGTGCAGTCCGCCAGTCCGCCAGTGAAGTCCAGTCCAGTGCAGTCCAGTCCAGCAGGCAAACGAGTATGCATTATAATACACAATATATATACAATGCCTGTCAATTCAGTCCAGTGCAGTGCAGTCCGCCAGTCCGCCAGTGAAGTCCAGTCCAGTGCAGTGCAGTGCAGTCCAGTCCAGCAGGCAAACAAGTATGCATTATAATACACAATATATATATATACAATGCCTGTCAATTCAGTGCAGTGCCAGTCCAGTGACAAGTGCTGCCACACCTTACAGTACAAAGCACTTGTTCAACTTCAGAAGCAGCTGATTTTCAAAGTTGGCGTCGCCAAGGCGCGCCCTCAGTGGTGTGAATATGTGGCCCGCAGCACTGAACAGCCGCTCTCACGCAGCACTAGCTGGCAGGGCAGTGTTTGTCTCAAAGAAGAGGCGCTTCATCAGTGGCCACGCCGCAACTGACACGGTCTCCGTTGAACGACTCAACAGATACTCATCCAGCTGTGTGAGTTCTGTTAAGTCGTTCCTTCTTCTCGCGAAGAAGTCGTCGTCGTCTTCCGGCTCTGCGGCGGCTTGGTCTGGTGTAAATGTCTCCTCCTGCATGGCAGTCAGGCGTTGCCTGATGAACCTCATGCCTGCAAACAGACAGCTTATTAGTATCCCAATTTTTACCAATACAAATTTTTTCATTACTCATCTTAACCAATTGACTGCAGCTGAAACATTGTATAACACAGTGAGCCTTCAAAAATACGTTAACAAAGTTGAGTCTTGAATATCAGCGAGCATCAGCTGAAACATGTATATCAAATGTTAGCATTAAATTAGCATTCTTACAAACCCATTTCAATATCACAGGATATATTTCTTTACCTTAAATTAATTAAAGATATAAAAGTTGGTAACTTGTAATGATAATTTGCAGCAACTGCAATACTGTTCTCTTCAATCACACACACACACACATATATATATATATATATATATATATATATATATATATATACACACACACATATTCACACACAGCTAACTTACCTTTATCCAGGACTAAGACGTCATCAGTCCAGTCCTTTCTGAATTTTGGGTGTACGATTGCCGCAGCGATGCTCTCTGCACTGTTCATTGTCGCGTCAAAGCGCCTAGCAATGCCTGCGAGCAAGGCATCGATTAGCGGCCCGCATGTCTGCACGACTTCGCGTCTTGCTCGTAGCTTGCCCTGCAGGATGGTGAGTGTGGGCACCAAGTATCCCATAAACGCCTTCGTTTCAGCCTGCAATATGTCCAGGGCTTGTGCCATGGGCTTCATGACATCTCGGTACTCCACCAAGAATTGAGTCTCGGTGCGCCTCAGTCTGAAACATAAATTAGTGTCATTAAAATTGTATCACAACATCCAGGTTTTATTATCGCAAATACTAAATAATATAATGAAGACATTTATCAGCCAGCTGACAGTGGTTTGAGCTGAAACAGACGACATTGTATCACACAGCCAGTCTTCAATACTAAGTCTCGGTTGCAGAGTCTATACTAAATAATATAATGAAGACATTTATCAGCCAGCTGGCAGTGGTTTGAGCTGAAACAGACGACATTGTATCACACAGCCAGTCTTCAATACTAAGTCTCGGTTGCAGGGTCTGCAATACAAAATATAGTTCCAAGTCAGTAACAATACTACTTTTGAATAAGAATGTATTACCTCGTGAGTCTGAGGTCATTGAAGAGGGCGTGCAGTGCGTCTTCTCCCTTCTCGCTGCTGATGCGCACCAGCCGATCGACTGCCATGTATACGCTGTTCCATCGTGTCTGGTTCGGCCTAACCAGAGCCATGCCACAGTGGTTCACAACTGCCTCCGCAGCCAACACAGACTTCGCAGATTTATTCCAGAGCACCTGGTACTTGGAGAAGGCTGCTCTGGACACCTTCTTGTACGCCCCGTTCGTCTCAGCTCCGTCCGCGTCTCCAGTGGCGATCAGCTGTAGTGTGTGACACGCACACCTCCGGTGGCTGGGTAGTTCAAAGTCGTGGCCAGCATCGTCCAGGTCGCCGACAGCGTGGATCGTGACATCCTCGTTGCTGTCTTCGTCTTCATCGTCAGTGTCGGTGTCAGTGTCTCTGGGTTGGCCGAAGACAGAGAACGCCTTCACAAAATTCGAGCCATTGTCTGTGGTCGTTGCACATACCTTATGTCTGATGCCATAGCTCGAGTTGATGTCACACAACACATTCGCCAGGACGTCGAACGTATGCGACCCAACGACCCGTCGACACGCAAGGGCAGCCGAGACCCTCCCGAGGTTGTCCGGGTCGATTCAGTGGCCAGTGGCGCCGATGAACGACTTGCCGCGTGGAGACCAGCAGTCTGTCGTCGTCGCAACACATGCGACAGACTGCATGGCGGCACAGAGTTCTCTCTTCATGCCGACAATGCTGGCCTTCATTCGGGTCTTGGCCGTGTCCCGGCACATCACTGTCCTGTCAGGGCGAAGACCTGTAAGTAAGCAAAAGCTTTATTTCCTGATGGTGAATATGTCACCTGATACATCGTGATATTCAATGTGTTCATTGATTCACAGTTTCACTCTTCCTACACTTTTGTAGCCTTCCTCCAAAATTACTATTACATTCATGGGTCGCTGGTCACCTTGGTTCATTTCTCCAAGGAAAGCGACATCAAACTCAGCATTTTTTACAACAGCGTCAACCATTTTCACTGATCGACACATTGTACTAAAATGTCCCAACTTTTTGCACTTGAAACAGGCTGTGTCACATGCTGGACACATCACTTTCTGGTGAGCTGGCAATTTACCACAATGGTCACACTTCCTCATTACGACTGACTTACTACTTTGAACCTTCGTCCATGTTTTTGGCTTCCTTTGGCTGTGCTTGTTAGGCTTTCTTGAGCCTTGCACTACATCAACATTGCTACTGCCCTGTGTAGCAAAGTTGCTTATCAAACGTGACTGTTCTTTGTCACTGTCTTATCTTGATGAGCTATGTCAATAGCTTTTCTTACTCTCAAAGTGCCATCCATTTGCACTTCAGTGATAACAATGTATCAAAGATCCCAACGACAGTGCGATTTTAAATAATTTGTTCCTTCAGGGCACTATATTCGCAAAGTTCAACCAATCAGTACAGCAAGGTGATCAACTTTCTACACTTTCACCTTCCTCCTGTGAATGTCTATTGAATTTAGCACGTTCAAAAATAGCATTGTGCCTAACTACAAAGTGTCCATCAAACTTGTTTTAACCACATAATAATCCAGTTTCTGGTTGTCTGCCAACCTGAAACCTGTCATCTGCCTTGTCCCTCCATTGCATAAATTAATGCATTTATTAATTTTATTTTGTCTCATAATACGACAACGTATATGTGTATGACGAACGTTTAATAGGATAGAGAAAACACTAGCGGCTACATTGCTACTGGCTGTGCCGGAAGAAACTAACATGTGCTCTCTCGGGAGCAGTTATTAATTCAAGCATAGATAATGTCAGGGGATACATGCGACATGTCTCTCCTGATAATGTTCTGCCGAATAGTAATATCCTTGGTGACGTTTCAGTGTCCGTGCAATTATCGCTAAGTCACTTATTCTTGATTAATGTTTCTTAGATAGAACAAACCTGATTAGCTGCGATAGACTACACTAAATAGACTACTCGAAACGAATACAGGGGTGGACTACTCTGTTATCGTAGTAGTGACTCGAGGATTATTCTGCCTCAGTGAGTGAGTTCACTACTGTTGCTATTTCTCGCTAAATCGAGCTGGTCTCACGACAGTTCTTCCGCTCCTTGTTACGTAAGGGTCTGCTGCCGCTCCAGCTGGTGGTATTAGTTGTCTGACAGGTGTGTCCGTCGGAATCGTGGCTGTGACTGGCTCGAAATCGTCGTTGATGGGTGTTGGTATGTCACATACCGGAAGTTGCTTGGACACCGCGTTTGGGACGAGTTGTAGATGTCGTCTGTTCCTTCGGATCGTGCCTTGTGACGTCTGCACGAGGTAAGATCGTGGTTCCATGCATTGTTTCACCAGGACTCCATGTCTCATCCATTGTTTGTTATCATCGCGTTTGATGAGGACCTGGTCTCCCGGTTATAGTTCAGGTAGACGTGCTCCATGACGCCGATCGTAGTAGACATGATAATGTGCTTTTGCACGATTGTTATTTTGCTGTACTTCCTTTTTGGTGGGCCACTGGGCAAGAAGATTTTTCTCCAGTGTTGGGATCCGCATTTAGATCTGGCATCCCATCATCAATTGACAAGGGCTTGTCTGTGTTGGGTGTTTCCGCCTTCCTCTGTAAAGCGTTTGTCTATGCGCTGTAGACTGCTTGACTTCCTGAAGCTGTTTTATGTCTCTGTGCAACTGATCACTAACCTGGCTTTTAAAGAACTCAGATTGCCTGGCCATCTATATGGCTATGTCGAGGCTTAATTCTAGCTTCATTTGAAGTCTCTGTCTTAGCTCTTTGTCGGATAAGCCTATCACGATTCTGTCTCGAATCTGTTTGTCTTTGACATTACTGTCAAAGTTGTAGTGTTCAGCTAATTCGTACAGATTTTGTATGAATGCTTCTACCTCTTCGCCTGGGGTTTGGACCCGCTGATAGAATTTGGCGCGTTCGTGTATGACATTGCGCGTCGGGATAAAGTATGCTTCAAACTTCCGAAGTGCTGTGTCATAATCATTAGCGTCTTCGGGATTTGTTCCTGACATTGCGAATGTCATTGATTTGTAAATGTGTTCAGCTTCGTTCCCCCTGGCATAGATCACTTACTTGTACCTCGCTGTCGTCTTTATTTAGCTTCATCACTAAACAGTAACATGAGAACAGGTTACGCCATTCCAACCATTCTTTTGGCTTGTCGAACTGGAAGTTGGTCGATGGGTTGACTTTGACATTTTATGCTTTTCCGTTGTTTTCTTCTTTCAGTCAATGTTTCTTCGTGATAAACCTCGATCTCACTTCGACACCATGTCTCATAATACGACAACGTATATGTGTATAACGAACGTTTAATAGGATAGAGAAAACAATAGCGGCTACATTGCTACTGGCTGCGCGGGAAGACACTAACATGTGCTCTCTCGGGAGCAGTTATTAATTCAAGCATAGATAATGTCAGGGGATACATTATACGTCACATATGACAGTTACTCTGCTTTTTATCCAATGCAGATGCGTACTGGAACTTTTAATTCTTCAAATCCATTTCGGCCATTCATCAGGTGTTACAGTTTCACTTTTATAGCAATTACCAACCCATATATTACATTTATATGACATGACATTTCTGAGGGAGGAGAAGTACAAAGATTAAAACATGACATTTCTGAGGGAGGAGTAGTACAAAGATTAAATCATGGGATAACTTAGTATGTGCTAACATGACCATACATCATTTGAACATAGGCAGATATCAATGACTATTTCCAGCTCTGTTAGTAACTTTCTTAACAATGACAGACCATGTCCACTTTCATGACTCACAACGAAAAGATTCTGTGTACCAATGGCTGGTGGGTCATTTAAACGTGGTATTTTAAAATAAAAATTAATGTAAACTGACACATGATGTGACTCCCCCAGACTTGCTCCGTGCACTGCCCACTCAGTGAGAGGGACCTGGGCTGACAGCAACTGGCAGCATATGGCGGACCGAGTGTGAGAATACCCTGTGGAGATGTTGAAGCGTCAACAAAGCTGACGGGGAAGACAGACTACACTTCCCAGTGACACCAGTTGCACAGAGGCCACCCAACTACCACATGCCACATGGCAGGATCACAGACCATCCTGCTGTCAACAGTGACTGGTAGGTACACATGAACACTCCATATTACCATGTTGATTTTGTGTTAAACATTTTGTGTTACGTTGGGTTGGAATCTCGATAAGTCAAAGAACTTCCTTGTCCACCTGCCATCTACAGTTAATTCTCTAGGTGGCAATTATACTGTTGTATTAGCAATTGACTTCAGACAGCAAGGTAAACATGATATTAATTCGTGAATCTTGTAAAAAGTGTTGCTTTTCACTCTACAACCAAATGTACATGTGCGACAAAATGAGTCACATCCCTGAATGGGGCAACGCCTATAGACAGAACGACAACCCAATCATAGAGCACTCACTGGCCACCAGATGGCACCACTGACTGCACTCTGCCAGGAGGCAGAACAGTAATCTACATGTTTACACCATGACGGACAACATTGTGGGCACACACAAGGGGAGGCAACTCTAGATTGAGATCTGTATTGTCCCAGTTTGCAGTTTTATAATTGTACACTATGTGTGGAGGTGTAGTTTTTTCATTGGGTTCATGTTGATTTGGAAGAGGACTGCTTCGTGATCACTCATGCATGACACTGTGTTTACATTAGAAATAAGGGCGGGGTTTGATGTGAGTACAAGATCAAGAATATTGCCAGAGTCTAATCGGGTGGGTTCATTTACCATGTTGGTTAGGCCATATTCACTGACTATTTCAAGTAATTTATTGTGTGTTGTTGCTGTGTGTAACTGTTGGTTTGTTGTGCAAAGGTTTTCCCAGTTGATGTCCGGTAGGTTTAAGTCGCCAGCGATTATGATTGATGGTGGAAGCTTGCAAGAACGGTAGAGGATGGCCAGGGATTCATGTAGGGCTTCCAGTGATGCTGTATGATCATTTGGGGGTCTGTAGTATGATGCCAAGTAGACAGCTTTGTTGCGAAAGAAGTGCACTTTAGGTCAGAATATTTCACATGTTGTGTTCAATTTGTCTTGGAAGTCTGCAATTTCTCTGTGCTATTAAGTCTCCACCTCCATGAGTGTTTCGGTCTTTCCTAATTGCTTCGTAGTGTGTAGGGAGGAAGGAGTAGGTGGGGATGCTTGAGGCAAGTTTAGTTTCCACTAAGAAAGTGGCAATCAGGAAACTGTTAACCCTTTAGACCCCGCACATTCAATAAACAAAGTTCATATTTCCCCACCAGTTCCTGCAAAATTTTGTGAAATAGGGGTGCGCTCCGTTTTTTGGCCATAACTTTTTACAACTTCATTTCTTACAATTGCAAGTTATATTTATTTTAAAGTAAATTGAATTATCTTTCAGATGAGACCAACTGTGATCTTGTACGAAATAATTATGTTGACCAACTTTGGCTATGAATGTACCGAAAACAATTCATACATGTAAATATTGTAGCAGATGACACAAATTATGTGATATAATGATGTTTATGTGTTATCATTACTGTATCATGAATAAACAAATACTTTGTTGATAAACAGAAAGAATATTTATTGAAAAACAAATAGTATTGAACGTTTCAGTAGGATAGTGTTCGCTACTGCACTTGGTACTGGTATCGCACTACCAGCCATCACTGAGTCATCACTCGGCATGGAACTGCCTGAAGCATTCTCCTACTTTACACAAGTACGTCTTGCACTTCAAGCAGCCAAAGCTCGTCTCCACGAATCGACCACCACTCGTCTTTCTCTTCTGACGGGCACACATGTGACATGCCCGTTTCCGACCGCAAAATCGCACAAGAGGGTGATTTTCGATGGCATCTGACACTGTGTACGCTGCTTGCAGCTTCTCCACAGCAGGCGGAGCTCGGATCGCTCGGCCACCTTTGAAGTTATCCATGAAGCTGTGCACCAACTTCAGCTTGAAGGCCTTCAGGGCGAACTTCCTCTTGTTTCGGGGCAGTGGTTGGTTGGCCAGTCTCCACAGGATGAAGGCGTTGATCACACCAATGTTAAAAATACCCCAAAACAGGTATTTCCACCACCTGCATCCTGATCGCCCGACATCGTAGTATGACCGGAACTGGTCGAGCCGATCCACTCCTCCCATCATCTGGTTGTAGTCCCGGACGCACGTCGGTGTAGACAGGACTACCTGCTGACGATTCCGTCGCACTTGAACGTTTTCGTCATCACCAGCGTTGTTGGAGGCGATCATGCAGACGTCGCGTTTGTCATGCCACTTGCAGACCATGACACTGCTGTCTTCCCTCGTCCACTTCACCGACTGTCCTTGCGGAACGTAGGCAAGCGCCAACGTCTTCGGGAACTCCTTCCTCGTCGAGCGAGTTGTCCCACACATGTTGGTGTCCGCCTGCAGCAGATCCTCAGCGAGATGCACGGACGTAAAGTAGTTGTCCGCGTAGACGTGATGGTGACGCAGCAAGTACTTCGTCATGAGCTTCATCACAACCTTGTAGCCAAGGTCCAGGTTCACGTCGCCATTGCCAGCTGCACCAGTGTAGACGATGAACGCCACACAGTAGCCCGTGCCGGAATCACACAGGCACCACAGCTTAATTCCCCACTTGATCGGTTTCTTCGGCAGATACTGTTTCCACGACAAGTGGCCATCGTAGTGGATCATGGCCTCGTCAACAGACAGATTCTTTGACGGGCCAAACAAGCGTCCAAAGTTTCTCTCGCACAGGGTGATCATGGGGCGTACCTTTGCCAGCTTGTCTTGGGGATCTTCATCGGTGGCGATCGAGTTATGCATGTACTGGCTTAGTTTCTCGTACCGCTTCCTCGGCATCGTCTTCGAGATGAAGGGGTCATTCAGCGCGGGATCAGTGGACCAATAGTCCTTGTACTCCGGCAGTACCTTGATGCCCATCTGGATGTTGATACCGACAAATGCCTTCATCTCGTCGGCAGTTGTCGCATGCCAGTTGCCATCCGAAGTGTCATACACACCGTGTGGTGCATCTTGCGGTGGTGGTGACTTGACGGTGGCATTGATGTTCGTCGACTCTGCCAACTCAGCGAAGAACTCGTCGCCAAACGTCTGGTTGAAGAAGACAGCTGCACCACTGTTTGGTGCAAGTCTGGCAGTTGGTCCTGTTGGCTCCCTCAAATCGTGGATTCTTGGCGGAGGTGCATCTTCCGTTCGCACCCAGCCTGGTTCCAACACAAGCGGTGCATTGCCTGCACGCCCCCTACCACGTCCACGCCCCCTGCCACGTCCACGCCCCCTGCCACGTCCACGTCCCCTGCCTTGACTGCGTCCTCTGCCACTAGTGGATGCAATCGGAGCATCACCAGCACCGTCAACCTCCATCTCAGAGTCAGAATCTGACGAGTCTCGTCTTTCTGGCACGTAGTCATCACCTGAGTCAGCTGCTTCACCACCACTGGAGGGCTGCAAGTGAAAGACACAATAGCTGTAATAATAATCAATATTATAAATGACCATATCGTGTCCACAGCTGTAAATAAAAACAAATAAGATATAGATCAACAATAATTCGGTCATAATAATCATGAGCACACTTCTTTACGACATGCCTCAATCTCATGCATTCACCCACCGACATTGTCACGTCAACTGACCAGTCCACGACAATAAAACAAGCATCATGTTTCCTTCAAATTATAATACCTTTTATTCCTTCATTGTAAATACAATTATTATTAGATGATAATAAAACAGAACACAGTTTGGTCAGTGTCATCAAAACATACACTAACATGACTAAGCTTGTGCCCATTGTCCCGATACATGACACGATAACATCGCTGATTTTCACTAATTTTCGCCCACGACTGCAAAGACAAAGGAAAATTCTTACCTACACATCTAAGTCCGATTCATATTGATCTAACTCGCTTCCTCCGACACTTTCTTCCTCCAACATTGCTGACACCTGTTCAGCTGTCAAACCTCTCCTAGACGCCATTTTTAAATGACCACAAATCGTCTAACTAAACACTTTCAATCGCCGTTTTCTCAAAAACTTTCAATGCAAACACATGCCAAAAACACCCACAATGCATTGCTAATATCCTAGCGGATAAAGCCAGATATAATTCAAAACAATCCATGAGGTGCCGCCACTTCTATGTTGGTTTTAATTAGGCGGGCGGCTACGGCCGACTTTGGGAGAAACAGCCCGGGCGACCTCGGCCGACTTGGGGTCTAAAGAGTTAATTAAAAATCACATAATAATTCCGTAATATAAGCACGAATCAATATAATTATAATGAACAACTATGTATGCCGAGGTTGACATAAGCTGAGATCACCCGAGTTGTTGCGGGGCCGGGTCTACAACCACGTCCGCGCACTGGGTATAAGTTCGAACTTTGCGCTTTTTGCACACGGTTCCATGGTCGCTTCAGACGTATGCTGGCAGAAACACCAACACTGAACCAACATTTATTACGTTAAATACCTGATACTATTATAAGTATTTGTGCTTATACCAACATTTACTTCAGATTGTTATTATTAAAATGCCTTCCTCTCCCTCGTCCACAGGATGCGTTCTGGGGTAGGCGAACATACCCCGACCAATGTCAAGATAAACTGGAAAAAGGCACGCCGTTCAGCTGCTTGCCACTCAAAAAACAATCGTCTCCTTCTTCGCATGTTGTCCATGATACCTGTCATATCGGTGACGCTTTCCCTAGCTTGAGCACAATGTCTCCTACGTGATGTTGACATTGTCAGTAAAGACAAGACAGAGAACTGCGAGACTGCACCGGTATCATCGGCCCTTTTACTACGCTGGCCTTGCGCATGTCCATCATATCAACTTCCGCCTTAAAACGGTTTAGCTGTTGCACATGTGAACGCTCCCAATTTCCAAACATAAACCGGTTTAACTAAACCGGTTTAACTAAATCGTTTTAAGTATGTACATGTGAACGCAGCTTATGACTAACCCAATCAAGACCTTGATCACAAATCCGACGCCAAAGAGAGAATGAAATCCTCTAGTTTTCTATGAGCCATCATAACTTACGGCGAGCTGCAGGGGCCCGTTGCTCTCTCCATAGATCTCCTCGTGTTCACGACGTACGTTCTCATGAGCTTACACCAGTGCATCGTATGTTATTCCGTACACCAGGTTCTGTTTCAGCCTGTCCGAGATGGAATTCCGTGCAACTTGAAACAAATAGGGAGTCACTATTGATTGACTCCTAAGACAGGTATCTTGTCTAAGGTCTACTAAGCAAAAAGCTGTCATAACGTCTTTTGATCAAGTCAACCTAAATGTGTTTGTTATGACCTGTAGTAACTTGGTATCTTGACTGAGTTCATGGTGTTGTTTTCTTACATCTGTGCTGGCAAGTATCTCTTGTCTAATGGGTATTTGCACAAGTTGCATGTGTCACAGTGATTCTTTGTTGCAGCAATTGATCTGCCATATCATTGTGATGGAAAGGTGTCCATTTTAGATCATTCTTTCTCACACTTGGCTACAGCAGTGTCATGCCGGCGTATAGCATACAGTAGAACAGCGTTGTACA
Source organism: Oasisia sp. SBJ-2009 (assembly GCA_964017155.1). NCBI lineage: Eukaryota > Metazoa > Annelida > Polychaeta > Sabellida > Siboglinidae > Oasisia > Oasisia sp. SBJ-2009. The sequence goes on from OZ024865.1 coordinate 20,942,036, forward strand.
GTCGAACAGAGTCGTACAGTAGAACAGAGTCGTACAGCAGAACAGAGTCGTACAGCAGAACAGAGTCGTACAGCAGAACAGAGTCGTACAGCAGAACACAGTCGTACAGTAGAACACAGTCGTACAGTAGAACAGTCGTACATTAGAACAGCAGAGTCGTACAGTAGAACAGAGTCGTACAGTAGAACAGAGTCGTACAGTAGAACAGAGTCGTACAGCAACAGTTGAACTTTTCTGTAATTGATCTACCAGTTCACTGTGATAGAAAAGTTTCCCTTTTTTCGCACTTGTCTCCAGCAGTGTGGTGCCAGAGTTCAGCAAGCAGTAGAAAAAGTTGTACAGTAATAGTTGAACTGTTCTGCAGTTGATCAGTTGATCTACCAGTTCACTGTGACAGAAAGAGGTGTCCTTTTCAATCCAGTCTTGGTTTTAGTTTTATTCGTCAAAGATTGTCAAGAAATTGATTTATCACTGCAGCAATTATCTGTTTCTCCCAGAAAGCTTCTGAAGAGTTCTCTCAGTTTATGTGGATACCTTCAAGCAGGAGAGTAGGAACATCAGTGGATATTAAGAAACAGTTGTCATGTTTCATGGATAAGTGATTGTAATGTAGCATGTCATTTGGTATTGGAGGCTGTGCTCCAACCCTCTGCCCCACTACTTGACCCTCCCCTTCTGCCCAAGTGCCATTCTCCCAGTCGGTAGATACCTCCTTTAAAGGTTGACCGTATCATCAGGGCTCTTTGTTTTCAAATTCGCACAGAGCCTTTCTACATGAATTATTCTTTTGCGCTTATAGTTTATCCATGAAAAGCCTGTACTTGTGAAAAATCATAATTTTGAAATATAACATCATTATATTAGAGAGCACCAGCTGTTTGCTCTCACCAGAGGAATCGCTTTCATCTGCAACTGTCAGCGAGTGGAATAATGAAGTCATGGCGTCTTCTTCACAGCAGATGGCTTCAAAGTCTGCCAGGATACATTGACCTTGTTCATGTGATTTGCAAATTGTTATTACTTTAAGTTCATTTGGGTCAAATAGTTCTTTGGTGGCATGTTTCAGGAATAGCAGTCCCAACCACAGAGTATCTGCGTGCTTGCTGCATCACCTGGTAGTTCATGATGTCCAAGACTTGTAAAATCTTCCATCGCAAACAGCATAGCCGCCGCATGTGTGCAGGCTTCGCCTTGACCCGCAGTACACGTACAGCTAAACCCAACTGGCTTCTCGGACAACTTGTCGAACAACACAATACACTGATAAGTGGTACCTGATGTGTCCCATGATGGGTTGCATTTGGCTCGTATAGCACATGATGAAGGTGATTCTCTCATGGGCAAAACTGCCATGCTATGGACATGTCCACTAGAATACAGGGAGTAACTCCGTAGCGTTTTATAGCATCGCAGATTTTGTGTGTAAGGTCCTTGTGAGGCTGGGTTCTTCACTTGCTTCCTTCTCTAGCAGGTCTTCAATGCACTGCAGTTTCTCCTCTTGCTGTGCTGTCTTTCTGTGTGTCAGTCGGTGCTTCAATCTCTGGAGGACACCGCCTCCAATGAAATGGACAATGTCCTTGTTTTGTTCACTTAGCTGTGAGTGTGGCTGTTCTGTCTCTGGCTGTGCAGAAAGAGGGTAGTTGACATCCAGTAATTGTTCAACGCATCTCAAACAAAGCCAAGCTGCAGAACGCACTGATTTTGACAGGTCCGTTACACGTGGTAACTGTCTGAGGTAGGCTGTCCGTAGGCATGGTGTTACTTGCCCCATGCCTTTTCCCTTGAGGTTTGAAGATTTCTTCTTAGGTTACCAAGCATCCAATCAGAAACACTGTCCTCGAGCACCTCAGATTCTGTAAAATAATCATGTATAAGTCCGTGATTAAACGTGTATGAAATATGCAGCTAATCATTATGTGAACTGTAACCAAACTGCCTAATTACTGTGGCTACAATATTATACCAGTATTGATGAAAAAAGCAAACCAAAAATGATGTATGTCTAACTATGCGCTTACAGTATGTAGTCCTTTATGCAAATATATTGCTGTACGCAATAAGTTGCAAATAAAAAAGCTAAGCATAACTATGGTGGCTATAATATGTGGCCTTGTACATAATGCTGTACACAGTAATCTGCAAAATCACAAAGAATCTGCAATTATGTATAACTTCGGATGTCATTTATGTATAGCAGAAAAAGAACTGGTCCTAGAACTGAGCCCTGTGGTACTCCAGATGTAACGCATTTGTTATCCAACAGTGTGCCATTGACTGAAACTCTCTGTTTTCGTTGTGAAAGAAATGATTTTACCCAAGTTTTTGTGTTTTTAATTATTCCGTAGAAGGCTAATTTTGATAAGAGGTGTTTATGAGGGATTTTGTCAAAGGCTTTGGCGAAATCAAGCAGGATGGCATCTATCTGTGTCTTGTTATCTATAGCTGTTATCCAGTCATGGACTGACTCGATGAGTTGGGACTCACAAGACAGCCCTGACTGGAAACCGTGTTGGAAGTGGAGTATGATGTGTTTGTGTAAGTGTGCACCGTCCCAACAACTCATGGTCTCTCAAACGTCTAAACAGCGGAACAAGTTACTCCGATGCATCTCTCTGTATTGGGGGATCATGTTTCCCTTCCTTCCACCTCTGCTGTGGGTCCACACCTCAGCCATGGCCTGCTGGTGGTAGCACCAGTCAGTGTCACAGTGGTCATGGTGAGGGTCATCGAAGGTGGAAATGTTGTCGAAAAATATTGCCCAGATCGCATGACGAGTAGCCTCGACATCTGGCACATGCTTCACAATTGCATTTCTATAGTGTTGAGACCATGTCTTCATTGTTCCACTTGTGAGTTTCCCTTTCCACTCAAACTGGTGGTCACTTGTGGCTTTGATGGTGTTGATGTCTTGCAAGTGTCCTTCCCCTTAACCCTAGGAGCGTCCCATGCTTAATACGTGTGGTGCACACAGTTTTCCAGGAATTTGGGTGGTTATTTCAAAAAATTCATAACTTCGACAATATTGATCGTACAGACATACATATAAAAGGTACCAACGCGTTGCTGAAACAATGCTTTATATGAACAAAATAAGTAGGCAAATGATATGTCATATGCAAACGTTGCTTCAAAATATGAGAAAAAAATGTGCAAAACATTATGACATTTCAGCAGTCAAATACATAATTATCTGTTATAGCTAGGTCAAAAAGTTCAAAGAAGCAAGTGTAGCTTACTCAATCTGCTTTACAACAATGCAAACATTATCAAAATCGGTTCAGTAGTTATCAAGGTATGCCACAAAATGTCCGAGGCAACACTTTTACTAAATTGGAAACTTGATTGTTCTTGCAGAAAACTATCCAGTCAACAGGTGACATCACCGACGCCTCCTCTTGTGTTCCAGCTTGTGGAAGCACTGTTTGTGTACGCCGACATTGCAGCCAGGACACCAGTAGGAACTGCGTTTCCTGATGCCCCTAGTTCGGACGGAGCACAGGATGCAGTCCCGCTCCTGTTTCCCTTGGAGACGTTCCAGGGTGTGGTCCACAGAAGGCAAGGGGACCTGTGGCGCTTCTTCGACACACAAGCTCTCCACAATTGTGGCCAGGAAGTCATGTTTACTCAGACATGTGTCGGTGTTCAGCTTGTGCAGCTCGTATGCGTTCATCAGGGTGAGGTCGACGAAGTTGAAAAACAATTTCTTCCAATATCGGCTTGATGACCGTTCAGCCGCCACATGGTACACCTTCTTGTCGCTGATGTCCACTCCACCCATGTATTTGTTGTACGCGGCAATACAGTGGGGCTTGGTCTTCATCCTTCCAGCTGCCGTCCTGTACTGCTTCATGCCGGCAGGCTCGCCAGTACTCAGCATGAGGACAGGCTTCGTCTGTGATTTCTTTCCCGGAATTCCACAGCAAGCAGAGTTCCCTGGCGGAAGAACTGCGCCTCGCCAACCTTCAGCTTTCTTGGCAGTTCAGGCAAACCTCTTGAGTTGCCTCTGACTGTTCCAGTCAACATCGTTGTCTTTCCATCTAGCTTCTTTGCGAGGGTCGGCTTTGTGTAGAAGTTGTTAGTGAACAGATGATGTCCCTTGTTCAGGAGGTTCGCTTTCTGCAACAGTGTCATCACCACTGCGTGGGCCTGGCCATGCTCACTTTGCACTGCAAAGTCCTTCCCAGCATACAGTTCGATGTGCAGTACATACCCAGTGGTCGCATCACACAGCTCAAACTTTTTGATTCCAAAGCGGCTGTGGCGTTTGTTGGGCAAGTACTGCAGGAACACGACACGGTTTTTCATTCCGACCATACTTTCGTCGATCGACAGATGCTGAGGTGGAACAAAATGTCACTTGAACGAAGCGTTCACTGCATCGAGTACTGGACGCACTTTGCTCCAGGGATCAAAGTTTTGTTGTCCGCGTGCAGGTGCGTCCAAAGCCCCAACATGCAGAAGACGGGACAGCAGCATAAACTTGTTGTAGGACATGACGCTTCTGAAGAAGGGAGTAGATTGCGATGGGAACTTGAGCGACCGGTAGTCTTTCACGTTCTTCTTTCTTATCAGGCCCATGTTGATCAACAGTCCGAGGTACTTCTTCATTGATGACATGTTGATCTCGTCCATCGACCATCGTCGAAACCTGGACCTCGGATGGCGCGCAATCCAGTCCGTCATGTTGTCCAGGAACCGTTCACCATAGAGCCTCGTGTTCTGTAGCATGGACCTGATTGTTGCCAGCGAGAAGAGTAGAAGAAAGTAGTCGACAGGGGCAGAATTTCGGGGTGGCAACTCTCGTGGCCCTGGATTTCGCACGGAGAACTGATGAGGTGCAACGTAGTTGGGCTCATCGTTGATGCGCTTCCACCCTGGTGTCGCTGTCCGGGCACGTGTAACAGCACCTCTTCTACCCCTGCCACGCCCAACAGATCTGCCACGACCAACACCTCTGCCACGTCCAGTCACTCCAGAGCTGGTGGAAGGTGTAGGCTCATGCTGCAATTATAACAATGTCACGAATTAGAAAATTAGCATAATTAGGCAGGCAGTATATGTAAGTAAATAACAGAAGTGCTGGACATATTTTCCTTGTAGCAGTCAATTGACTATTGAGTCAATATGATATTGTGAAAACAAAAGTTGTGTTTTTTTTTTTAAACTTCAAATAAAGACACTTTTAGAATACTATATATCATCAATGTTCAATCATCGTCAATAATGCATTATTGAGATAGCTAAATACGTAGTGTTTCTTTTGATTTCGTCGAAAATAATGAGTTTTATCTGACCGGCTGATGTAAACAAATGTATGCAACTAGTCACATACACCCTTCTATGCAAAACACCAATGCAAGACCAAGGTAGAATGAATTGGGCCAACTAAATGACAATTTATTTTTGTACACCATATTATGAACAACAGATACATCAAATACATATTAACAGCAAACATATTGTCTCCAAAGTACATTGCTAATAAATATATACATCTTCCACCAAAATCCACCAATACTAACTACATCACCACACATTATTTACAATTGACACCCTTTATGTGGGGGTCACCACGCCACCAGGTCACCCAAAACCAAATGTGACCGACCCCCACACACTGTTGGTTATTTGTAAAAAAAACAATTGTTATTTGAAGATATTAGCTTCTTACACGATTCCGCCACTGTCAGAACCGTGTTATTAGTGATGTAATTGACTCAACAGCCTCTGCCCCTGTCAGAGACTGTAACTAGCTAGCTATCTATGCAATTCTAATATATTTTCTAAAGGCGTCAGACGACCAGCGCCCGGCTGCTCTGATCTGAGCATCGGAGTCCCCCCTCAATGCGGCCGATGTAGCAGCCCCTATTCTAAAGCTATGCCCCTTAAAAACCTTGCTGCTTAAGTTACACAATTCTAGTAGGTGTTTGAGAGATAGATCAAACTCTCTCCGCAGCATTGGCGTCCCATCCATGTAGGCAAATAGGGGCCCCGGTATTGTGCCCCTAACGTCAAGAAATTGACTAATTGTAGTAGCAGGAGATATATTTGATGATGGGATCAGCCCCCCGTGGATATGCAAAGACTGCGAACCCTGCTTACTACTATGTTTGAAATGACGAAAAAATACTGAAATTAGAGTCCCATCTATCGTGACGTCATGGCGCTGCAGGCAATTTTGCACTGATCTAGCACTACCAGGCACCATCTCGCCCACTCGGAGATATGCCTTGAAAGCAAGAATCATCATTGCTGATAACATAAGTTGCTTATAGCGAGATGCAATGACAGTAGGTACAGCGCTAACTAATTTAATGAGAACGGGCAGAGTTACTGGCAGACGAACATCCGACACAGTCCTTAATTTCTGTGCACCCAACAAAAGTCTAGAAATAATGAAATTTTTTGACGGGTCCTGGAAGCCATTTATTTTATGGAAATACGAAATGGCAGAAACATAGGAAATGATGGATGCTGGGGCTAATCCTGTGTTATGGAGATGAGCAATAAAAAACATCATTATGGAAATTGGCAATGCTGGAACAATACCTAGAGATTGAAACAAATCCTACCAGCTTATGCCATGCACGCTCGTACTGCGCGCGAGATGATGGTGCTGGGGAAGCACGCAGCAGCATCCCTACAGTGTCCCGAAGGCAGCTGGGGATATGTGAGACGGTACTGCTACGGGTTGGTGGTTGACCCAAGGAGCCAGTGTCAGGAACTCGTCAACCTGACAACGCGACAATTTATCCGCTAGAGTATTATCTCTACCGGGCACATGCTGAGCTGAAAAGTTAATATTATACTGCAAGCATGTTAGGATTAAATGACGCAGCAATATCATGACTGCCGGCTCCTTGGATGTCTGTTTATTAATGACAGACACTAATGACTCATTATCAGTGTAAAAACACGCTGTGATTGGCCCATGCTTCTCCCCACATCGCTACCGCTGCCATAATTGGATACAGCTCCAACACAGTTATATTAAGCGTTAACCACGATATGGGCCATACTCCGTAGAACCATTGTGCTCCACACAACGCTCCATAACCCTTGCCTCCCAAAGCATCTGTATACAATTGCAGAAAATCCCCAGTGAGAAAATCATCATCTATAAAGAAAGATCTGCCATTGAAATTATCTAGGAAAGTCAGCCACATCTCTAGATCTAGTTTGACCTGATTAGTTAATCTGATATGATGATTTGGCTTATTCACACCCACCGTTAAGTCAATAGTCCTGCGCAGAAAAGCTCTAGCGAACCTAATGACATAACAGAAGAACTGTAACAAACCGATGAGACTTTGAATTTCTCTGAGCGTAACTTTATGTTTACCCAGGAATGATCTAAGCAGGACCCTGCCTTTCGCTAATTTGTCCTCGGGCAATCGAACCTCCATAGCTACCGTATCTATCATAATACCTAGGAATTGGAGTGTGGTACAGGGACGCACGGTCTTACTCGGCGCTAAAGGGACACCTAGTTGCTCACACATTGCCATAAAAGCTTGTAGATCCCTCTCACACTTGTCCCTGGAAGGAGCTAAAAGTAAGAAATCACCCAGTACATGAACCACTTTAGTAGCACCTAATTTATTTATTGCTACCCATTCCAAGGCCGTACTGAAAGCTTCAAAGATAGCACAGGAGCTAGCACCACCCATAGGCAGGACACGGTCGACATAATATAAGTCTCTCCAACTGAACCCTAACACAGGTGTATCCTCAAGTGCCACGGGGATGATTCTGAAAGCGGCCTCAATATCAACTTTAGCCATAAATACGATGGAATTAGCAGATGTGATAAATGAGATGGCATCATGAACTGTTGCATATTGAACAGTTGCAAACTCAGCAGGTATATAATCGTTAACTGAAGTACCTGCAGGGTATGAAAGATTGTGAATCATGCGATATTCCCCCGGAAGTTTCTTAGCGACTACTCCTAGGGGTGATACTCGAAACAACAGATCTGTGGGCGGTGAGGCGAATGGACCTAAGATACGATCCAAGGATTTCTCTTTGTGTAACTTAGCATCTATTATATGTGGTAAATCAAACGCTGACTTCATGTTAACAACAGAGTGTTCATATTGACTAGGAATGCCTAAACACCCCAAGTGAAATCCCTTTGTAAACCCGGTGACCAAATAATTTGAACTTATATGATTATAACCTTGTAACAGCTGTTTAAGGTTATCTGGCGAGACTGGCGAAGGAATGGCATGTTCAGGAACGGAACCCCTCCCCCCCCCCCCCGTTGACTGCTGAGTGGCTTACGTTTTTGGGCATGACATTTGACTGCAGGATGGCCCCCCCCCCACAGAGACTGCACTGGTGTCTGAATCTACATGGATTGAAAGGGCAACTGCCTTGTGTGTTGTATCTGGTGCAATGACCGGGGACAACGCGTGGACTTGCCCCCCTGGCAAGAAAGGGGGCCTTTACCTGGGGCGCTACTTTAGGTACGGGACGTTGGGCAGCCATTAGCCAAACCTGGGAGTGCATTTCATCCCAGTTCCAACCTTCCACTGTTCGCATGGTACGGAATGACTCATCATACCCTCGCCAGTCTCCACCCCTCTCCATAAGATTCCTGATGAGATGTCGGTACTGAAACAGTTTCATAGCATTCAGGTTATTGGCTGGCTTCATCAGGTACACCGAGCAAAAATATGTCAAACGCTTTAGACCAGGAGTAGAACGACTGCAAATCGGCTTTAGGTTTGGGAGCGACGCAGACAGAGGGCCCCGCATTATCACCACCTGGTCGGACTGTAAGGGTCATTTCTTGTGGCATTAAAGCCACCTCTGGTAGAAGGGAATACACATCAACGAATTCATCGGCCCAAATTTTAACCCCTAGTTTGTGAGGAACATGACTGTGTATGGATAGAGAATTCGTAATGAGACGGGACACTCTATTCTGCGTAGTGCCCGGGAGATTGAGAATTGTCTCCACAATACCTGGATTGGAGGCAACTGGCTCGACAATGGCTGCCGTATCGGGCCACGGGGGAGCAACTGACCCTGGCTCGACAATGGCTGCTGTATTGGGCCACGGGGGAGCAACTGACCCAGCCCCTGGCGTGTCCATCGGTAGAAGTGCTGGCTCCGAAACGGACTGCGATGGTCCAGCGACCGGTTCGGGAGTTGCCGTAGCAACGCCTGGCAGGACTGACCTAATCAGGTCACGTAGCTCATTGAAATCCCGCCTCAATTCTGCCGTGGCATCTTCCGCGGCAGTGGCGAGACGACTCGCTGGGGCGGCAAGCTGTGCACGAGACATGGCTTTTTGCCGGGCGGATTGTCTCGCCGGGGCCATGCTACAACAATGAATATCGGCGCTGTATATCCAAGCGTTGAAACCCGGGATGTACCCACAGCTATAACCCCGGACGAATAGATCTGAGGGATTTTAGACCCGTAAGCAAGTGCATATATGAATGACTCAGTAGCTAAGACCAAGTATGCCCATGACCGTTTCAGGGTAAATGTGATACTGATACTATCGGGAGCTGTTATGGCAAAACCTGACCATTTAACTCCCCGATATTTAACTCCCCGATATTTAACTCCCCGATATTGCCCTGTGATATAAGTAGGTAAACAGGGGTATGTATATCAGGTGTTAACATCCACAGCGTACTTGCAAGATATCCCAAGATAATGAAATATAAATAGTCAAAGTTAATATGCCCTGTAAGTAAACAGATAGTAGACGTGGCTTATGAGTCATAAATTTTGACGCATCTGACATGACTGCAAAATGCCTAGACTGAAATCTGCACAGCAAATTAAACAACTGGTATGAGTGTTTACAGTTACGCACATTTGACACAGCTAACGTAGCTGCAAATGACACAATTTCTGTCTATTGGGATATGTGCTCCTAACGTGAATATGTTGTCCAGGCGATAAACCCCAACACGACAGTTTATGACGCTAATGACATGCATAGGCAATGTGATCCTGACGTGTACGTGTTGTCCAGGCGATAAACCCCAACACGACCGTTTATAGACGCTAATGACATTAACCCAAACACGACACTGCATTGACGCTAATCTGTTACACAAAGAACAAAGTACGACACAGCTGATGTGGCTATGTAATGGCCAGAAAGGTACTCGACCACTGCCTCCTATGTGACCTGTAATGAAGTTGGAGGTCCCCTAGACGTCTTGTTGATTTGTTATTGGTTTCATGGTAACTTTATTGAACACGAGTATAATACAGACAACACCAATTAGCAACATTAAATGAACCACGCAACTAATCCAGCCAGGGTCATATGAGTCGTCACCCCAAAAACAATACCACGAAACAATTACTCTACCTGAATACTAACGCCATTGCTCGCCGCCGTACCCGCTGAACTAAGGTACCCCGATTATCGTTCCCCGTGGACCCGCTTCAAAGCACCAAAAATTGCACCTTTAATGCTACGCCAAAGCTTGAAATTTCCCCAGTCATTGAAATGAACACCATCTGCCCTGAAAATATTGTGCAGCGACTGCCAAAACCCGCGATGGACCCAGAAGGATAACCGGTCCGTGTCGGAAACCGCTCTTAAAAACTCGTTAATCTCCAAGACCCGTTGGGTCCCTTCGTCCCAAGACAGGCGGCGAACACACTGGCGACGAATGATTTGACAGACAACCACATGTTTAACGCCCATAGCTACCAAAGATTGCGCATATTCGTACAGGCGCATCCCCACAACGAGAACATTACCGCTATTCCCTTAAACATTGTTACCCCCAAGACAAAGTACGACAATGCTGTGCATTTCTACGGTCAACAGACGGGCGACAGCGTCATCGTCACAGACAGACGTAACGCTGCCCCCCCCCCCCCGGAAACAGGCAAACTGAATACGACAATCCGCCGCCTCGAACGGTAAACCCGTGCAAAAACGAATTGCTGAGGAGTCAACAAAACGCTCCAGCCAAACCACATAACTGTCGCCCAAAATTAAGACCAAATCCTTATGCACCATGGCAGAATAGGCGAGAATTAAAATGAAGAAATACTTAACTGCACCTGGTCGGAACGGCGAAACCAGCTGGAAGTGATCCCACAAAATGGCGTCGCCCTCGTGTAGAAGACGAACTCACGAAACACAAAGGAAAGTTTGGCCGTATGAACTGTCCACGCACTCCAACTTGGTCTAAAACATACTATGACAAGATGTTAATCACCGTACCAAATTCACCCTTACTATATATCTAAAACAACAATTTTCAGAAATACGAAATAAAATAAAACTCTTTGCAAACGATACGTGAATCTTCTCTGCTGTAATTTGACGACTGCGGCAGAGTCCCGCTCTGCACTAGAATTTATACAAACCCGTTGATCACTCAATTGAAATTCGTCCGCTTAGCGTGAGTGATATGGTTTCCGCCCTATTTTATACTTTACTTAATCCGCTAGATGGCGCCACTCGCATTCATGTTTTGCATAGACTATTTTGAGATGTCATTGTTCAAAGCCACAGGAAAATCACGCAGTCTGGCGTCGTAAATTTTGAAATACTAAATGTGGCTCAATGGAATTATTATAATTATATCATACATAAAAACTAACATTCAATAAATGGATATTCAGTCATATTTACCTCCGATGAATCCAGTGACACGTCAGTGTCGCTCGACGGCGAACTGACTGAACTGACGCTGACATTGTCTTCGTCGAGTTCGCTAACTTCTTCAATATCCGGAATTTCCGATTCGCTAAATCCTTCGAAATCGCTAGCATCCGACATGTCTTCCCGGTCAGAACCACTATCCGACATTATTGGTATTGACACTAAATAAAACTACCGAAATTACGTAAAACAAGCGAGCAAAGTGCGAATCGAGAAACAACAATGGCGGATCGAAATGAACCATGAGGATGAGAAAGGGGGGTCGTTTTGAATCCTCGGTTTTAATTGGTTGCCGGTTATACAGGGAGAATACGAAAATAAATTTGAATGGGCCAATAGCAAAGCTGCTTATATATGCAAATAGTACACCGATTACGGTGACGTTTTCCGCAGAATAAATTAGTGAAAACATGTGTACACGTTGGGCCGAATATTCGGCCCAGCGCAGCCGGCCCGCGGGACAGTGTCGGCCGATTTTTCGGCCGACGACACTCCTATGGTTAATACTCGACTCCTTGACCACTTTCTCTAAACCTTTGAACATCCTTTTGCTCATGTGATTGATGCATTCCCATTTTTCAATTGTCACATCAGCACCATATGGATGTAGAATGTTGCGTGCAGACAACACTGCAGCATCCCCATCACCCAGGATGGATGTGTATTGAGCACCCATCACCCAGGATGGATGTGTATTGAGCACCCATCACCCAGGATGGATGTGTATTGAGCACCCATCACCCAGGATGGAAGTGTATTGAGCACCCATCACCCAGGATGGATGTGTATTGAGCTCCCATCACCCAGGATGGATGTGTATTGAGCACCCATCACCCAGGATGGATGTGTATTGAGCACCCATCACCCAGGATGGATGTGTATTGAGCACCCATCACCCAGGATGGATGTGTATTGAGCACCCATCACCCAGGATGGATGTGTATTGAGCACCCATCACCCAGGATGGATGTGTATTGAGCACCCATCACCCAGGATGGATGTGTATTGAGCACCCATCACCCAGGATGGATGTGTATTGAGCACCCATCACCCAGGATGGAAGTGTATTGAGCACCCATCACCCAGGATGGATGTGTATTGAGCACCCATCACCCAGGATGGATGTGTATTGAGTACCCATCACCCAGGATGGATGTGTATTGAGCACCCATCACCCAGGATGGATGTGTATTGAGCACCCATCACCCAGGATGGATGTGTATTGAGCACCCATCACCCAGGATGGAAGTGTATTGAGCACCCATCACCCAGGATGGATGTGTATTGAGCACCCATCACCCAGGATGGAAGTGTATTGAGCACCCATCACCCAGGATGGAAGTGTATTGAGCACCCATCACCCAGGATGGATGTGTATTGAGCACCCATCACCCAGGAATGAATGAATGAATGTTTTATTTTCGGAAACGTACAAAGCACATATGTAATAAACTAAAAATGTAACAGACAATTATATAATGCACGATTCCGGGCAGACAGCGGAGCCAATTAAGGCTGTTACCAGTTTGCATAGATAATTATTATTACGAAACCATTTGTTATAAATTAAACTGGTCGCTGCCAACCCTACCATAGCTGTATAAACAATAATGTTATAATAGTAATTTCACATGTAACACATACTTATAGTTTTTATAACTGATCAGGTATGTAAAACGTAACAATAATATTCAATAATAAATGTTCAATTAACATGTATAGCAAACGTGTAGTAATACCAAATAACGACAATGACAAGGATATAATTACAAACGTATATGAGCAGATATTTTATATTTAATAGGCTTCACCTAGCTCTTCATACCCTTTTACAACAATTGCTTTTAGTGATACTGCAAAACTTTTTATGTTTTTTTTTGTTGGATGGTAAACGGAATTCTGTTCCATATCAATGGACCTTTACATAAAAAAACTTTTAGAAAATTTTACTGTTAGAGAAGTAAAAGGTCGTATGTGTGAAGATTGTCTAGTTTCGTGAATGTGTATGTCATGGGTAAATGTAAATATATCGGATAAATAATGAGGGAGACTCCTATGAACATAATTATACATAAATATATGGATGGATGTGTATTGAGCACCCAACACCCAGGATGGATGTGTATTGAGTACCCATCACCCAGGATGGATGTGTATTGAGCACCCATCACCCAGGATGGATATGTATTGAGCACCCATCACCCAGGATGGATGTGTATTGAGCACCCATCACCCAGGATGGATGTGTATTGAGCACCCATCACCCAGGATGGATGTGTATTGAGCACCCATCAAGTCCATTGATCTTGCCCACATCACCTTGGGGGCCTCTGTTTCCATGCAACTCCTGGAGCCAGTGTGATTGACACCACAGTTCTCCTGGTGTAGTTCCTGCCACTGCTCCTTCTCTTCCCTTGCAACTTGTTCCCAACAAGTTCGCACTCAACACAATACTTCGACCGAATAACGTAGTCTATGACTAATCCAGTCAACACCTCGATCACAAATCCAATGCCAAAGAGAGAATGAAATCCTCTAGTTTTCCATGAGCCATCATAACTTACGGCGAGCTGCAAGTGCCCGTTGCTCTCTCCATAGATCTCCTCGTGTTCACGGCGTACGTTCTCATGAGCTTCCACCAGTGCATCGTATGCTATTCCGTACACCAGTTTCTGTTTCAGCCTGTCTGAGATGGAATTAAACGTCTTGCTGTGGAGGCCACCCATGATGTTCATAAGGGTTGTCAGACACACCAAGCCCGTCTGGTTGACACCACCTTCACGGGCTGCAAGTACACTAAGATGGTTGATCAAGAATGACTGTCTAGTCGGGTTCCACATACAGGCAGCTGTGGTGATGAATACACAGTGGACAGTTTGGCCCTACACATGTCACCCGACAATTGAAGTTGGACAGCATATCCCTTCACAGCTGTTTCTGTGATACGCAGTGCTGCTGTGGTGCACTCTGGACAAGCAAGTGGCTTCACAAAATCAGTTAGCTTGTCTGTGTGTAACAACACAAAGTGGCTGTCAGAAAATGTTGTGGTCGGGGCGCTCTCCGAAGTAGATGCTCTAGGCGAAGACAACAACACAATCTTGTGTTGACTGGCAGATGACGTGTGTAGATCACTGAAGGACATAGGCTCAGAGACAGAGGGCTCTTTAGCTGCGACTGAAACAATGAAATATAATAAATAAGTAAACAGTAAACCATAAAGAAAATGTTCAGGTGCCGCTGGGACAAGTCCTGGTCTCCAGCTGTGCCACAATCCTCTCCTGGATGGCCGATGCCACTGTAGCAATTTGCTGCTCTGTCGTTATTTCTGCCCTTGCTGGGGCAGTCATGGCACTCAAGGCAGCAGGGCATTGTAGCAGTTCTTGTACGCTTTGTGGCCGCGACTGCTCCACGAATGGTGCCACAGTCTCATGCAGTCCACCCATGATGAGTCTCACCTTCTGCATGTCCGTCAACTGGAGTCCCCGTGCAGCGTTGAGAATGATGGCAGTGAAGTCTGCAATGGACTGTCCTGGCTGTTGTCGTCGCTGGTACAAGTCTCTCTCTTGTCGCCAGAGTGCTTGTTGCGAGACGCGGAATCGCTGCGAGAAGTGGGCTCGCAGTATCGGCCACTCACTCTTCACTTCGTCATCCAGCGACTGATGCCATGTCAGGGCGATGCCTGACACATGGAAGGCGAAAGCATCGGCCTTCTGTTTGTCATTCATGTTCTGTAGTCTGGCGTAACTCTCATATTGTTCGAGCCAGCTGTCAGATGTGACCATGTCGCCCTTAAATGTTTCCACCGAAAATCCAGGCCTTGGCGCTGCCATGTTTTGCATCTGCTCGACGAGGGCAGTTAGCACGTCAGCAGTAATGTCAGCCTTCATGGCACCCGTGGCTCTGTCTGAGTTGGTCGACATCTTTAACTTTGCTGAAGTGTGTGATCTTGTTTGGCTGGCTGGAACGTCTGTCTTTTTACCCATAAAATAAATCAATCCTACACTACTAAAATAGAGACTGGAATTTTGAGAGATATAAAAAAATCCCTATCCGGATTCTCCACCCATTTATCGCAGCGGTCCAGCTAGATAAAGGCGGAGGTACCAATTAACAAAGAAGTCCAAACAAGATTAAATAACTACAATCCACTTTATTATACCCTCAAATTAATATCACATCTACATAGATGTCCAGCCAGTTACGACATGAGTGTGACCACGGCCGTGGTGTGACGACCACACACAGACCGACACCCTGCAGGCTCAGCTCCTGCCAACCAACTCCCCTCACTTTCCTCTTACACTCTTCTATATCTCAGCTAACCTGACTACACATTCAAATTTATCAATGGGGGGTCTTCATAATTCCCGCCCAGTATACATAAAGAAAAATACATCAACTAGGCTACTGGTAGTTATGAACATGTGGTTTGGGGGTCTTCATATTCCCACCAAGCATACCTAAAGATAACAATACTGACTAAGCTACAGCTAATTACTGCCATGTAGTTTCTCCTCCACTACTTATCTCATCTCTGATATAAACACCTACTCATTAATTAATTCATAACCTAACAAGTTATAATAAGCCCTACCATACATGCAAAAATTTGCAGTCCGTGAACCCACAACCATGGTCGATGTACAATTTGCAAATAGGCCTTCCGACAGTGGTGACTTGGATTGTTTAACAGGTGTAGGAGGCCTGCCATTGTTGCTAGACGCCCGAGGTGTTAATTGCATTGTTTGCAAGTAAGGGACATCTGTTCACCAGCAAAATTTATGATAGGCCTGCAGTTTTCGGTATTCCCTGTCGTAGAAATACACAGAAACGTTCTCATAGCGCTGGGACAACTGGTACATCTTAGTGGTGTACGACAAGTAATCGACCATGCCTTGCTCATCTAACTTCACCTCGCCCAACAGTTTATATAGGATCGCGAGATTAGCTATGGACCATTGAGAAAGGGTTAGGGAATCAAGTTTAGGCTTCGCCCCGGATTTGATTATGATCTGCCTCCCCTCGTGCGTCCCAGCAACAACTTCTTCCTATACCATGTCCCTACATGCAAAGTCAATGATATCGTGGTAGGAAGAGGTCGACCTGCCACTAGCTGCTGATAGCAGATGGACCTGGGTGTCTAGCCATGTACCTGGCAGAGTTCCAACCAGTCCTGGACCTGGTGTCACTGGAAGCCGCCCGCTTCCCCCGTCGGCTTGGTTCCTTTGTAGGTCACCGACGCTCGGTCCGTTGGCGCTGCCGCTTCTTGTCGACACCGGTCCCGATTGCATAGCGCGCACGTGTTCTGTCATCAGGCCGTGTACGGGTCGCCCGCCTCCCTCGGTCCCACCCCTTGGCCAGTGCGCGTGGCAGCCTCATATCGTCAGCGCATGTAGTCGCGGCAGCGGCGGCCATTGTCTCCCCGTCTGTCAGCGTCGCCACCACACATGACGTCTCCACAGGTTGCATCAGCAGCAGCGCTTTCAACAACAGCTTCTGTTGGCCCCAGGGAATTTTCGCTTGAAGGAGATCTTCCTGGTCAACGAGTACGAGGGCTTCCATTGAATTGAAGCCCTCTTTTATCACTAGGTCGACGGTCTTGGCCGTGATCTTTTCACTTGCTGCCCATTCACGCAAGGCTTCTTCTGCCTGGCTTTCGTCCATCTTCTCAATGTAAAATTCCCGCAAGAGCCTCACAAAAATATGGCTGCTAGCGCTGCTGCACAATTGAAACTAAATACAATAATGGCCGCAGTGACTGCTGATTGGTTGACCAATCATATAGAGCTGTCGTCACTCCACTTGCGCCACTTGTCCCCTGGTTGGCCGCACTATCTGTCACATTACGTCGCAATCGATGTCAGTCGGATGCGATCCTGCAAAGTCAGCATCGCTGATGACAACAGGGTTGTATGGGACAACGCCTGTCTTCCTGAACCCGTTGACGGCTGTGATTGTGGTCACTGCCTTGAGATACGTCCCCCCCCCCAAACAACATGGCGATCTGATGGATGGTGACAACTCTCCCTGGATGCCCCTGAAGCAAATCCTCACCGCCTCGTCGGAGTACAAGCTCAGAGGCTTCATGGATGCACCCTGTGAGTGCAGTATGGCAGAAGGCAGATGATGTGCTAAGTCAATCAACGCAATATTCTTGGTGTGCGTCATGCTGGTCACCTTCAGTTTCCGAATTGATAGCGACTGACAAAGCACTTCAGCCACTTTCAGCCTGCGACCTCCTTCATTTCGTCAAACTGATGAGGTAAGAAAATGTTCTTGGCGGCTAATTGATAGGCAAGTGTGTGCACATCATTCCCAGACAGGCCGAAAAACCTTCCCTGTGTATCGCGCACGCATGCACGCACGCACGCACACACACAAGAGTTAGCCAGCTAAATTTTTAACCTCGTGGTGGTTTATCTGACAAATAGAGCGTATCATAAATGCATTTATGTATCCTACCAGAAAGCAAGTTAACGGGTTGCCTATGTGAGGCCGTAGCTCGTTTGGTGCAACAATATAAACACTTGACAACAGATATTAAGTATGCAAGAGGGCAAATTTTATTACCAGATCACTTGAATCCATATCCTATCAGACAATACATGATATATAAAAACCCAGCACTGCTAATTTCCACTAGTATTCGGAACCAACAAAGGTGAGGGATGAACCGCGCCGGAACGCATCTTTGATGTCAGCCTTAGCTATGAAACAATCCTGTCCACAGTCTTGTACAAGGTCTACCACGTGATCTAATGTTTCATACTGAACACTCGTGAACTGTTTAGAAGTATGAAAATTGATTGAGTCACCTCGTGGGAAGGATAAATCATGAATAAGCCTGAATTTACCCTGGTCATGTTTAGGTATCAAACCAAGTGGGGATGAATGAAAGTCGGTGAATGGAGGTTTAGTAAACGGCCCAGCAATACGTCCGATTGAAATTTCTTTGAGTAGTTTATCATCAACAAGAGACTGTGCCTGGAGAGCAGAACGATGATTTCCTGAAGTGCGAAAATGATGTAGGCCATCACAGTGAAGGGAAAACCTGTTTATGAACCCATTGAGCAGGATGGTTGATTCCTGTTCGTCATAATGGAGCAGGTAATCGGCGAGCATGTCCCGTCTGATTGACGTTGGGAACATGTGGCTGGATGGTGGGACGATTGCCCTTGGTAAGGGGTGGTCGACGACCACAGTTGCGGGACTGGTGAGCACCATAGCATCTAGCACAGGCACATGGGTTGTTGCAAGAGCCCGATTTGTCAAAAGTGAAGCACTGACCAGTGGGGTATCGCCCAGTCCTGGAGGGAACACCCCGGATGATTGGGCAGTGGGTGTTCGTGTTAAGAAAGGGGGGACGACCTGCCTGTGTTGGTAGCTTGAGGCAGCGAAAGCGGAGATCCCAGGGAATCTGACCAAATTCCAACTGGTGTGCTTTCTTCTCCCTGTGGAAAGACTCATCATATAAATGCCAAGCCATTCCTCCAAACCGATGATCCATACCCCCAATGTCGGAAATATGTTTAAAAAGACTAAGGGCAAGGTTGGGAAAGCGCTCTGTCGTGACAGCTGCATAAATAGAGAATGCAGAGACCCACTGACTATAAGAAGAAATTGGCTTATTGGACTTGGCCATTGCCAATGCTTGCTGTGTGCCTATTTGTGTCAGTTCCAACAATACCTGCTGATTTTGGTAGTTGTCCAACTCATGCTCTTTTAGTAATATTTGCATTTGAATGAAATCTCCATTCCAAATGCGATGCTTTAACTCAGTGGGAAGGTTGCCCCCTAGTGGTCGATTGATGACATTATAGACGTCGCTCCATTGATGAAATGACAGCAATGCAGTATCCAATGTGCAGCTGTTAAACTCGCCCATAATAAAGACCGGAGCGTCCGGGTAGTGTAACAGCTGTTAAAGTTGCCCATAATAAACACCGGAGCGTCCGGGTAGCGTACCAGCATTGACTGCATGTAAGTGGCTATTGCGTCTGCACTGGGTGGAACATAAACACAATATAGTACCATGCTGCTAAATTCCTGTGGTAAATGGAACGGGTGAACAGACAGCGTCAACAGTTCCAAGTTTGGTGAACAGAGTGTGGTGTGTATTTTAACCATAGACATAAAACCATGGACTGCCAACTCCAAAATCTCGCGCATTCATTCTTGTACGAGAGGTTGTGTCCAGCGAGATTTTGCGAGAGCAGGAGCAGCTTTCTTCCGGTTTGGTTTGTTGTGCTTGGATTTGATCAGCTGTTGACGGTCAAAACTGTCAATCGGCACTGCAAATACATTTTAGCATGAATTATTGACGGCAACCGTAGAATGGACGGACGAAACCAACCAAGTCGCCATTCCGTCGATCGTATACGAGGTCAGCCTTTATCGATATCTCAACGTGCATAAGACATACCCATCGTTCATTGGAGTGCAAATCTTCTGCCAGCTTTTTCAGCTCCAGAAACACCTCAACCTGGAAGCCAGATGTTGGATGCACAATGTTAACGTAATCCCTGAGTGTGGAGTCTCGGCAGGCAGTTTGATGACTCCAACTTGACGAAGAGGTAGGCCGAGGGGCTCTGGCTGTGAAGTAGTATGGCGAATAGCACCATCATGGTATGCCATCGCATGCCCCCTGCCTTTCTCTCAAAGGCCTTCTTCTGCTCATTCCAGAACATTTGGATGAACGAATTCTTTTCAGAAGTGTCCATAATGTCTGAAAGGCGTTTGTGAGCAGCATCGGATACCTGCAAGTGTTCTTCTTTCAGCTTGGCTTGGATTTTCAGCAGTTCTTGCAAGGCATTGTGTTTTTCCAGGCGGGTGATCTTCAAAGCATTGGCAACCCTTGCTTTTGAAACTCGAGACAAGGGTGTATAGCGCTGAATTTCTTTTCTTTCTGCCATACTGTGCCGAAGGCAGCCTACACCCCCCCCTGTCAGATTACCAGGACAGGACGGCTGATTAATGGCACCTGGACCTATAAATACAGTGCTTAAACATACCTTCACACTCAATCACAGTATAACAACATTAACTTTATGCTTACTGCTGACAAACGTAACAAAATGTTCGGTTTTATCTGGCAATTATCGGCAACATTGCGAAGACAACGAAGCCCCAGAAAAGAAACGGAAGTAAGCATACCCTGTTGATGTTCGCGCATGCGCGACGCAAGCTAGAGGCACGAGATTTGAAGTTGGCAGTCCATGGTTTTATGTCTGATTTTAACGTTGGAACACCACCGATTGTTTATGTAAATGCACAAACCCTCTCCTCTTGTCTTGCCTGATTTCTTGGTTCTGTCTGAACGGCACACAGTAAACATTTTGGTAAATAAGCATTCGCCAGCATGTGCATACGCAAGTAGACACTCATCTATGCGCCTTTGACATGTTTATATACATGCAGGTCTATATGCCTGTACTATAAAGGATACCGAAAACATGTATTCTTTTGGAAGAAAATAAAGCGTGATGCCGTGTTGGCATTGAATGGGCTTTTGTGTGTGTTATAACCCCCTGTATTGCATGAGAAGTTTAGGTTATATATATACATATACATATATATATATATATATATAAATTGATTGTAAGACTGACGCTGCAGTCACCACGACTAGTGTCCTCATGTATAGGTGTTAATTGTCATGTAGCATTTGACGTCAAGTGTCCGCACGGTTGAATATGTACACGTAGCACTGTTTTCGTATATTGTAATAAACATTATTCTATCTCTATTTACAATACATAAAGTTCTTTTCACATAATTGTATAAAAGACAAATGGGAAAAAAAGTTTGCAAGCCGACTAGCACTGTATATAGCATTCAGCGTGTGTGTAAACATGTTTTTGTTGCAACGATCATAGTCTCTGTGTCGAGGTGTGAAATGACGCGGCCGAAACAAAGAAGTGACATCGGTCGCTGGCGCCTCGCACATGTTACGTAATGTTGTAGCGGGCGACGGTCGTGAGCCACGGTAGACAGTGGCTGTCCGCGCACCATTGGCTGTTGTTGGAAGTTCCCGAGATGTCGGGCAGGGGGCGACTACACCAGTGCCATCGCCGTCGGTCTCGGTCACAGGCGGTGTCTCCGGCACCTCCGCCCGCACCGAGACAGTGGCCGCCGTCCTGGGCGCCTTATCACTACCCCTCACCGAGGCCAGGGGTGGTGGCCTGTACACGTGTTTGGTTTTGACGAACTGCTCCATGTCTTTGGCAGCCTTTCTAAAGGCGAGTCGTTCCTCTTCCGTCATTGCCCAGACCGCTTTTCTTACCTCATCACTCAGGTCGCTGTTGTTGGTGACAGGGGTGTTGTCCTGAGCCACTGTGTGGCGGGCGACCCATAGACAAAGCCCCACTTGCCGGGTTGCGCTCGGTTGCCACTTCATTGTCATCAGTGTCCGTGTCGTCCTAGTTCTCGGATGAATTGATGTGTTCTAGATGCAGAATATAATGGAATAGGTTTTACAAATAACTGTTGAAGATCGTTTGATAAGACATTATGATAGGCATCAAACAAAAATAAAACAAGTTATTTGTATGATCCCATGGATTGGCACCGTGGATCAGTCTAATTACTCTTTCTGTATTAATATAATACATTGTATGTTTGTCACATATGTGTTTCCCCATATTTCACAACAATACATTAAGTGAGGTAAAAATAATGAACAATATAGAGTACGCATGCTGAAGTGGTCGATACAATGGGTAACTTTATATATACAGTAGAACCTGTCCATCCAAGCAAAAGTGTCCCTACATTGCAGGTGTCCCCTCATCGGAGGGACATGAATTCGCGACCATTTTTTCTCGAACAGACAATCTTTATATATATATTTATATATATAGCCTAGTATATCAAATTTAATATTAACAACATTCATATCATCCCATAAGAAATTGCCCACAGATGTTATCCCTCCCACGTTAATATGAGCATCCACCACCACCTAAATAGAAAATAAGTACAATAGCCATCAAAATTATGTAATAATGTGTTAGAATGTATACCCCAGCACCTAAATAGAAAATAAGTACAATAGCATCAACATTACATAATAACACCACCACCTAAATAGAAAATAAGTACAATAGCATCAACATTACATAATAACACCACCACCTAAATAGAAAATAAGTACAATAGCATCAAAATTAAATAATAACACACCACCTAAATACAAAGTCATGAACAATGTCTACAAGTTCTCAGTCGTGTTAGTTCTCTCACTTCGCAGAGAAGTCCCTAATGGACTTCTGCTTTGCCCCCGCAGCCAACCTAATGCTATGGTCCTGCACAAGGGTCTGGAGTTTCGTGGCAGCTTCCAACACGGATGGGTCACTTGCCAGCAGGGCAAACGAGACAAGTTCTCCCACGTGACCCAAGGCCACCTTCGTGGGAATAGCAGCGGGCGCAGCTGCCTCCAAGATGCCTTCCTCATCACCATTGCTGTCCTCTTCGACTTGGTCGCCTCTCGCCTTGGCGATCAAGTCCACTTCCCAGTCGTCACTGGCGATGTTGGTGGTGCTGGTGGCCTTGTCCATGCCAATGTACTCCCCCCACGACACAACACCCAGCAACTCATCGTATGCTGCACCCTCTGGTGGCAGCATGTAGGGCTCTTACTCCACGTCCACCACATCGCCAAACCCACACTTGGCAAAACACTTCGCAAATGTGTCCGATGACACGCTGGCCCAGGCAAGGTGCAGCCAGTGGATCGCGTCGAGCACATCCACACGCTTGCTCAGCTCGGTGGCCGTGCAAGCGTCGTCCATCTTGGCCAAGACGTGGCGCATCAGCCGCTTGCGGTAGTGAGCCTTGAACGCTGCGATGATGCCCGCATCACAGGGCTGGTGGCTAGAGGTCGTGTTCGGCGGCGGGAAGAGTATCTTGACGTTCGTCAGCTGGATGTCAGGGTGGGCACCGCAGTTGTCCACGAACAGCAAGATGTGTCGGCCCTGTAGAAGCATCTTGCTGTTCTGTTTCTCCAGCCACTCCCTGGACAAGGACGAGGTCATCAGGCCTTCTTGTTCGCACGGTAGGTCACTGGCAGGGCGGCTGTGTCGACTCCCCGGAAGCAGCGGGGCTTCAGCGACTTGCCGATGACGAACGGCTTCAGCTTGTCACCTGCTGCGGAGCAGGCCAACAGCACGGTGACCCTCTCCTTGGATGTCTTTATCCCTTTCCGAGGGTCGCCCCGGATGACCATTGAACGCTTGGGGAGGGCACGGTAGTAGAGCCCCGTTTCGTCAGCGTTGTAGATATCTTCGAGAGTGTAGCCAGAGGTCAAATCCGGGAGACGGACGGTCCAGTCGGCCACGACATCTGCAGGGACCTCTGCCGCCTCGCCTCGCCACACAACGCAGCCCACTTGACGCCGTGACGCTTCTGCCAGGCCTCCAGCCAGCCGTTGGATGCGGTCAGCTCGTCATGCTCCATCTTGAGCGACAGCATCGTGGCTTTCTCCTGAAACATGATTTTAAAATGTCTGAGTCCATGTGTAAATAAAGCTCTTAACCTGCATGGTCAACAAAATAAATATTTACTTGTTTGAATAATAAAACATGCCTGTTTAACATCATTCTAAGACCAAGTCATACAAAGTTCATATGTAAATAAAACTTGACCTGAATTGCAAGTTCAACAGAATATAAATTATTTACTTGTTAAAATAATAAAACAAGACTGGCTAACAACAACTGATTCTAAGACCACCTACATGTGTAAACAAAACGTGACCAGCATTGCGAGTTCAACAAAACACTGTAATAAATATTTGTGTTAAAATAATAAACCGTGGTTGGTTACCAACAAATAAGACTAACGCGTACAAAAACACAAATTATTTATAATTACGAATCGTTATAACTAAGCTAAATTTGTTGCATTATAAAATACGATGGACGAAAGGATCCCAGCCCAGGCCAATGCAAACGCTGGCACCGGCGTACAAAGGCAAAGTTTGTTTATGTAGGACAAAATTAAAACACTGCCACAAACATAGCTTATGACATAAGTAGATACGGCTCAGTAACAATAGCTGTTAACGGTAAATTTAATAAACATCATTTAACTGAACGGCAACGTGTCTTATTCTGTATGTAACATCAAGCCGGAGTCCAGGAAAAAATGGCGGCTTGCAAATGGCGACGATTTTAACAACTTTATCAGCGTGTTAAAAACCAACATACCTGGATGAGTTTGCGGCTGACTGGCAACTCTTTCGAACGGGCAGTGGAAAACCACTCCCAGACCAGCTGGTTCAACTCTTCGTATACTGTCTTCCTTCTCTTGACGTATTTTAAGTCGGGCCGGCCGCCCGTCTCTCACTCGCACGAAATGGCCGTCCTCTCCAACCGAATTCGGGCGATTTGGGTTTTCCCGCACCCAACTTCCTTCGCAATCTTGCGGCAAGACTGCCCAGAATCCAGTCGCCTAAGCACGTCCATCCGCTGAGCTAGGCTCAACACCTTACGCTTGTTGTCGCTCGACATAACTTAACAATAATAACAATAATTTATGGTAATTTGGAGAAAATAAAACACGTGTGGATTGATCGATTGCGAGAGCGGTTGTAAATTTAAATAGGTCACCAGCTGTGGGTGGAGATCCCGCGCGCTTTCTCCGTTCCCAGCATCCATTGTGCTGAACAGGAAATGGTCGCCGCCATCTTTAAAATATTATCGAATATTTTTTTTTCAATATAAAGTTAACTGTACGCCGTAGCAGGTGAAAAAAAAAAAAAAATCGCTGTCCGCGTCCACCAGGTGGCCACTCATCTCAGGGACATTTCCGTTGAAAAGTGATCAGGACATCGGAAAACTGTCCGTACATAGCAGGTGGACGCTCATCGCGGGGGCCGCTGAAGACAGGTTCTACTGTAACAGATGCTACTTTCGATGGCTTGGATTTCACCATGTTAATGTGGTTCTTCCAGTTTAACGATACATCAATTAAGACGCCAAGAAATTTAGTGGCTTGAACTCTCTGTATAGTAACATTATTGATAATGATAGCAACATCTTGTTGATGGGTATATCTGCCAAATAATATGTCTTCGGTCGGCCGGTAGAGTTAGGTCCCGTTCGGTGCGCACACTCAATGCAAATAGCGTTCGCTTCAGCTTAAGGCAGTTTCAGCGCTGTAGTGAAACTCTTCCTCACGACTGCCTCGGTGTCAGCCCAATTTTCGGTGGTGATTTCTGCTACCCCGTCGATCCGCAAATTGTTTCTTCTCATCTGATTTTCGATGTAGTCGATGCCGTCTTCCATTTCTCATTGTGCGCAGGTTACCTGTTCGACATCTCTGGTGGTGTTGAGTCGGTTGCTCTGGCTGTGGGTGGTCATCTTCATCTCGTCTATTTCTCTCTGCGTGTACTGCAGGCTCATGTGAAGGTCCGCGACCTCTCGTATCTCCCGCACCAGCTTGTCGACTCGCTTGTTGTTTGCCTCAATGAATGATTGGAGGCAGACTTGGAAAGCCTTCTGCTCAATGTCCAACATTTTCTCGAATGACACTTGTTGCTTGGTCAGAGCATCGCTGACAATTGCGTCGACGTCTGAGTCGTCATGGTGTGAGGTCGATCGAGTCTTCCCCATTGTCTATGTGTCACGGCAGAAGTCTCATCTCTCAGACTGGACCACACAACCTTACAGTATTAGGCTGACACTCAGTAGAGTGTTACGCGCTTAGCCGCAACATTGGCTTAACGGTCACTCACTTGCGCTGTCGTATGTAGAATTTTCCCACGTTGTGTTGTCAATATGGGCAATATTCCCAGTACGAAGAAGTACGGAATAAATATACAAGTTTTTGTAGGTCTGTGGAAATTTCTTCTTTCTTCCCACAAATGCAAAGATATACTCACTTCCTTGCTATAATGTCACTCGTAATATGATTTCATGTATATAATAAGTATAAATAACACTTGTTGTAGAGCTCGTTGCGGGCATGTCTGTTGTCTCTAATCGAATCCTGGTGAACTGTGAAAGACCATCACACAAGAGCGAGAAATGAACGGATATCAGACATATAGACTCACTCACCTATGGTAATATAAATGGATATGCCCCGCGGGTGGAGTGATAATAGAGGCGTTCACCCGCTGCTGCCATGTGGACACCATCGTCAGACAACAAGGAAACACAGTCGGACAGCATCCCATGATGCTTCCAGTAAACACACTTAGGAAATAGTTGAGTTCCACATTCACCTGTCGACCACAGAGTTGTAATGTGGGCGCAGGGGGTGACGGGAAGGCAGCCCTAATCTTTTACCCCGAGGCAAAACACGATAACACAGTTGGCAGATTGCCACGTACAGAACACCCTTCTCTGAAATGAAGATGCGAGCAAGGGACAGAATATCACGAGCATGCTGGAGTGGGAGTCATTCAAGTCGTTTCCCCCGTTCTGCAAAATTATCATATCAGCCAACTGAGCCGCAGATTGCGGAGCACCAAAGTAGTTCACGCAAATACTCGAGGATTGCCGGAATAACGACGAGCAACAATAAAAATGAACAAAACTATAGTTGCAACTCACAACACTGTCGATGTGGAATCGATGGACGATTTGTAGAACAGAATCTACCAAACTCAACAAAATAACGCAGCTATAAAACTCTTTCAAATGTATCTCCAAATTACTGTTGTCTTCGCGCTGGTGGGAGCAATCGTAATGATGGCCGAGGCCAGCTGGCTTTCTCTACACACTGTGAAACTTATTGTCTTATTGTCATATTGTCATAAACCCACATCGATTGACCGAAAAGTTCATTTCTCCCCTACGGGCTATATGCTCAATATTCCTAATAATTAATTATGCTGGTCCGACCTACATTTTGCCACAGTTCAATTATATTGTTTGTAGGCGGTTAGAGGTCTGAGGAGAATGAAAATAATGAGCATGAGAACAGGGGTCCAAAAGGTGAACTTGCGGTACCTTTGCATTCTTTGTGCTTTACTACTAGCGGTACCTTTGCATTCTTTGTGCGTTACTACTAGCGGTACCTTTGCATTCTTTGTGCGTTACTACTAGCGGTACCTTTGCATTCTTTGTGCGTTACTACTAGCGGTACCTTTGCATTCTTTGTGCTTTACTACTAGCGGTACCTTTGCATTCTTTGTGCGTTACTACTAGCGGTACCTTTGCATTCTTTGTGCTTTACTACTAGCGGTACCTTTGCATTCTTTGTGCGTTACTACTAGCGGTACCTTTGCATTCTTATTGCTTTACTACTAGCGGTACCTTTGCATTCTTTGTGCTTTACTACTAGCGGTACCTTTGCATTCTTATTGCTTTACTACTAGCGGTACCTTTGCATTCTTTGTGCTTTACTACTAGCGGTACCTTTGCATTCTTTGTGCGTTACTACTAGCGGTACCTTTGCATTCTTTGTGCTTTACTACTAGCGGTACCTTTGCATTCTTTGTGCGTTACTACTAGCGGTAACTTTGCATTCTTATTGCTTTACTACTAGCGGTACCTTTGCATTCTTTGTGCGTTACTACTAGCGGTACCTTTGCATTCTTATTGCTTTACTACTAGCGGTACCTTTGCATTCTTTGTGCTTTACTACTAGCGGTACCTTTGCATTCTTTGTGCGTTACTACTAGCGGTACCTTTGCATTCTTTGTGCGTTACTACTAGCGGTACCTTTGCATTCTTTGTGCTTTACTACTAGCGGTACCTTTGCATTCTTATTGCTTTACTACTAGCGGTACCTTTGCATTCTTTGTGCTTTACTACTAGCGGTACCTTTGCATTCTTATTGCTTTACTACTAGCGGTACCTTTGCATTCTTATTGCTTTACTACTAGCGGTACCTTTGCATTCTTTGTGCGTTACTACTAGCGGTACCTTTGCATTCTTTGTGCTTTACTACTAGCGGTACCTTTGCATTCTTTGTGCGTTACTACTAGCGGTACCTTTGCATTCTTATTGCTTTACTACTAGCGGTACCTTTGCATTCTTTGTGCGTTACTACTAGCGGTACCTTTGCATTCTTATTGCTTTACTACTAGCGGTACCTTTGCATTCTTTGTGCTTTACTACTAGCGGTACCTTTGCATTCTTTGTGCGTTACTACTAGCGGTACCTTTGCATTCTTTGTGCTTTACTACTAGCGGTACCTTTGCATTCTTTGTGCGTTACTACTAGCGGTACCTTTGCATTCTTATTGCTTTACTACTAGCGGTACCTTTGCATTCTTTGTGCGTTACTACTAGCGGTACCTTTGCATTCTTATTGCTTTACTACTAGCGGTACCTTTGCATTCTTTGTGCTTTACTACTAGCGGTACCTTTGCATTCTTATTGCTTTACTACTAGCGGTACCTTTGCATTCTTTGTGCGTTACTACTAGCGGTACCTTTGCATTCTTATTGCTTTACTACTAGCGGTACCTTTGCATTCTTTGTGCGTTACTACTAGCGGTACCTTTGCATTCTTATTGCTTTACTACTAGCGGTACCTTTGCATTCTTTGTGCTTTACTACTAGCGGTACCTTTGCATTCTTTGTGCGTTACTACTAGCGGTACCTTTGCATTCTTTGTGCGTTACTACTAGCGGTACCTTTGCATTCTTTGTGCTTTACTACTAGCGGTACCTTTGCATTCTTTGTGCGTTACTACTAGCGGTACCTTTGCATTCTTTGTGCGTTACTACTAGCGGTACCTTTGCATTCTTTGTGCTTTACTACTAGCGGTACCTTTGCATTCTTTGTGCTTTCTTCTCTTCCCACTGTTGTTGATCTGATGTTGCTCATGTGACAGGTCGCCTGTAAATAATATACAACACTTACGATGTTGCATTCACGTACATGAAACATTTGTTGGCCAGGTGATTTGCCCAATGGCAGCCGGTAGAAGTCTCGATGGACGCTTATGGAATGTCCCATGAATTGTGCCAGTTGATCTTGTGATGTTTCTGATATTTCACATACTTGGGACAGTGTGGCCAAGTGTTTCCGTAGTCCGGTCCACGTGAAGCCTTCCGGTTGTTTTAGATCAACTTCCCGGACACATTCTGACTGTGCATCGGCCCCTCGGTACGGCCTGTTAGAATTTGGCCAGCAGAATAGGTAGTTGCCTCAGAGCGTGTATCATACAAATTCTGCGTAATCGCTTGCCTTTGTCACCATCTGTTTCCTCAGCTGTGTTGATTTCTCTCTCACATGTCCGAACAGGGTTTGCACATCTTCGTATAGGGGAAGTAATTTATTTTTGTTGGACTTGTTTATGTCGATGGTTTGTAGTGCACCCGGCGAGATACTCTCAGCCCACATAGCATCGTAGAGTTCCTGGAATGTCTTCCCATGCATCTCTTTTGTTTTGTCTTCTTCCACGAGGCCTTCACATATCACAATTTTGGCACATTTATTTAGCAAGTATCCCAAATTGAGTGCAAGGCTGGGTGTACGGTACTTTCTTGACGATTCATCAAATCCTGCGACGTTCTTCACAGCGTTGATGGTTTCAGCAAAGTTCTTTGGCGCAATGCAATCCTCAATGCAGTGGATGTTGGAATTCGGCATTCGTCTTGCGCTTAGGACTAGCCTGGCTAGCTCCCTCATTTCACTGCTAACAAAAGTAGCTGTGTGTTCTTCTAGGTCCTTTTTCTGCCATTTCCGCTTTCCGAAGGTTTGTCATTTCTTGCTAGTTTGGCAACTTCGTCATCATTCATCGAGTTGACAACATGCATGAAGAAGCTGGTGTTTTCTTCATCCGTTATCGGGAGTAACAGTCGACCACCCTGAACTGCTTCGTTCCATGTCAAATTTGATTTTGTTTTCTTCGTGCATCTCCTTTGGTGGTCATTCAGAATGAACTGTACACTGCTGAATGGTGTGGCGAATAGATGGGATGTTGCAGATACAGGAAGAAACAACCTACACATGTTATCTTCAGACATGCATATAGACACAAACGTACTTTAGGTTCAGGTAATCACATATGTTATAGAGCCTACCCTCGTCATCCATGTCACATCTCCAATGACAATCTGATCATTGGCAGAAATATGTGCCGATGCAAAAATGCATAGATGTGACACACCTCTGTGTGGTACAACCCGGACCACAGCGTTGCCAGTGTCTCCACCCTGTACCTCCTGTATTGGTTGAGTCTCTCCACACTGCACCTCCTGTATTGGTTGAGTCTCTCCACACTGTACCTCCTGTATTGGTTGAGTCTCTCCACACTGTACCTCCTGTATTGGTTGAGTCTCTCCACACTGTACCTCCTGTATTGGTTGAGTCTCTCCACACTGTACCTCCTGTATTGGTTGAGTCTCTCCACACTGTACCTCCTGTATTGGTTGAGTCTCTCCACACTGTACCTCCTGTATTGGTCGAGTCTCTCCACACTGTACCTCCTGTATTGGTTGCCCTCCGTATTGGTTGGCTCAGTGGCATTGACACTAGATTTGATTAAGTCATCACACAATATGGTAGTAATATATGTTTACTTAAGTAAGGATTAACATAACATGTGCCTACATATAATATGCTTGACAATAAATATAATAGCTTTACTCATAAAAGGTTTCTACTGAAACTAATTTCATGAAATATTGTAATTAAGATAACAGCATCAATATTTGTTTAAACCATATAAATTACATAATTTAATTTACAATCATTAATATCTGGTAGGCTTTTTTTATCAATACTCCCGGAATAATTCAATATCACGTGCCAGATGATGGTACATACTCCCAAATGATTTCTGTACTAAACTATTTGCCGAGCATGCATGGATTTAGTCAGCAGAACAAAATGTTATTTGTGCTCTATTATAGAAGCTAGTGAAGATAATAATTTTGACATAACAGAAGGAATTTGATAAATATCTATAGATATCACATCTTATTCCAGGGGTCGTACATTAGTTACTGAAACCTGGCACCCAAGGTTCAAGCAGTCGATAATTGAATTTACCATAACTCCTGGTGTTGAAATAAAAAATGATACATAGTATGTCTTCGTTGTACCTCTTTTCAGCCAATATGGCAATACTCCCAAACATGACAAAGAGAACAACTGCAGAATTAGTGATATATCTAATCTGTGCTACTTGCTAAGAAATTTTGATCAATGCACGTATTAAGAATTTATTACAAAAAAGTGGTCAGTGGTATAACATTACATAAATGTACACACATTTATGCATTTATTTATATATATGTGACGAGTCCTGACGAAAAGGTTCACATGTACAAAATCAAAAATATTGAGTTATATATATTGTTGGAAAGAGCAAATATTCAGCTTTAATATGGTATATATCTTGTTGCTATAGCGTATTTCTATCTGAAGTTATTGCACGCTGAACACCCATGGTGTTGAAATGTTCAAACTGAGTAAAACCCGTTTGAAGTCTGAGAACATATCTACTGAAAAATACAATTGTTACCATGAACGGATTCCCATGAAATTTTGCAAAATTATCATATCGGCCAACTGAGCCGCAGATTGCGGAGCGCCAAAGTAGTTCACGCAAATACTCGAGGATCGCCGGAATAACGACGAGCATCAATAAAAATTAACAAAACTATAGTTGCAACTCACAACACTGTCAATGTGGAATCGATGGACGATTTGTAGAACAGAATCTACCAAACTCAACAAAATAACGCAGCTATAAAACTCTTTCAAATGTATCTCCAAATTACTGTTGTCTTCGCGCTGGTGGGAGCAATCGTAATGATGGCCGAGGCCAGCTGGCTTTCTCTACACACTGTGAAACTTATTGTCATAAACCCACATCGATTGACCGAAAAGTTCATTTCTCCCCTACGGGCTATATGCTCAATATTCCTAATAATTAATTATGCTGGTCCGACCTACATTTTGCCACAGTTCAAGTATATTGTTTGTAGGCGGTTAGAGGTCTGAGGAGAATGAAAATAATGAGCATAGGAACAGGGGTCCAAAAGGTGAACTTGCGGTACCTTTGCATTCTTTGTGCTTTACTACTAGCGGTACCTTTGCATTCTTTGTGCGTTACTACTAGCGGTACCTTTGCATTCTTTGTGCGTTACTACTAGCGGTACCTTTGCATTCTTATTGCTTTACTACTAGCGGTACCTTTGCATTCTTTGTGCGTTACTACTAGCGGTACCTTTGCATTCTTTGTGCTTTACTACTAGCGGTACCTTTGTATTCTTTGTGCTTTACTACTAGCGGTACCTTTGCATTCTTTGTGCGTTACTACTAGCGGTACCTTTGCATTCTTTGTGCTTTACTACTAGCGGTACCTTTGCATTCTTTGTGCGTTACTACTAGCGGTACCTTTGCATTCTTTCTGCTTTACTACTAGCGGTACCTTTGCATTCTTTGTGCTTTACTACTAGCGGTACCTTTGCATTCTTTGTGCGTTACTACTAGCGGTACCTTTGTATTCTTTCTGCTTTACTACTAGCGGTACCTTTGCATTCTTTGTGCTTTACTACTAGCGGTACCTTTGCATTCTTTGTGCTTTACTACTAGCGGTACCTTTGCATTCTTTGTGCTTTACTACTAGCGGTACCTTTGCATTCTTTGTGCGTTACTACTAGCGGTACCTTTGCATTCTTTGTGCTTTACTACTAGCGGTACCTTTGCATTCTTTGTGCGTTACTACTAGCGGTACCTTTGCATTCTTTGTGCGTCACTACTAGCGGTACCTTTGCATTCTTTGTGCTTTACTACTAGCGGTACCTTTGCATTCTTTGTGCTTTCTTCTCTTCCCACTGTTGTTGATCTGATGTTGCTCATGTGACAGGTCGCCTGTAAATAATATACAACACTTACGATGTTGCATTCACGTACATGAAACATTTGTTGGCCAGGTGATTTGCCCAATGGCAGCCGGTAGAAGTCTCGATGGATGCATATGGAATGTCCCATGAATTGTGCCAGTTGATCTTGTGATGTTTCTGATATTTCACATACTTGGGACAGTGTGGCCAAGTGTTTCCGTAGTCCGCTCCACGTGAAGCCTTCCGGTTGTTTTAGATCAACTTCCCGGACACATTCTGACTGTGCATCAGCCCCTCGGTACGGCCTGTTAGAATTTGGCCAGCAGAATAGGTAGTTGCCTCAGAGCGTGTATCATACAAATTCTGCGTAATCGCTTGCCTTTGTTACCACCTGTTTCCTCAGCTGTGTTGATTTCTCTCACACGTCCGAACAGGGTTTGCACATCTTCGTATAGGGGAAGTAATTTATTTTTGTTGGACTTGTTTATGTCGATGGTTTGTAGTGCACCCGGCGAGATACTCTCAGCCCACATAGCATCGTAGAGTTCCTGGAATGTCTTCCCATGCATCTCTTTTGTTTTGTCTTCTTCCACGAGGCCTTCACATATCACAATTTTGGCACATTTATTTAGCAAGTATCCCAAATTGAGTGCAAGGCTGGGTGTACGGTACTTTCTTGACGATTCATCAAATCCTGCGACGTTCTTCACAGCGTTGATGGTTTCAGCAAAGTTCTTTGGCGCAATGCAATCCTCAATGCAGTGGATGTTGGAATTCGGCATTCGTCTTGCGCTTAGGACTAGCCTGGCTAGCTCCCTCATTTCACTGCTAACAAAAGTAGCTGTGTGTTCTTCTAGGTCCTTTTTCTGCCATTTCCGCTTTCCGAAGGTTTGTCATTTCTTGCTAGTTTGGCAACTTCGTCATCATTCATCGAGTTGACAACATGCATGAAGAAGCTGGTGTTTTCTTCATCCGTTATCTGGAGTAACAGTCGACCACCCTGAACTGCTTCGTTCCATGTCAAATTTGATTTTGTTTCCTTCGTGCATCTCCTTTGGTGGTCATTCAGAATGAACTGTACACTGCTGAATGGTGTGGCGAATAGATGGGATGTTGCAGATACAGGAAGAAACAACCTACAAGTGTTATCTTCAGACATGCATATAGACACAACAGTACTTTAGGTTCAGGTAATCACATATGTTATAGAGCCTACCCTCGTCATCCATGTCACATCTCCAATGACAATCTGATCATTGGCAGAAATATGTGCCGATGCAAAAATGCATAGATGTGACACACCTCTGTGTGGTACAACCCGGACCACAGCGTTGCCAGTGTCTCCACCCTGTACCTCCTGTATTGGTTGAGTCTCTCCACACTGCACCTCCTGTATTGGTTGAGTCTCTCCACCCTGTACCTCCTGTATTGGTTGAGTCTCTCCACACTGTACCTCCTGTATTGGTTGAGTCTCTCCACACTGTACCTCCTGTATTGGTTGAGTCTCTCCACACTGTACCTCCTGTATTGGTTGAGTCTCTCCACATTGTACCTCCTGTATTGGTTGAGTCTCTCCACACTGTACCTCCTGTATTGGTTGAGTCTCTCCACACTGTACCTCCTGTATTGGTTGAGTCTCTCCACACTGTACCTCCTGTATTGGTTGAGTCTCTCCACACTGTACCTCCTGTATTGGTTGAGTCTCTCCACACTGTACCTCCTGTATTGGTTGAGTCTCTCCACACTGTACCTCCTGTATTGGTTGAGTCTCTCCACACTGTACCTCCTGTATTGGTTGAGTCTCTCCACACTGTACCTCCTGTATTGGTTGAGTCTCTCCACACTGCACCTCCTGTATTGGTTGAGTCTCTCCACACTGTACCTCCTGTATTGGTTGAGTCTCTCCACACTGTACCTCCTGTATTGGTTGAGTCTCTCCACACTGCACCTCCTGTATTGGTTGAGTCTCTCCACACTGTACCTCCTGTATTGGTTGAGTCTCTCCACACTGCACCTCCTGTATTGGTTGAGTCTCTCCACACTGTACCTCCTGTATTGGTTGAGTCTCTCCACACTGCACCTCCTGTATTGGTTGAGTCTCTCCACACTGTACCTCCTGTATTGGTTGAGTCTCTCCACACTGTACCTCCTGTATTGGTTGAGTCTCTCCACACTGTACCTCCTGTATTGGTTGAGTCTCTCCACACTGTACCTCCTGTATTGGTTGAGTCTCTCCACACTGTACCTCCTGTATTGGTTGAGTCTCTCCACACTGTACCTCCTGTATTGGTTGAGTCTCTCCACACTGCACCTCCTGTATTGGTTGAGTCTCTCCACACTGTACCTCCTGTATTGGTTGAGTCTCTCCACACTGTACCTCCTGTATTGGTTGAGTCTCTCCACACTGCACCTCCTGTATTGGTTGAGTCTCTCCACACTGTACCTCCTGTATTGGTTGAGTCTCTCCACACTGTACCTCCTGTATTGGTTGAGTCTCTCCACACTGTACCTCCTGTATTGGTTGAGTCTCTCCACACTGTACCTCCTGTATTGGTTGAGTCTCTCCACACTGTACCTCCTGTATTGGTTGAGTCTCTCCACACTGTACCTCCTGTATTGGTTGAGTCTCTCCACACTGCACCTCCTGTATTGGTTGAGTCTCTCCACACTGTACCTCCTGTATTGGTTGAGTCTCTCCACACTGTACCTCCTGTATTGGTTGAGTCTCTCCACACTGCACCTCCTGTATTGGTTGAGTCTCTCCACACTGTACCTCCTGTATTGGTTGAGTCTCTCCACACTGCACCTCCTGTATTGGTTGAGTCTCTCCACACTGTACCTCCTGTATTGGTTGAGTCTCTCCACACTGCACCTCCTGTATTGGTTGAGTCTCTCCACACTGTACCTCCTGTATTGGTTGAGTCTCTCCACACTGCACCTCCTGTATTGGTTGAGTCTCTCCACACTGTACCTCCTGTATTGGTTGAGTCTCTCCACACTGCACCTCCTGTATTGGTTGAGTCTCTCCACACTGTACCTCCTGTATTGGTTGAGTCTCTCCACACTGTACCTCCTGTATTGGTTGAGTCTCTCCACACTGCACCTCCTGTATTGGTTGAGTCTCTCCACACTGTACCTCCTGTATTGGTTGAGTCTCTCCACACTGTACCTCCTGTATTGGTTGAGTCTCTCCACACTGCACCTCCTGTATTGGTTGAGTCTCTCCACACTGTACCTCCTGTATTGGTTGAGTTTCTCCACACTGTACCTCCTGTATTGGTTGAGTCTCTCCACACTGTACCTCCTGTATTGGTTGAGTCTCTCCACACTGCACCTCCTGTATTGGTTGAGTCTCTCCACACTGTACCTCCTGTATTGGTTGAGTCTCTCCACACTGTACCTCCTGTATTGGTTGAGTCTCTCCACACTGTACCTCCTGTATTGGTTGAGTCTCTCCACACTGTACCTCCTGTATTGGTTGAGTCTCTCCACACTGTACCTCCTGTATTGGTTGAGTCTCTCCACACTGTACCTCCTGTATTGGTTGAGTCTCTCCACACTGTACCTCCTGTATTGGTTGAGTCTCTCCACACTGTACCTCCTGTATTGGTTGAGTCTCTCCACACTGTACCTCCTGTATTGGTTGAGTCTCTCCACACTGTACCTCCTGTATTGGTTGAGTCTCTCCACACTGTACCTCCTGTATTGGTTGAGTCTCTCCACACTGTACCTCCTGTATTGGTTGAGTCTCTCCACACTGTACCTCCTGTATTGGTTGAGTCTCTCCACACTGTACCTCCTGTATTGGTTGAGTCTCTCCACACTGTACCTCCTGTATTGGTTGAGTCTCTCCACACTGCACCTCCTGTATTGGTTGAGTCTCTCCACACTGCACCTCCTGTATTGGTTGCCCTCCGTATTGGTTGGCTCAGTGGCTCAGTGGCATTGACACTAGATTTGATTAAGTCATCACACAATATGGTAGTAATATATGTTTACTTAAGTAAGGATTAACATAACATGTGCCTACATATAATATGCTTAACAATAAATATAATAGCTTTACTCATAAAAGGTTTCTACTGAAACTAATTTCATGAAATATTGTAATTAAGATAACAGCATCAATATTTGTTTAAACCATATAAATTACATAATTTAATTTACAATCATTAATATCTGGTAGGCTTTGTTTATCAATACTCCCGGAATAATTCAATATCACGTGCCAGATGATGGTACATACTCCCAAATGATTTCTGTACTAAACTATTTGCCGAGCATGCATGGATTTAGTCAGCAGAACAAAATGTTATTTGTGCTCTATTATAGAAGCTAGTGAAGATAATAATTTTGACATAACAGAAGGAATTTGATAAATATCTATAGATATCACATCTTATTCCAGGGGTCGTACATTAGTTACAGAAACCTGGCACCCAAGGTTCAAACAGTCGATAATTGAATTTACCATAACTCCTGGTGTTGAAATTAAAAATGATACATAGTATGTCTTCGTTGTACCTCTTTTCAGCCAATATGGGAATACTCCCAAACATGACAAAGAGAACAACTGCAGAATTAGTGATATATCTAATCTGTGCTACTTGCTAAGAAATTTTGATCAATGCATGTATTAAGAATTTCTTACAAAAAAGTGGTCAGTGGTATAACATTACATAAATTTACACACATTTATGCATTTATATATATATATATATATATATATATATATATATATATATATTGTTACATCATATTATAATTAGACTTTGTGTTGGCCTTATGTCTTACACACACATGGAGTACACTGGTTATACTTTATACACACAAATTATTGTATGAGGCGTGCATACTATTTGTATGTTTGTTCATTTCAATGTTTCCTGGAGGTGGATGCGCTGTCCTCTGCTGGGACATCTGCTGACTCTGTTGTCAATCTGTCCCACATCTCAAGTGAAACAGTCACATGACCAGTGACAGTGTACAGCTAGCAGAAAGATCACCTTCCATTGTTCACTAGTATGTTGGTACACATTCACTCTAATATATCTACAGAAATTCAAACAAATAAAAACATAATGTCAACATGAAACACACACATCTGCATAAAAAAAAATATTGCCATTTTTGGGCCTGTGTAGGCTATGCTGTTTGTTCAGTAATACACATGAAATACAATGGCAGAGGTTATCAGTTCCTTTGAGTTGCACCATCAAAATATAATTTGACATACCATATACATAAAAAATGATATCAACACGAACTGAAAACAGGTACCAAAACAACCCCAATGTGAACATCGGACATCTGGTTTCGTTATTTTTGATTTCACTACTAACCTCATCATACCACATCAGCCCAAAGTGGTAGCCAGCTGTCGTCTCCTCTGGGTGTTTGTAGGCGTATATTTATATATGTTCAATAAAAATGACATGCTAATAAATGATAAATTTACTCTTATGCTACACTGGGAGGAATGCAGCTTTTAATATATTTTATGGTTTGTTTCCTTACTTTCGTCTCATTTACTTACTCGTCTAACACTTGATTTGGGAGTTTTCACCAGTGACAATCTCGACCAATGGCATTGGACTTTTTGCCACCAAGTCATCAATCACTCGTGTGAACCAAGTTTCACCATATTGACACTCTCGTCATTGACCACAAGTGAATCAATAATTTCCAATGCAAGGATCTTGTTTCGTACTGATGTCAATCAAGGAATATGTACAGTATTGAGAACTGTGTCCCGGTGTGATGGTCTCAAACGAATATCCAGTCTAGGATGTCGTTCCATGTGTGTGCATGCACACGTTACTGGCATGACCTCATAATTTAGACTGGGATGTACTTTCATCGTATATACATACATTACGCTATAAAAAATCACTTGCATTCATCTAACGAAGAAAATTCACAAAACAAGCACGCAGATCTCGACGGTACCGTAAAATTGCATTTGCACGCGCAAAATAGTTTAATTAATTATAAATAATATAGTAATAATTATTATCATCACTTGAGATCTGCAGGAAATTATAAATTTTATATGGTGTTTTTATTTCTGCACTGCATTGGATGAGCAGCTGTTTTGTGTTTTCCAGCTCATCAGACATCATGGGATTATAGTTGACACTTAGCTGGATGCCATCAGCAAATCGATGGAACAGCATCTTCCGATAAGAAATCGGTTAAATTGTTGCCCAGTAGGTTCTGTCGCCAGTTTTCAAACGTATTCAAAGTGTCTTGTTTTGTTTGGCACCATTATTTCGGTGCTCGATGGCTGGCTATATTTTAGCTTAATAGTGGCGTTACCCAGCAGGGAAACTGCTGACTAATTGTGATTGAAAGCGTTCAGTGAGACTTATCAAAGTTTTAAGTTTATGTTGCGCATGAAATTAGATACCACCTTTAAGAGTAGATAAACAGATTTATTAGAGGTACTTATCGAGAGGACAAACAAACCGCAACATGGACGATGCATGAGGAGCGAAGCCAAGCATCCTGCACTCTCCGTTAGGCGGCGTGGTAAACTGCAGCCACACACATAGTGGCACTGCACATCCACTCCCCAATAAAATATATGTTCTTACCACGTTTCAGTTGTAGCCGTAGGTGTAATAGGCATGCCGGATAAATATTATGACCACTACAATTGCCAGTTTCTTACACAAAATTCTCTGAATGTTGACAGAATGTGGTTCCAGACTGATGTGCTCGGCATTGACACAAAGACTATTGTGACATAAATGAGATGCATCTAGGTTTGCTCTCATGAATGTTTGTCTTTGATATAGCATGTAGCACAACCTGTATGTTGTTAAGGGAGGAGGAAAGTATAAAATCCGTGTTTGTATTTCTTAACTTAGAGGACTGTAACTGGTGGCAGATGGTGAGTTATGCTAAAATGCATACTGTACCATTCTTTCAGCTTTTTAGGGGTACCCCAGCTGAAAAATCATACCACATTTGTCCACAGAGCAGTAATTGTTTTGGGCTCTAAAATATGCTCGGTTCGTAGTCTGCATCAACAACCATGTACAGCTTGCACGCATGCCGTGCCTCCTTAATGCAGGTAGCCTCTTGGCATAGAGACTTCCCGAGTCTCTTGCGGTCAGCTTTCACATGGCAACATACAAGTTCTCAACAGTCACCTGTGCCCCACTGTTGAACTCGCTGACAGCACAGCAGGTGGCAAACAGCACTCGGTCAATGCTGACAAAGCCGGTCTTGGGGCACTTGGCCCAGACCATTGCGTGCAGCGACTCATTGGCATTCTGCGTTGCCCCCTTCAAGCACCGGCTGAGGAGGTCTGTGTGTCACAGGCGCTCGTAGACGGGCTTCACTTGTGCGGCAACTTCCGGGGACAGTGCTGTGCCGATGTTGGCCCAATGGTCACCAGGTTCCTTTCCTCAGCTCGTGCCCGCTGGTAAAAGCACCAGCTGTCCTTGCCCTTTGGGCAGCGGTCATGGTTGGGCTTCTCATCCGTCGAGGCAGCTTGCTGGAAGGAGGCGAAATAGTTTCATTATTTATAAATAATATAGTAATCATTAATTATTATCATTACTGAGATTTGCAGGAAATTATAAGTTTTATATGGTGTTTTTATTTCTGCGATGCACTGGATGAGCAGCTGTTTTGTGTTTTCCAGCTCATCAGACATCATGGGATTATAGTTGACATATAGCTGGATGCCATCAGCAAATCGATGGAACAACATCTTCCGATAGGAAATCAGTGAAATTGTTGCCCAGAAGGTTCTGTCGCCAGTTTTCAAACGTGTTCACAGTGTCTTGTTTTGTTTGGCACCACTATTTCGATGCCAATAAAGTAAGTTCTTACCACGTTTCAGTTGTAGCCGTAGGTGTAATAGGCATGCTGGATAAATATTATGACCGCTACAATTGCCAGTTTCTTGCATGAATTTCTCTGAATGTTGACAGAATGTGGTTCCTGACTGATGTGCTCGGCATTGACACAAAGACTATTGTGACATAAATGAGATGCATCTAGGTTTGCTCTCATGAATGTTTGTCTTTGATATAGCATGTAGCACAACCTGTATGTTGTTAAGGGAGGAGGAAAGTATAAAATCCGTGTTTGTATTTCTTAACTTGGAGGACTGTAACTGGTGGCAGATGGTGAGTTATGTTAAATTGCATACTGTACATTCTTTCAGATTTACCATTTCTTCTCAATCCTTGCCCTGAAAGCCTGATTATTCTTCTGGTTGTTCTCCTTCTACCGCTCATGCTCCACCTTGTTCATATGGTCCAACCTGTCCTGTTTGATTGCTCTCACCTGCCCGGTCCACTGGACTGAAACGAAACAAGACACTGAGTTCAACCAGTCCATGGTCTTGTTCTTGGCAGACCTGACCTCACCATTAATAAATCCCATGGTGGCACTGGGTGCTCTGTGGTATTAATGGTTGTCATACCAAGAACCCTTTCGCTCACAATGTTATGACCTGGGGCACTCATTGTTGTCTTGACCACACGACAGGACTTCTTCCCACCGTCCGTGACACCCTCACCTATTTACCTGGCTGGCTTCTGCTACTGATGACAGAGCCGCTGCTGAGCAAACACCTCACCACCACCAACTTCTTCTTTGGTGAAAGATTCCGTATCCTGGTCATCATGGCCAAGCTCAACTTGATGTACTTCCTGATCTTTGGGGTTTTCCTAAAAGTTAGCATTTCAGAGAGTATAGCAATCCTTCCAGTATTGACGTAGTGTCGTCATCAACAACTGGCTCATGAGCTTCGCACAACGAGTGACGAGGGGTGCTTGCCAAGGTCTGGGTGTCAGAAGACTTGGTGCTGACTTCTGTGTCACACCCACCACTGCATACACACATGTTCTTGTCTCGCCTGGCGCAGCTTAGTGTTTTTCTTCTTAGCGATTTCTGGTGAAAGTCATTATTATAGTCAGGTGTAGCTGTCTCCTCCTCTCTCACGGTGACCACCGGGTGTGACGATGTACCTCGTCTCCCTCTCTTAGACTGCCTCTTAGGCTGGCATGTAGCTGGTGCTACGCATGTAGCTGGTGCTACATCAGCCTTAGGCCATTCTTTTGCTTCTGTTTGTTGAGGATAGTGAGTTTCTTTTTATCACGTGCCTGTTGACTCTGCTTCCTTTGAAGACTGCGTTGATGCTCTTTCTTGGCTTCAGAGTCCGTCCACAAATAAGTTAAGATAAATAAGCCAGTCAAGATAAATAAAAAACAGCAAAGATAAATAATTATAAAACAATAAATAAATTAGGGTGTAAAATATAATTTCAAACAACAATTTCTAACCAAGCAGTGTCATAAAATAGAAATCATTGTCATCAAGGCAGGTGGTGTAAGCAAAATAGGTGAGTTTTTACTTGTTTTCGGAAAGCAGTCACTTTCAGTTGATGTCACACTGTGGCGAGTTGTTCCACATGGTTGGCCGGCCACCACAACGCTGCTCCTTCCTTCCTGCCAGTTTCTCGGGCGTCAGGAATATCACTACCCAGCCTTACCAACCTGTCGGCCGTCCTTGTCAGTACTCCCCCAACACCATCTGACGCCCCTTTCCCGTCACTTGCTTCAAAAAAGTGCCAGATGATGGTTTTGAAGCCCAACTGAAAAGACTTTCTGGAATGCAAGTATAAATCCCCCCCCCCCCCCCCCCTGCTTGTACTGGGTAACTGAACCGTCGCTATACATGTACAATACTGTTACCTGGGGGTTGGCCTGCCCATATGGCTGCTGGATCGTGCTGCCTAGACGGTGCAATTGAACAAAAAGATCTAACTCCATTCATTGTGCAGTATACACCTGTATGGAGTGATGCTTGTTTATGTTATGGCTTCCACCAAAATGCACAGACTGCACCTCATTGTTAAACTGACATGAATAGTTTTCACTGAAGTCCACATTCATTTTCCTTCAGTTCCTCTCTTACCTCTTTGTAGATTTTGTATTGGAGCCAGATGTTGAAGCGATGTTTCTTAAAGACATTGATGTTATCTTGCAACTTACCAGTTATAATAATAATAATAATAATTTTATTTAAACACCTAATTTCTTTACATAGTAAATTCAGGGGTGTGTACAAGTAAAATAGCTTAAAAATAAAATACATTACAACAGTTCATCAAATTATAAGTACACAGTTTGATAAAATAATGCACACAAAAAGTAAAAAAGTAAATATACGCTCATTTAAAATATAAAGTGTTCATGTTCTTTCTAAAATGTCTAGAATAAATTACGAAGGTGCCTATTTAAAGAAAAACGTTTTTAGATCTTTCTTAAAATGTCCGGAATCTTGTTGTTTCCTGAGATAAAATGGAAGCGAGTTCCACAGTGCAGGTCCCGCACATGAAAAGGCTCGTCGCCCGAAACGTTTTAGGTTGACCCTTGGAACGCAGACGAGAGCCTGGTCAGCCGAACGCAGACTGTGATGGGGAACGTACGGCGTGATTCGATCAGCCAGATAGCGTGGAATGTTAGCATGCACGGCGCTGTGCATAAAAGTCAGCAGTTTGAAATCAATACGCTGTGTCACGGGTAGCCAGTGCAACTCTCGCAGAGCCTCCGTCATGCTGTGTTGGTCACGGCGATGTAAACGTAGGATGACGCGCGCTGCTGAACGCTGGACCATTTCAAGTCTATACAACAGTGTTCCAGTAATGCCGTACAGGGCAGCATTACCAAAATCAAGTCGCAATGTGAATAACGCATGAACAAGTGTCTTGCATGCTCGAAGGGTTAGCGCAGATCGTATTTGCGCTATACAACGAAGTTGGGCGTAGGCAGTCCGGCAGGTACGGCTTACGTGTGAGGTCATCGACAAAGTTGAATCGAGGTGCACGCCAAGGTCGCGAATGCTGGCCGAAGTGGTAACGTTGCGTCCACAGATGTCGATGAGGAGTGCGGTGGTTCGGTGTGGTAAAGAGAATTGTCTCTGTTTTTGCTTCGTTCAAAAGTAGGTACCGCGACGCTAGCCAAGCTTTCACGTCGATGACACACCGGGATATCTGGTCGGCTGCAGACGCCGAATCATTAGGTGGAAAGTCAACATAGAGTTGTGTGTCGTCAGCGTACACATGGTAACGAACACCATGCATTTCGAAGATATATGACAGGCCAGCGCAGTAAACAGTGAAAAGTAGAGGGCCCAACACACTGCCCTGTGGAACTCCGTGTCGCAGTCTGGTTCTGTGAGACGAGTGACCGTCGACACTGACGCATTGTGTGCGGTCGGTAAGATACGATGCGAGCCAGCAGAGTGCGTCGCCTCGTACCCCGATTCGATGTAGATCTATTAACAGTATGTC
Organism: Oasisia sp. SBJ-2009; assembly: GCA_964017155.1. NCBI lineage: Eukaryota > Metazoa > Annelida > Polychaeta > Sabellida > Siboglinidae > Oasisia > Oasisia sp. SBJ-2009. The sequence goes on from OZ024865.1 coordinate 20,986,767, forward strand.
ATGGTCGATAGTATAAAACGCAGCGCTGAGGTCCAGCAGTACAAGTACTACGTGCTTATGCATATCCAGAGATCGCAGAATGTCGTCTTGAATGCACACAATCGCGGGTTCGACACTGTGTGCCCGGCGGTAGGCACTCTGAAATGGATCTTCGAGGTCGTTGCTTTGCAGATGTAGACGCAGTTGGGCGGAGACGTGACGTTCGAGTAATTTGGATGCATAAGGAAGGTTAGAGATAGGTCGGTAGCTGGAGTAGTCATCGGCGGAAAGACCTGAGCGTTTTAGAAGAGGCGTGATGACAGCGTGTTTCATGCTTGCCGGAACAGTGGAGGTATTAGCTTTCAGGATAGCGGAAGGCAGTGGATCGATATTGGACGTCTTTATCTTGCCATTTTGAATAAGTGACGTTACTTCTTCGAGCGAAGCCGGCTGAAACGCCAGCAGTGGCGACAAAATAACACGTGCATGCGCATTATAGACGTTCGCTGATGGCATCGGGATTTGGCAGCGGATCGAGTCGATCTTGCCGGTGAAGTGACTCGCGAAAAGATCGGCAAGAATAGCAGGGCCACCAATCTCATTCGGTAAGAGTGTTTCCGCATTTTCGGCCAAGCGAGCGGTTCGTAATGCGAAACATTGCTCTAGTGTCGAGGCAGTTTCAATCACTTTACTGTAAATGCGGCTTTAGTTGAAGCCACTCGATGTAACAATTACGGTAGTTGTCGGTTCTGTGTTGGCGCCATTTGCGCTCAGACGGACCCGACGTTTCATGTCATCAAGTTTCCTACACCACCAAGGAGTGTGTGGTCGTTCGTTTACCGTACACTGCACAAGTGGTGCATGGTGATCGATAAGACACGACAGCTCGGAACAATACTGATCATAAAGGCTACACACATCACCATGAGGTTGGGTGATGACATTACACTCACTGAGATCTGTCGTGAAGCTGGAGTTGTCAATCGCCGCATATCAACAGTACATTATTGTCTTTCGAGGCGGGCGGGGCTTGATGGTGGCAAGATCACAAATAACAGCAAAATGATCGGTGACAAGATTGTCAACAGATACTCCTGTAACTAGTGACGAGGAAGAAGCAGTGATTACGAGATCAAGTACATTTCTGCGGTTGTTTGTTGCATCTGTAACGTTCTGTCTTAAGTTGGCGTCAGACAGGACGTCGCAAAGAGCACTTGCGTGCGGATCACTGTCGTCGATGGTACATTGCACCTCATCTTTGTCTGTGGTGTTTATGGTTTCAGGCTGAGATTCAGATGCGGCATCATTTCGTGGTACTTTTTTGGTAACCCACTGTTTGAATGTGATGTTCATAGTTGCCTCTTTGTCTTTACCATATGAATACTGAAATTTCTTACCTGTACACTCATGGCAATAATCATACGCACATTCCCTAGATTCTGGACTGCAGACTACCTTAGAAACCAGTTCATAAAGATTACTTTATGAAATTACATTCTGTTTCTTTAATGCCTCTGCCATGAATTGTGTATTTTCATGGATTTTACATTGGCAGGTTTGACAACATAGAAAGGCCTCAGTTTACAAAACAAGGCATAACTGGTGGTGAGACTGGGTTCAGAAATGAATCTCATATGAATGTTGCACAGAGTATCAGTAAGTGGCCTTCGCTGCTGTTTTTCTTTATTTTTTGTAATTGTATTTGCCTTACCTTACTTGGAGTCCATTGTTCAGTCCACCGAGTAGACCATTGCAATAGTCGAGGCGACTCAGCACAAGACAAACGTACTGTGACATAACACGCGTCTCTTGTCAGCAGGTGTTGGATTCTGCTGATCAGTGGGTGAAGAAGAACCAATCATGACACGCTGAGATCTGCCCGTCAAGTATGACCTAAACCAGTCAAACGCTGTGCCGCCGATGTTGAATCGTGAAACCAGAGTTCAACAATATGTTAGTGTTGATTGTGTCGAATGCCACATTCGTGTCAAAGAGAACCAGCATTACACAACGTCCTGAATCGAGGTTGTGCACGATGTCATGCTGTATTCTCATCAGTTTCAGTAGAATAATATTGTAAACCGATTGCATTTTATCATGCATGTTATTCATTGTGATGTTCAGATTCAGGCGTTTGAGAACAACTTGTTCGATCAACTTTCCTATGAAAGCGAGGTTGGAGATGGGATGATAGTTCTCTAGTTCGTTCTGGTCAAGTGAGGCTTTCTTCAGTAATGGTGTCACTAAGGCGGTTTTAAATTGTCAAGGAAACCTCCCCGTGTTTAGTGACACATTTACAATCTTGATGAGTGTGGGTAGCGTAGCGGTTAAAGCAGTTTTAAGTAGCCATGTAGGTAGCACATCAAGTGGACAGCAGTTCATTGGTTGAACCGAGACTGTTTGACACAGGTGGAGCAGCAGGCACGGTTGGCATCGCAATAGATTCTGTCACGTTCAGCACTATGGCAGAACGTTCGTGACGACGTTTTTGGACCATTTCTCATGCTCTTACAAGAAGTGACATAACACTGCAATAAGATGTATGTATAATGTTTTTCCACACTCACTAACACAGGATTGGTCTTTGTTTTAAAACGTGTATATTACATATATGAGATAATTTTGTATCATTTTGAAAAATGGAAAATACTGTGTCACGGACATTCCGCAAAAATTGAAAAAATATCGTATACACCCAAATTTAAAAGATATCTGAAAGAATTTAGTCAACTTTCGTATGTGCATATATAAATAGACACAAAAGGAATAATGTTCGCTAAGCAGTCAAACAATTTTTTTCTATTTTTGTATGAAGCTACAATGGTTGAAAATGGAATAGTGTTTTTCAATGTTTGAAAATTCTATATAACAAATATTATTTGATTCACAGGTATGAAGTATTATATAAGTTTGCAAACTTTAAAACATGAACTAGACAATGGAAGTATCAGAAAACATCCGCCATGGAGTGGGTTGAAGCTATGTGTCACGGAAAGCAGCTGGGTGGTTTTTCATTAGTGCTATGTTAAAAACTAAACTTGCTACACGTGTAACACCTAATAGTTTGTGTGCAGCGACAGGCATCAACTGTGTGGCCCCGTTGGCCACATTTTGAACACCTGTTTAAATTGTTCATGGCACGTCTGTAGTTCACCTTGGGTTGTTTCTGTGTTCTCGCCAACCTGCACCACTCGCCATATTCACTCGCTCGCCATCCTGGCTCAGCTGCGCCACTTATTGCTCTGACGTCTCTACAGCTACAGTCTCCCAACAGCTTCGTTCTGAGTCGTTTCAATCGGCAATTGTCTATCACTTGGTTCCTTGAGAAAGAGACACACTGAACACGTCTGTGAAGACACATGAGAGCTGACTGGCACACTCATCTGTAGCTTGTGTTTGATATAAGTATTAAACCATGGTTTGTCGTTGGGGTAGCTTGTTATTGTTTTAGTTGGAATATAGAGGCCCTCGCAGAAGGTGATGTAATCGCTGACTGTGTCTGTATTCGTGAAAGTCGGTTGCGGCCTCTTTAAACACTCCCCCTATCAGTGCATTCAAAGCAGTTGTGATAAAGAGCGGAGGGCAATAGCACAGTGACTTCTGTTGCCGTCTACGCTTGTCCTAGAAGTCCAAATAATTACATATACACACAATTTCGTCTTAATTTTGATTTAATCGTAGCAATAATAAATTTGAAAATCATAATTTAACTTCCTCATTTACCAAATCTATTTTGATAATTACTCATTGTAGTACTTATAAGAACAACACTAATTGAACATGGTGCAACTGAATGTTTGAACATAATTCCTAACAATAACAATAAAAAATAATATATTAATGTACACATTAAGTGTTACCCCGAGGTAGTCACATTCATGACCATTCAGTGCAAGTGCAATGTATTGGCTCTCGACGGGGAGCACAAGTGGGCTGATGCCTGGCTCCCATGGAGTCACTTATACTTTGTAATATGCTTGCGAGTTGAGGTTGGCCACACGGAGCACTACCCAACTCAGCACAGTACGCAGCGAAGCGATGTAGCGGGCCTGGTGCACCACCTCGTAGGGTGCCCGTGGTTGTGGCCTTGTGGTGACAACAGCGGAGCATCTGTTTCTAGCTCCAGACGATGTAAATCAATCTGCCGTGCTAATTCACTGAAGCCTGGTGCAGATACCGACTTATTGGTAATCCCAAAAACCGTGTTTGAATATTGTCCCACCCATTGCCTATAGTCTGCAATGGTGCCTGTAAACCAGTGCATGTGTACCTACTGGCGTTGATGGGTGTACTTATTCCGCATGCCCAGAGCTTCAGTCATCACATTCGTGAAACGGACGTGTGCGTTTCCACGCAAGTGGAGAACTAGTGGCTTCTCCAACTCTTGCTAATGCAATATGTTTTCCGAATAGTTTCCTTTGGCAGGGAAAGGAGTGCGATGGCTCTGTATACCTGTGTGTAGTCAAGACTGCACTCGCCTATGGCAATCCGGACTGCCGATTTTGATCTGTAGCATTTCCCAGGTCTGATTTGTGAGTAATTTGGCCAGTCGAGGATGCACACTGTATGTGGTCTTGATAGCCACCGGCAGATGACTGACGGTGACACCCTTTATGACAAGGCGCTGCCAATTAACCAGGAAGATGCAGTTGTCCACCACAGCTGTAAGGTGTCCGTTACTGTCACCCCGCTAGAGGGAGAAGGCAGTCTCCCATGCTGGGACGGGCTCTGTCGCGAAACTCATTTCCCTTGCCTGTAACAACTGGAGGTGACAGTGGGCGTCCATTGCTGACTCACCCACAGGTAACATCGAAGGGACTCGCCACTCCTGAAAGGAATCTTGTTTGTTGGGTGGTATCTCTGCCAGCATCCTGTCCATGCTATCCCAGTTTAGGAGCAATCCAGGATGGTTGGGCAGCTGAATATCAACGGCCGCAATGGGTCGGCCCATAATTTCGGCCACTTCGGAAAACATGGCACGCATACCCATGTTTGACTGGGAACCGTGTTTTGGGTACCAACCTCTCTTCCGGAACACGACTACAAGTTCCTCGAGGGTATGTATGAGGGCCATTCTCTGAGTTCTCTCCAGGAGCTCAATCATTGAATAGGCCCATCCAACAAAGTGTGGGGCAAATTCCCCCTCTTACTGTCCTCCACAGAATGCATGGCTAGATGGGCTCGCAATGCTAGCATGGCGCCAAACTGGTTACACAACCAGCAAGCAGTATCGGGGTGGGATGGGTGGAATTGCCATGGAAGGTGCGCTGTCTCAACGTGTACTCTCACACATCATATGCCAGCAAACTGTCCCCTCCCCCTTCATCGTGACGAGGTCTCCTGTTGTGAGATTACTGGTGACATGTGTGGACTGATGTCCGCCACTATCTCACATACATCATCATCAGAGGCGGATGGGGGAGCGGGGGCCAGGGGGAGCGGGGCCCAGGGGGAGCGGGGGCCAGGGGGAGCGGGGGCCAGCGCTCCTTGTGCTCGTTTGTGTCTATTTCGCCCACCACTTACCAAATACGACAGGGGGCCCTAGTATCAGGATCCCTGACATCCTCCATAACGGTTGTTGTGACAGGACTAATAACAGCATATATGACATAAACCCAGTACTCCAATTCACCGTGGCCCGTAGGCCCATTCCCAGTGTGGCCAAATGTTCATCCCATCGAGACATCTTATCAGTAAGATAACACCGAATAAAGGAGATAACCATTTGGTTTTGTCTTTCAACATGACCATTAGAACAGGGTCGATAAGGTGTTGTCTTAGTCTTTTCTGTTTGCATTAATTTATACAATTCGGTGAACAGTTGACTATAACAATTTCTACACTGGTCTGTGTGCACCTGCAGTTATGTTATTATCCATTGCTCGAAAAACGGTTTGGCTATAATTTCAGCCGTTTGTTCGGGCAATGCATGCAATTCTAACCAGCGAGTGAATTGGTCCACAATCATAAGTACATACTTATTTCCTGATTCACTCGTTGTAAATGGCCCCAGGATATCCAAGTGTACCCGCTCCCCGAGAACTCCCGCCTGATAGTGTGGAGCAACTGTGCACGCTGTGGTCATCCCACTTTGTTGAGGTGGCATACAGCGCAAGTGTCCACCAACAGTTGACAGTCCCGGCGCATACTCGGCCAGAAAAAGCTTTTCCCTAGTTTTATGAATGTTTATTAATGTTTTGTCCCTGCACCAAGGTCCTCCGATGCAACTATCGTGAGTTATTTTAGGGACTTCCTCTCTCACTGATAATGTATTACCATTCTTAATGTAGGGGGACCAATCTCCTCCTCCCAACTATAGTACAGGACCCCATCTTTTAAATGCAACATATCTTTGTTATTCCCTAACTTACAGGTTCCCTCACCTTGGAGTTGTAAGTCGTTTTGTGTAGGGGGCTCCCCTTCTAACCAAGAAAATACGCGTCATAATTCAGTGTTTGTATCTGGGATTATTGTAATTCCTGTGAGCTATATTGTTGTATATAATTTGACACCTGTAGCCCAGCAATCATTTACTAAGATGCAAACACCCTCTCCATGAGCCTTCCCAGTCTCGTCGCGAGAACAGTCACTTCTGTAGATGGTTAGTCCGGGGGGCTGCACGGCTGAATCAGGAATGGTAGCGTCAAGCCATGTCTCTGTGAAGCAAAATACAGAGCAATCTTTGTAGTCTCTTTCAGTGTGTAGACAGAAACTCTTTGGTCTTGTTGCGTAGAGAGCGAACGTTCGACATAAACATAGATGGTAGTGGGGGACGTACATTTCAAAGGCGTAGCCCCAACAGCACTCCCAAAAAATACAAGTTCTTACCACGTTTCAATTGTAGCCATCGGTGCAGTAGGTGTCGGATAAATACCATGACCACTACAATTGCCAGTTTTCTTGCATGAATTTCTCTGAATGTTGACAGAATGTGGTTCCAGACTGATGTGCTCGGCATTGACACAAAGACTATTGTGACACAAATGAGATGCATCTAGGTTTGCTCTCATGAATGTTTGTCTTTGATATAGCATGTAACTCAACCTGTGTGCTGTTAAATTTCTCTTCCCACATCTAAAATTGACTTTCACTACACCATATTTCACTTTTTCACCTGTTGTAGCCGCAGTTCACATCACACATTCATTGTTGGTTGACATGCACACCTTGTCATTAATTATATTGGAATATTTTATAGAATGCTTCCTCCATCATGCCATGGCAACCAAAAGTGTTCCTGTTGCTAGGGACTACTAGGGGTCACGACACATTCCCATTGACTACCATTTTAGCGTTTTGTAGGAGTATATTGATTCATCCTAATTTAGTTAAAATAATAATAAAAATAAATAAAACGCTAATGCAATACAACTTTGATAAGATATGCATATGCTAATAAAGACAATCATGTTCCCTTAAAATAATAACATAAATTAGCACACAACTATACAGTGTATTAAAAAAGGTAAAAATAAATGAAATAGTAAAGATATGTAATAATTAAAATAATTAATTAATTAAAATAAATGGATGAATAGCCGACTAATTAATTACAATCGTCGATTGTCAAAATATTACTCTGTGAAAACACTATTTGTTTCATAAAGTATGTACAAAGATACAATTACAAGCAAATGCTGTACAGGTACACACGACAAAGAAGTGTTGACAGACCAGTGTCTGGGACTGATACATGTGCAGCTGTCCATGCATTGCCTCTAAACAATCATGGTTGTGCATGTCCACTTCTAGATTAGTAGCGTCCAGATGTACGGCTCCGTCGGATGGTGTGGGCCGCGCTAATGCTGATAGTGTCAATTCTGTTTCCTTGCTGACCTTTTCTTACAAACACATGGAATACGCTACAGCAAAACTACGATTGGAAGGATGGATATATATTAAGGGTGCAATCATTAAAGGAAAGAAAAATAATACAATAGTATGAGTTGTTACTGAAAGGAAGACTGTCTACTGTTTCATAATGAAATAAAATGAATGCTAGTATGGAGAAGCACCCCAGCGCTATACAGATTGACCAGAGCACTCACATTACCAGTCACTACTTCGCCAGTTGCACGTATGAACTGTTCACATTTCTGTCTCTTCACAGTTCTCAAATTGATGTGATGGAGAGTCTTGAAAAATGGTGAAGAGAACAGAAATTCCCCAGAATCGCCATGTTCCATATCGGGAACTGGTGGTAGTTGGTAGAAATCTCCTGATAGTATGACTTGTATACCACCAAACGCAGCGCTGCTTTTGCGAAAGATTCTGTATATCTCTTCAATATGATTGAAGGTATTGAGACTTATCTGTGCACAAAACATTATAATTATAAATTTACAAACGTTCAGTTAATATGCTTGTACACCTACAGTGTATGCTTACTTTGTAGCTTATGAATATATATATAACAGTAATAAAAAAAACCAACTTGTTATGAGCCAATATCCAGAAGATCAAGCTCAGTGGCACAACAAAGACCAAGGCATTAACCAGTATCGTAATCATATAACAATGAGCCTGTCGTCACCGGATGTATGAAACGTTTTAATATTGCATTGTTTATTTAACATCATGTCACATATTCTATAGCTTCCTAGTGTAAATGTGTGAATCCGTGTGCACGTGATTGCGGACAAAACATACATAACGGAGAATTGCACAGTAATACCAATATACCTTTTATTTAAATATATAGTAATAATAAAAAATACACTACTCACTTGTACACCTGATCATCTATGTATGGTCATGGCGTCATTGGAAAACTGGGTGGCTGCAATTTATGTCGAGGGGGTGACAGCCATACCCCTTCCTGCCCTAACTAATTGTGCTATAATTGTTTTAATCACAGAGGCAAATACTTTTCTAATTGTGTCAAATCCATAAAAAATTATTTATCTATTTAGATACGGATGGATCTCGTAAAAAGCTTCTAGGGAATCTCCTCAGTTACTTGATACATCTATATATTATTGTTTATATTACTTGTAATAACACTATCAAGTAACAAAAATTGAGTAAAGTTTCAGTTATTCATTCAATCATATGCATGCATACACACCTGAAACTCACCCGGGTGTTCACTAATATGCCGGGTGTTCACTAATATGCCGGGTGTTCACTAATATGCCTGTGAGTGGGAAGCAACTGGCAAAGACTGTAGGTGATAGGGTTACATTTGTCAGGGGACCATTTCACTAAGACAATGAACTTATATAGAATATCCACAAATAAAAACCTAAGGAGCTTTACAAAAGTCACTGCCATATCAGTTGAGGCGTTATTTCCATGCCACACCAGCAAAAGTGTCCAGGTCAGGGGTGAGGTTGGCCATGGTTACTGTCATATAAGTATTTATCTGCATTTCTTAGATTTTTTTCAGACTTAATATTATATTTAATTTGAAGCATATTTCCATGTACATGCTAAATAAAAAATAACGCACAACATTGCTATGCCAAATACATTGTTTTCTTACATAGCTTTACCTTAGTGCTTATTCAAAACGTTATCATCTGTGAAAAGATGTGTCTTGAGTGCAACCTTAAACTGGTTAACAGCCATACATTATAACTGATTCAAAGAACAATGCATGAAACAACACAAATTAAATTAACATGTGTAAGTTTTTTAAGTGTTGAACTAATGAAATACTCGGTCACACATGAGTACAAACAATAACACAAATAATAAAAAAAACCGATACAAGTAAAAAACCACAAACATAACAACCAATTAATGATTTCTGTTGAAACTGTCATTTAAAATTAAATTGCCTCATGTAAAAAGTAATTGTCCAAGACAGTGGAGAGGCATTTAGTCAGTTGGGTAGGCTTCCCGCACTTGTTGGAACAACACCTGCAGTGGATTCCCCCGAACTGGTTCCGCCACATGTACTGGATCAGGCAGGAGTCCAGGAGGGTCCTAGCTGGGCCGCCCTCCCTCTTGTTGCGCATTCTTCCCGCAACACTCAACGTGATTTGTGCACGCCCCAGTGATTGGGTCGACGAAATTGAGTGCGTGGTTGACCACCAGGTGCCAGTACCCCAGAAGACCCACCCGTTGTACACCCACCACCAGTCACACACCACGGCTGTTCCTGGCAGCACATATTGCATCGATCCACGGGCAGCAGAGTTGCTGTGTCGCGTCGATCCACAGGCAGCATAGTTGCTGTGTCGCGTCGATCCACAGGCAGCAGAGTTGCTGTGTCGCGTCGATCCACAGGCAGCAGAGTTGATGTGTCGCGTCGATCCACGGGCAGCAGAGTTGCTGTGTTGCGTCGATCCACGGGCAGCAGAGTTGCTGTGTCGCGTCGATCCACGGGCAGCAGAGTTGCTGTGTCGCGTCGATCCACGGGCAGCAGAGTTGCTGTGTCGCGTCGATCCACGGGCAGCAGAGTTGCTGTGTCGCGTCGATCCACGGGCAGCAGAGTTGCTGTGTCGCGTCGATCCACGGGCACGAGGAAGCTTCTGTCACTGAGGTGTTCCGACCTCAACCCCATCGAACACCCATTGTTCGGCAACTTGGCGGCCAACGTTGTGCTTTCGTCTACAGAAGAGACTCATCAAGAGACTCATCAAGAGACTCATCAAGAGACTCATCAAGAGACTCATCAAGAGACTCATCAAGAGACTCATCAAGAGACTCATCAAGAGACTCATCAAGAGACTCATCAAGAGACTCATCAAGAGACTCATCAAGAGACTCATCAAGAGACTCATCAAGAGACTCATCAAGAGACTCATCAAGAGACTCATCAAGAGACTCATCAAGAGACTCATCAAGAGACTCATCAAGAGACTCATCAAGAGACTCATCAAGAGACTCATCAAGAGACTCATCAAGAGACTCATCAAGAGACTCATCAAGAGACTCATCAAGAGACTCATCAAGAGACTCATCAAGAGACTCATCAAGAGACTCATCAAGAGACTCATCAAGAGACTCATCAAGAGACTCATCAAGAGACTCATCAAGAGACTCATCAAGAGACTCATCAAGAGACTCTATCCAAGTGTCTTGAATGTAGGACACTAAACATAATAATGTGATTATATACACGGTGTGTCGATAAATAGGAGCAACAATATAGACACGAGAGCCGTTTTCTGTGTTTTTATATTTCATTATTGTTATCTGTCACTTATCTATTAGCGAGCATTACTGGATCAATATTACTATTGTTATCATAATCGGCAACTGATCAAGCAACAACTTCTTTTCAATAAGGAATCCCACTGCAACTCCATATTGTGACAATACAGTCCCTAACTCTTGCTGTTGTGGTGTTCTGGTCTTTGTCTCCAACACCCTCAACACTGATGTCACATGTTCCACCGGCAACAACGGCAGCACCATCAGCTTCCTCATGTAGATGTAGGTTGAGTTGTCCCCTAGGTGGGGCTGTTGGGCGCCATCCGCTTCCTCACGTAGATGTAGGTTGAGTTGTCCTCTAGGTGGGGCTGTTGGGCGCCATCCGCTTCCTCACGTAGATGTAGGTTGAGTTGTCCCCTAGGTGGGGCTGTTGGGCGCCATCCGCTTCCTCACGTAGATGTAGGTTGAGTTGTCCTCTAGGTGGGGCTGTCACAGTTCAAGGTCCTGCGCCTTCCTCCACACCACTTGTGCCCAGTGGAACACACACCACTTGTCCCCAGTGGGACACACACCACTTTTCCCCAGTGGGACACACACCCCTTGTCCCCAGTGGGACACACACCACTTGTCCCCAGTGGGACACACACCCCTTGTCCCCAGTGGGACACACACCCCTTGTCCCCAGTGGGACACACACCACTTGTCCCCAGTGGGACACACACCCCTTGTCCCCAGTGGGACACACACTCCTTGTCCCCAGTGGGACACACACTCCTTGTCCCCAGTGGGACACACACCACTTGTCCCCAGTGGGACACACACCACTTGTCCCCAGTGGGACACACACCACTTGTCCCCAGTGGGACACACACCACTTGTCCCCAGTGGGACACACACCCCTTGTCCCCAGTGGGACACACACCACTTGTCCCCAGTGGGACACACACCACTTGCCCCAGTGGGACACACACCCCTTGTCCCCAGTGGGACACACACCCCTTGTCCCCAGTGGGACACACACTCCTTGTCCCCAGTGGGACACACACCACTTGTCCCCAGTGGGACACACACCACTTGTCCCCAGTGGGACACACACCACTTGTCCCCAGTGGGACACACACCCCTTGTCCCCAGTGGGACACACACCACTTGTCCCCAGTGGGACACACACCACTTGTCCCCAGTGGGACACACACCACTTGTCCCCAGTGGGACACACACCCCTTGTCCCCAGTGGGACACACACCCCTTGTCCCCAGTGGGACACACACCCCTTGTTCCCAGTGGGACACACATCCCTTGCACTCCACCTCTGGCATCACATGCGCTGTTGCTCGCCATGCAGCCCTTTCAAAGTTCATGACCATTTCTTTCAGCAGAACGGTCGACATTTGGAGCATATTCTATACATGACTGAGAAATCCACACGGATTGAGCTAGAAACATGTAGTTTGTGGTTTTGAGTGGCCGCGCCCTTCCCGCTTAGAGGTGTGCCCCTAATAAACCCTAATTAAAGCAGCTGTGCCTGGCTCCGTTTACTTTATAAAGAAGACACAAACACCTAGTGAAGGTTACATGGCAATCCCAACAGTTTAATAATAAAGGATTGCCTGGCGCTCACCAGTTGCGAGCGCGCGGCTGATTGACGTATACTATGTAATACAATATAACATAAAGCATGTAAACATAACTAAATTCTACCGTACAATCAGCTACTTGAATATAATATTGACTACAATAATAAGAACGTAAAGGGGGGGGAACAAAAACCCCACCCTCCACTGGTACAGTGGAGCCAATCCCCCCCCCCAGGCACAGCACTATAAACAGACAAATAGACGCTTCACTGAGTGACAGCCACCGAAGCCGGCAACGCGAGAGCCCGATGGCAAAGGGGACATGGTCTGTACCGGTGATCATCGACCTAGCTGCCCATCGTGTAACGTGATGCGTCGCCCGCGGGCTGGCCCGGTAGGACGCCTCGAGAAGGCGTCACGCCGCCTGACGTGCTGGCCAACCTAGGCCGATCGCGGCGACCACTTCTAACGAGTGTGTCTCAGCTGCAACAAACAAACAAACAAACAGCCGAGCAGGGACCAAGGAATGCGGATCACCGAGGAGATTTGCAATTAACCACCCGAATGTATGCGTTAGACCGCCAGCGTCCAGAAACTGTAATCTGTTCAGCGGTATACCCCTTAATTGCTGCACGCGTCGCGGCACCAATACGGAAGCTGTGCGGTGTAATACGCCCGGGGAGGTGAGCGTGTGTAACCGCTGATTTCAGGACTTTCGCGAAATACCCACGGGAAACAGGTTTCCCGTCGGCATAGAGAAACAACGGACCAGGAGCGGACCCGCACAGCTGAAGATAACGAGTTAACAATTTGCGAGGACATGAGCGAGAGTTCATAGCAGGCACTTCTAACTTATAAGGCTTAACATGGCTATGCTTGTAAAAATGAAATGTAAGTTTAACACAAGCTGAAGTGACCGTGCATTGGTTATATTGGAGATTGTGACGATGCTTGGTAACTTCACTGATACGCAAGAAACCAAAGAACATTAGGACGAACATGGCGCGAAATAAAGACAAATTGTAGGACGAACAGCCCACATGACGAAGAGCGTGTAGGAGCGACGTCAGATCCTGCTCAGACAGCGGGTCCCGGTCATCAACGGAGCCGTGGGCTAAAACGAGGCCTTTGATGAGTCTTCGAGTCAAGTAATGAGCAGTGGGATCAGGAAAACCTGCCGCTTTATGGACGCCCGCAATGGAGGTCAGGTAGCCACGTATTGTACTGGGCGCCCTGCCCTGGGTACTCAACGCTTGACAGAAGCAACGTACCAGGTACGGAGACGCAGGTAGAAAGGTAGCTTTACCTTCAACCAGGTGAGCCGCAAACAAAACGAACTCATCCCAATAACGCTGATACATCTGCTGCCCTTTGTGGGAAATTGCTCCAACGATCGTATTCATTGCACGGGCTCCCAGGGTAGCCAGTGAGTAGGAAACGTGGTGGGTTCGGCATCTAGGCTGGGGCGAAGCCGACGGGCGCTGTCCATCTGCAAGTGAGAAATCATGTCCGCCAGTTGGTTATGTTTACCCGGAATATGTTTAGCACGGAAAGCAATGTTAAACTGCAGACAAGTCACTACCAACTGGCGAACCAGAAGCATGAGAGGGGGGTGTTTAGACGTCTGTTTGTTGATGACTTCGACCACGGCTGTGTTGTCGGTGAAGAAAAGGATACGCGAATCACGGAGAAGATGACTCCACACGCGTACCGCCAGTACAATGGGAAGCAGTTCCTTCACCGAAATATGATCATCGTGCAGAGTATCGGGGAAAATGCCCTGCAACCAGGCGTCCCGGAAGACTGCACTAAAAGCAAAGCCGCTGGCATCGGAAAACAAGTTGAGAACATCTGAGGATGTCCAGTCCACCGGAAGGAAGGACAACGTGCCATTGAAAACATGGAAGAATTCAAGCCATGCAGTTAAATCCTTGCGTGCTTCCCGAGTGAGGCGAACTTTGTGGTTAGGATTGGAAATACCACATGTGAGGTCGTGTAAACAACGTAAGAAGGCACGACCCGGGGCAATGGCACGACACGCAAACGTCAAGGAACCGATAAGAGATCACGCAAGCAAACTTTTTTCCGCCGAGACAAGACGTGTAAGCGTTGTACCAGGGGGGTCAGCTTGTCCGTAGGCAGGGTTAATGTCTGTGCACAGGTATCTACTACAATGCCATGGAGTGTAGGAGCGGAAGTCGGCAGCACAGTCTTGGCGTGTTTCACCGGAAGGTTGAGAGAACGACAGAGGGTAAAGAAAGCGTCGAGGTTAAACTGACACTGCCCAGAATGGGGAGGGCCGAAGAAAATGAAATCGTCAAGAATGTGACTCATGCTGGAAACTCGGAATTTGTTGATACAAATCCACTGAAGTGCACAAGACAGCGCTTCGAAGATTTGACAAGAGACGCTGCATCCCATAGGGAGACACGTCAAAATAGAACTGATTTTGAAATGTGAAACCTAACAAATGGTAGTCAAGCGGACAGACCGGGATAATGCGAAACGCGTCCTTCAAATCTGCTTTAGCAACCTGACACCCCACCTCGTGGCGTGGCGAGAGTGGGACGTCATGTAAGGCAACGCCCGAGTTACTTGACGTGGGTAGCGGGGATCGCTTTGTCGGCGGCGCGACATGTGGACGCACTGTGATTCGTCCGTCGACAAATGGAACAGCGGTGGCTGTAAGGACAGGAACGCTTAGTACACCCACCTCTCTTGTTAAAGCGGAAGCAGTGACGCGTGAAGGCACCTGAACCGGTGCCGCCGGCACGAAAAGGGCGAGTGGTTGGTTGGTTGGTGGCGGAGGTGGTCTTCCACCTCGAATAGAATGTCGCCGCGGAAAATCTCCCAAGGCAGTGTACGTTCCGCCCACTGTATGCGGAATTGACCATCATATTCTGCAGCCGTAGGAAAACCTGCACGGTCGGCGATTCGGAGAATGTGTGACATGTAAGTGGTCATACCATAGCCCTCCTGCGGGAAAGCCTGTAGACGAATGGCTTGGTAGAGCAGGAACAGCTGAGTCCATTCCTGCAAAGTGGTGACAGGGACGACATCCTTGGAGCTGTCTTTAGGAGGAGTGCGGGGGTCAAGATTGATATCGATAGAGTGATTACGACGCAACCAACGAAGGGGAATATAATTTCCGGCAACAATTTTCTCCTTCAAAGAGTGACACACCCCCTGGCCCAACAAGCCGTATCCGGAGGAGAACGTCTCACCTGGAGAGCAGCCGGCCGATACCCGCGCGCGATCCTCAAAAGCACGCTCGTGGTGATCCCCGCCGACATCGTCGACCAACGCACGTGACGAGCAGGTGGAGCTGGCCGACAACGAGCGATGTCTCGCGACGGGCCTAGGCGCAGAGCGTTTGGTGGTCTTGCTGCTCGGGGACATCGACCTGCCCGGCGACGGCGATGGCGACCTCTTACGGGAAGGCCTGCTGCCCCGTTGACGTGGAGATGCCAACCTGGACGAGGGAGGCGCCAGAGAAGCGGCAGCCTGTACGGAAGCGGCGTTGGCAGCAAGGAGACCGGGGTCGATCGGCACAGCGTGATCAGGGACCCGCGTAGCAGCTCGGGTAGTTGTCGAACCGAGACGTGCCTTCGTGGTCGCACGGGTGGCGTAGAGCGAATTCATGCTGTAAAAAACGAAACAGGGTGTTTTACACTGACACCTGGCATATATAAAACGGCCAACTTAGTTGGCGCCAGGTGTGTAAATGCATACCCGCTGCATACAGCTGAAACACCGGCAATTAACCTCACCGATAAGAAATGCAACACCGCTTTCATGACTGGCATGTTACGGCCAGAGTTACGGATAACTCGGCACCAGAAAGTACAACGGTGTAATATGACGGCAAAACTGTATAGATGGCGTGTTACGGCCGATTTTCTCGGCGCCATGTGGAACAGCCGTAAAACAATGCCGGTAAAATCTGTACAGCTGAAAAAAAAAAACCACACGGGCTTGGCGCCAGGAGAATCCTCAGTGAAGTGAACAATAACTGAAAACAAAAAGAGAGGGCCCAAAATTGGTGCCCACTAACCACAGAGGGAACGCGCAAGGAAGAGATATAGCCCTGACAAGCCGCCGGCGTAACCTAAGCTGTGTAACTGGCCACCTCTTGGTGACGCACAAAATGGGATAAAACGAAAATACGTACAAAAGAATGGGTGCGTGTACACCGACATAACCAGGTAGTGACAAATGCTGACGGGCGTGTTCACACGTGTACACACATATATACGTATATGCATACATACACTCACACATGTATATATACGTAACACATGCATATACAGACATACGCGTATACACACACATAAACAGAACCGCACATATACACACATGGAAACACATACGTACATACTTACAAATACACACAGTCAGAAATACAAACATTTATCAAAGGGAACGGGAAACCTGCCAATTGCCGCTGTAATAAAAACAGAAGACGTGTAACACAGCATGGGACAGCCACACACCAAAACCAGGGTGCCCCGTGCGTCGCAGCCTGTGGCAGGTGACGTTACCACCCGCCAGGATTAATCCAACCAGAACTCTAAGGCAGCCACCCGCGGCCATCTTCCTGGTGGTAATTACCCATCGTAAAATAGGGGCGGAGACCCTCAGTCAATAAGCCATACGACAGACAACAGCGATCGCCGGCGGCCGCCTGACCAGCCGCCAGCTGACCGGGGCATACCGCACCTCAGCCTGGAAGCCACAGTGAGTGAACGCGCCCATGAGACGATGCAAAAAACCAACGTGCAGACAGCCTAATACTGTCAGAGTGACTTGAGTAAATGAAAGTATCACTTCCGTAACATCTCACCGGCACGAAGGCAACAAGCAAACAACACATCTTGTACCGACTCACCCCAAGCCAAGGTCAGCCGAAAAAGTGCAGAGAGCTATCGCAATTAACAAACACCAAAAGGCGTCAAAACATGCGAACAACAATATAGCGTGTGTGACATACCACTACACGTGGAATATGTTGCAAGAAGAAAGAAAACTCACCTGACGTGGAGGGAGGCCCGCAGAACTGTGTCCAACTAACACCATGTATCTCGATGCCGGAAAACGTTAATCTGCTATCGCAGAGTCAAAATCCGTGGTGTCCAGTCAAGTCAGACAGCGGGACTGGCCGGTTAAGGTCACCGGACCCAATTTAAGAAGGAAGCCTGATCTTGGCCAGATGCCCCGTAAGCTGTCGGGCAAGCGCTGTCCTTAGAATGCCTAAATACACTCCGTGTGACGCACAAGCTAACTCAGGGCTGCCCTCAAAATTGTATTGCATCCCGCTGGACACAATACTGTTTTTAGTTTTCTTAACTTCTCAGCTGTCTATATCTGAAAAATAAAAAGAATAGCATTAAAATTGACAAAATGACAAGCATTTTCATGGGTTACATTTGTTTTGGGACACCCTGTACTCTAAACATACTTTATTTTATTACTCCACTTGTATTGAAAACAGGGAGTTGAAACTTTCAGAGTTTATTAATCTACCTCACAGTATAGCTATGAATTTTTTTTCTAGGGGTGTTTTTCAACGGTGTGCCGGCCATCTTGGATTTTGACTTTGTCGTCAGATATATCCGTATCTACCAGTTTTAGATGACCCAAATGTTATGTGTAGTTACTATGTGTAGTTACTCTACACATCCATTGTGAAAACCACCAAGCAGTTTTTCTAAAAACTGTTTGTTTGTTTGTTTGTTTTTTTTTTTTTTTTTTTTTTTTTTAATGATTTTTCAAACTTTATATTATATGAAAATGCAAAAACGGAAGTGAAAATTTCAGTTGTGACTTATTATGTAAAAAGCAGGTCACATTTCCTAGAAATTAACTTGGTGGTTTTCATGTTCATGCTATCAAGGTTCACTGTGGCAAGTTTCAAGCAATTCTATAAAGTAATATCACAGAAAAATGACACGGGAGGCAGCGGATGTAATGAAAAAACATGTTTCAGAGATAATCACGTTCAAAGTTTGAGTACATGGGAACATACATTTCAACATACAAACATCTATTTAGATAACTGAAAGTTTGCACATATGTTAGCCAATGTATAATTTATCAGTAGGCAATGTTCAGAAGGGTCTCCACTTCAAAATAATAAACATTTATGAAACATTATGCAACTTCGCAAAAACGTATAAAAAACAGAAACCACATTTGCATAATATGACACAACTGCACATATAAAGTTCACCAGTCCACATATAAAGTTCACTGTGCCACTAAAGTTCACTGCACCCCACTGTTTGTCATTGTTGTTGGGGCGTGGCCCCCTGTCGCGTCGCGGTCGGTCCAGCCGGCGACGCCCTGCGGTCTCGGCGCTTCCGCGTCGGTCAACCCGCTCGGGTGTTCCCGGTCATCCATCGTAGTCTCGTTCCGTCTCAATGTCGGTGATGCTCCCAGTCTGTATATCGTCGTTACCTCGTCGTCCGTGTCACTGTCCGTGTCGGGGAATGACTGATAATCATTTCGCCCCCCCCTCCGGTCCTGGCTGCATTTGCGTAACTAGCTTGGTTGGCTTTTTCCGCACTGCACGACTCACTCATATGTCCATAGGCCTGGTGATGGCGACAGTACGGGGTCTTGCAGCTCTTATGAACGTGTCCTATCCCTTTACACTTAAGGCAGAGGGGAGGGCGGTCCGGTATTGTTGTCTTAGTGGTGAATGCCGCGCGGAAGTCCACGCGGTCGTATGGCCATCCATCGAAAGGTCCTGTGAAAACGAGCGAGTGTTCCTTCAGACGCGTTCTTAAGTCTGCCAGTGTTACTGCCATAGTTACTGCTTTCTATTTGACCCTCCCTAAGATGCCCCAGGTGCATAGCTGGAAGCATCTCAGATGTTTGCCTGAGCCACTTTTCTTGCAAGCCGAGCCTCTTTGGTGCTGGCCTCCATTTGCCTCACAGATTGTTCCAGTCGACGACTGTCTGCTTTTGCTGCCGACGTCCTCATTCGACCGCCACTCGGCAGCCCATCACCTCTTGGCTGCGTGTCACAGTTGACATCACCCCTTGGTTGAACTCAGCTACAGCTGAACACGTTGCCGCGACAACACGAGTTCGGCCAACATAGCCCGTCTTCAGGCATTTGCGCCACACCTTTGAGTGAAGGGACTCGTTGAGTGAAGGGACTCGTTAGTGTTCTGGGTCTTGCCCTTCACACAACGACGCAGCAGTTCGGGATGACCGAGCTGCCAGTAGACCTCTTTGACCTTTTTAGCCACGTCACGAGCCAGTGGAGTGTGGACATTTGCCCGGTAGGTGCCCGGCTCCTTGCCATTTGCCACTGCACGCTGGTAAAAGAACCAGCTGTTGGTGCCAGCAGGGCAGTGATGGTGATGTGGGTCCTCATCAGTCGAGACAGCATGGAAGAAAGATGAGAACACAGCACTGCGCATAGCATCACCTGTGCAACTGCGAATGGCCTTTCCGGAATACAGTGTCAGCTTTTTGCTGACAGCCTGTGTGAGTTTGCCATGTCCACGTCCTCCTAGATATACCAGTCTTCTTCATTGTGTTTGCGAGATTGCGCAGCGCAGTGCCCAATCGTTTTGCGACGTGATTCACGCATTCTTCTTTCTGTATCTCCACATCATCACCGTACACTTTCAAGGCACACAGGTGGGCGTATGTGCTGGAATCGCCATCAGAGAGCATTGTGGTGTAACGGAAGTCATGTTTGTCCACAGAGTTCGTCCACAATATCTCTGCTGCCGTCTTCTCCACTGCTTTGGAGGAACCCGTGTAGTTGATAGTGCAGTCCCTGTGCTGATCATACCATGCCTTGAAGTTTTCAGTGTCCCAGCTCCATACTGTGCCACAGCACATACATAACTCGGACAGAACAGAGACAGGATGGTGAAGTCTGTCACCAATCCTGTCACCATCTCCACAACACATCCAATGCCGTAGAGAGAGAGCTGTGACCCCGGGTCATCCAAGATCCATCAAAACTCACCATGGGGTCTATTACACCAGACTCGTCAGTGGAGGGATCAAGTCTTTTGTAGACGTTGCACACGATCTGTGCAGACTCACACATGGCGTCGTTCACAACACACATGCTTGCATCACTGATGACATTCTGGTGTCTGATGAAGGTGTTCCTGGTCATCACTAGCATGATAAGGTAGTGAGAGACTTTCTCTAGTCCTGCGTAGCCGACACCCATGTTGCAGAGACAACATCGTTGCACCACAATGAACAGGGAATTTGTTGCCTGCGTCTCTCCAATTCGGTCGGAAGAAAGAGTCGAGTTCAGAACCGTATCACAACTGGTGCAAAACGTCCCCAGACCATTCCGAGGGTGTGATGTGTGAGCGGTGACCGGTTCTTGTGATGATACGCGTGCAAGCATTCTGTAGATGTTGTATCTTCACAAGATGATTCGCAGGCAAACCGTACAGTAGCGAGTTACAGTAATCTAATCTTGAGGTCACCAAGGCATGTACCAGTGTCTTTGTTGCATCTAGGGTGGGATACCTTCAGATTCTCCCAATATTCCTCAAGTGGTAGTATCCTGTTCGACATACCAAATGTACATGCTGACTCATATTCAGACGTTGATCATGGATAACCCCAATATCACGGACGGAAGATGATTGTAGTTGTTGTTGTTCCCCGACGGTAACTATAATGTTAGATAGTGATTTAAGTCCGTGCTTGGATGTGAACAAGATCGCTTCCATCTTCTCCTCATTCCACTTGAGCATATTTCCCGTGATACGGGAACAACAGGTTGGCCTCTGTTGGAAGGAGTTGTTGAAATGTGTGAACTGTGAGTTTCACTCACGCATGTACAAGCTGTACAGTGAGATTGAAACTAGACGCTGTGGTCAGCGGGCTGCCACAACGAATGTTGCACTTCACGTCGGTCTGCAGGATTCGACAACGGCAACCATAACGTTCCGTCACATTCTCTGGACAGTAGACACACCACCTCCCAGTCACACGAGAACAGCAAACAAGGTCACAGCTCTCAGTGCACAAGCAACAATGGATGAATTGCGCATAAGAAGACAGATCTAAGGAGACTAACATTATTCGTGGTCTGCCAGAAGATGCTCTGATTAACATCAGCGTTGATGTTTGGTACAATTCTACCAATCTCGCTTTCCAACTGGACAATAAAATCTGCAAATTAGGATCTTCACTTTGAAGTAAAGGGTTAAACGTCACCTGCCCTGGACATGTTGGATGTACAGCCAATGTCCCAGCTACAGAGCCACTGTCTGAGTACAGGATCGGGAAACACATTGGTGACAGTCTGGCACGAGATGGTGTCGCAATCAAGTATGTCACTACAGATGGAGATGCATTGGCTTCACGTGGCATACAAGATGCCATGCCAGCTGGCATGGAAACACAGAGGCAATCCGATACGACACATCTGTCTCAGACACAGTTTCGTCACATCATGAAGCCATCGTTCTCCTCTATGATGTTTTCACATCAAGCTAGAAAATGTGCAATGTCCAATTATGAAGGGTGGAAACGTTGCTTGCACTGTTAAACGTGAATTTGGCCCGCGCCTGACTACGCTCAGAGCGTATGGCTCAGCCCCACCCCGCAGCACATTTCTTACTGGTTCAGTGTTCACACATCTAGTGTCACTGAGTGTCTCCTCAAACTCCTCAACTTTGAAAATGAAGCCCGTGCGGCTGGCAACACTACGACTCAGAAGATTGTTTGCTTTTGCACTGACAACGACAATACGGAAGTGGAATAAATGTCCCTTAACTTCCGTATGTGCTATGAATTGTCCCTTGCTCTCGAGAGGTCCTGCTACTACCAGCAATGTTGTCGTGATTGGTTTCTGTTTCGGTCGTGGCCTCATGGCATTCAGACATGATTGACGTATTCCGCCTGAGTCAATTTTGAAATCTTCTTGCTCAAGATTGGAAGTGTCACCCTCCAAGCTGGGGCAGAGTCTTCACACTGTACAGCCCCTATGAAGTAGTGCTTGGAAGATGAGTCTCGTGCACACACAGGAACTGTTTTGACTGCGTGGACATGTTTTGTCCGGCACACTGACACAGAATGTCCCTTCTTGCCATATTTCCTGCATTCTGCACCATTTGCAGGACACGCATCATCTCTACTAGATCTGTGTTTATATCCGCAGTGTGTGCATCTGTTTGTGAGGCAATGGCGTTGGGGTTGTTTCTCTTATCTCCCCCGTCCGGCAACATCCACCGCTGAGGCATTTTGCATTTTTACCAATTCCCAGTGTCTCGCAGTGTCCATTGCCTTTTCAAGCGTTAAGTCATCTTGTTCAACCTGAAACTTTAGTAATAGCTGTTTGTGGGCCCTCCCTGCTATTAGTCTGTCTCTGATATTGTCAGACTCATTCTGTCCAAAGTTGCCCCCTCGAGCCTTGTCGTAAGGGTTCTGATATACACTTCAACCGATTCACCAGTAACTGGCACCGTTGATTACATTTTGTTCTCTCATTGATAACATTTTTCTTCGGGACAAAGTAACAGTCAAATTTCTCAATGACCATGGCGTAGTTGTTTGGTTGATTTTCGCCAGCCCCATCAGGGTATGTAAACGACTTGTAAATGCGTCGTGTCCCGTAGCGTACACGACAGAACTTACTTGATCTATTCCTTCCTCTTTATCTAGCTTGGTTGCAATTCTGAAAAGATCAAGCCGATCTTTCCATTCCGGCCATTTTGCCGGGCACGAGAAATCAAAGTTCTCTGGCGGGTTAAACTGGCATTTCTGTGACACGTGGTCTGGTGAGCGATATTACGCGACGTTGACCTCTTTGCGAATTTAAGGGTACCAACTACTCGAAAACAGCTATGTGCCATATTTATGTTAAAACTCAATATATCATAACCAAATTTGGCATACATGTTCGATATGTGAACAGCACATAGTGCTTACAATTTGAGCACATTTGCATATGTATTACCATAGCAACCGACATTTTAAAATTACATAGAGGGGTGGAGAAATAAATTATTCTGAGTGTATGGTTTCATGTGGACTCATGCAACTGCTCAAATTCATTAGCTAGAATGTCCCTCCATACAATAAAATGGTTTTAGCTTGAAAGATCTAATGTGTTCTATGCTTGTAAAATGAATATTCAGAAATAACGTTTTTTGGACGTTGGTCAACTGTAGTGTTTCATATTTGCCAACTCCAAGTAGTCAACTGCCATGGTCAACTGAGTCTTATTGTGTGTGTCACTAACATGTGAACAGATGACAAAAATTTCAGATGTCTATTTTTCATAGTTTTTTGGGAATAATTATTTGAAATTTCACAAATGTTCAAAAACGTGATTTTGAGAAAATGACAAAAAAATGAAAGCATATATAATATTGAAAGCACACCTAGAAATAACTAATAACCACTAACTAAATCATTTATAGGTGTCTGCATAATGAACATGACTACCAGGCACCAGATTCATATAGGAACAACATTTTATTATTGTGTCAGCCTTGTTTATAAGTGTCTGCCTTGACACGGACACAGACATGACTACCAGGCACCAGTGTCATACAGCTGACCCTCCTCCTCACACAGTTTGTCCTGCATCTGCACCTTTTGCAGGGCCTTCCTCTTCTTGCTTGAGCGTGTTTCTTCTTTGACAGCAATGTCAGCCTTTCGTAGGCGAGTGAGGTCCTGTTTCATTGTCAGGTTCAACAACTGTGAACTTGTTGCAGCTTGCGGAGCGACTGCCTGAGTGGCGCTGACCAACATCTCTGATCCCTGGTTGAACTGAGTCACGCCCATGGCCACCGCAATTTCGACTGTCGTTCTCCTCCAAACCACTGCATGCAGGGACTCGTTCGCATTGGATGTGCCGAGTGACATGCAGCGAGACAGCAATGCAGGGTCGGATAGGTGCTCAAAGAGAGAGAGGAGGCACTCCGCTGCATCCCTGGGGAGAGGGCTCTCATGCTTAGCCTGCTTCCTCTTGTCATCAGGGTCGAGTCCCTCGGCTAGGGCTTGCTGGTAGTAGCACCAGTCGAGGTCGCAGTGGGCATGGTGTGGGTCATCAACGGTCGAAAGACTGTGAAAAAGGATAGCCCAAATGGCATGACGGGTTGCATCGACGTCGGGGGCGTGAAAGACTGTGAAAAAGGATAGCCCAAATGGCATGGCGAGTTGCATCGACGTCAGGGGCGTGTTTCACAATCGCGTTCCTGTAGTACT
Source organism: Oasisia sp. SBJ-2009 (assembly GCA_964017155.1). Lineage (NCBI taxonomy): Eukaryota > Metazoa > Annelida > Polychaeta > Sabellida > Siboglinidae > Oasisia > Oasisia sp. SBJ-2009. The sequence goes on from OZ024865.1 coordinate 21,011,636, forward strand.
GCGACCAGGCTTTCATTCTAGAAAAAGTCGGCTTTCCTTTCCCACTCAAGCCCTGTCCCTTGCCCTTGCCCTTGGTTGCCGACTCTTTCACCACCCTTGAACATCCTCTGTGCCATGTGGTTTATGCATTCGTGTTTCTCGATGTTGATGTCAGCACCATACGGTTGCATGGTATTCAGTGCGGACATAACTGCAGCATCACCATCGCCGAGGATGGATGTATACTGGGCCCCCATCAAGTCCATGGACCTCACCCACATCACCTCCATCGAACCACTGGACCCAGTGTGGTTGACATCACAGTGGCCCTCATGGATATCCAGCCATTGCTCCTTCTCTTCGCCGCTCAACTTGCTTCCGACAAGTGTACACTCCACACAATATTTGGAGCGCACAACATAGTATATGACTAGTCCCGTCACCACTTCAATTACGAAGCCAACACCAAAGAGAGAATTGAAGCCTCTGGTCTTCCAGGAGCCATCATAGCTCACTGAAATGCGCAGTGGTCCATCACAAGGTCCATGAATCTCTTGGTAGACATGTCGTACAGTGTCATGGGCCTCCACCAGGGCAGCTGACGCAGTACCAAACATCTTCTGTTTCAGCATGTCGGAGATCGAGCTGAAAGTTTTGTGGTGGACGCCACCCTTGATGTTCATCAGCGTTGTCAGCCTCACCAGCCCTGTCTGGTTGATGCCACCTTCACGTGCTGCAAGAACTGCAAGGTGGTTGATCATATGTGTGGCGGTCTAGGAAAACCAGTCAGATTGACAAAAAATCATTTGCTTTTTTATTTCAGAAATGGAAATCTACACTATTTACATATCCTGTACTGTTGACCATATTCAAATATTCCCACCAGAAGCAAAGTTACAGGAATTTAAAGAGGGCCCCTATCAGAAATTACTTAAGGAGAAAAACGAGTTTTAAAGTCGAGATTCATTCTTCACATGAAAACCACACATTATGATGCATAATACAGTAACTGTTGCAGTTATGTTATAAAGCCCTGTGAGGGAAATGTAGTTGTGTGTGCTACCTTTACTGTACTGAAAACGTTATCCAATTTTTATGGTTACTTTTAAAGTTACACAAAATTAAACAGGACACATCACACTTGATTGCAGGAGAAAATCGAGTTTTAAAGTCGAGATTCATTTTTCGCTTGAACACCACACTATATGCTGCATAATACAATAACTGTTGCAGTTACTTTATACAGTTCTGTGAGGGAAATGTAGCTGTGTTTGTTACATTTACTTTACAATACCCTGCATATTCATCAACGCCAGCCAATGTGTTCAGACAACGAGCGATATCGTTCTGCTTCGGTCCGTCCATGGGCGCCGCCATCTTTGATTTTTCGAAGATCGTAAACACGATATGAAATTCGCCACGAAGTCTGTCTTTCCAACGAAATCCGCTCCAATAATGCGTTAAGCAGTTAAGAAATATGTACAGACACAAACTGTAGCAACATCAAACTAAACTAAATACTAATCGAACTACTAAAACAACTAAAATCCAACTTCAAATTACAAATCCGTTAACTTTCAAAATGCTGTAACGTAGAACGATCTTCCCAGTTACAAAATCCTCAAAAAATGGAACTTACACTTGTGTAATCAGGAAACTACTTGGTGAACGTATAAATAAGTATGTTAGCAAAAACATCGTAATGAAATCTAAAAATGGACCGACTGACCCAAAAACACCTTTACGGCGCGTTTACGGGCAAATACGCCTAGCGACTTCCGACTCATTTTCCTAGACCGCCACACATATATGGCTGGCGAGTAGGGTTGTCGCATGTCGGCAGCTTTGGCGATGAATAGACACTTGACAGATCGGTGCCACAGGTGTCGCATATCAGGCAAAGTTGCACAGCGTAGCCTTTCACGTCAGTTTCTGCAACACGAATTCCTGCAGTGCTGCACTGCGGGCATGCAAGTGTACCAACAAGTTGGTTCAACTTCGCGGTGTGAAGCAGCACAAAGTGGTCGTCTGGTGGTGCAGAAGTTGAGACAGTCTCCACTAGTTTGTCTGGAGGTGACAGCAATACCATCTTGCGGTGACTGGCAGATGCGGAGTGAAGTGAAGTGAGGGACAGATAGCTATCATTGGGTGTCACTTCATCTGTTGCTGAAACAATGAAAGTAAAATTTAGTTTATCTGCATCACATAGTGCCTGGGTACTAAATGTAATAATTTTCATTCTCATTTTAGCAATGCTGTTTATAGCAAATAGCCATGAAATTATATGTAATTATAGCCATCTAGGTTAGTTGTATAAGCTACAGCCATAATTTAGGAATGCTGAATAGCCATGCCAAAATGTTTTAGTTTTGAAATAAAATATTCCAAAATAACAAATCATGAAAATGAGAATCATGAAATGTATTATTAAACATATTATTATTAGTAAACAACTAGATATTTATTGCCAAATCTAGTCCTAAACTACCAGTGGCACGCACCTTGGTCTTGGATACTTTGCTAAAGCCTAAACATAAGCGCTACTAACCACAGCGTTGTTTACATGTTGCCATGCCCACGGTCTCTGTCGGTCATAAAGTCCATTTATGCATTATTTTTAGCAATATACTAAGATCTGTTACGCTACGATTGTGCATTGTATATTTACACACCTGTCATCGTTGGTCTGCCGGCTCCAGCTCTATTCCTCTTTCTCTTTTTGACCCCAAATCCGTGACGAGTTGTAAACTTTTTGCCGGTCAACACCATTTGCTTACTCATCCTACAGCTGCCGGAAACGGCGCTGATTGGGCGATGATGCAATCAGTGGTGCGCCCCGCGTGTTCATTGGATTAGAAATCTACGCGATATTATAATGAGCCATGGATCACGTAAAAATCCTTATATGGCAGTAGAGGTCGCATTCATTTTCCCAAAATAGATGCATATAATTATATTCTAGAACTCCCAGAACACCACATCTGGTTACGTGTAAACTTCCGGACAAGACGGTTACAAACATGGCGGATTTACTAGGCGGCATGTCTCTGGACTCGAACGTTCTTTTTAGTCATTCCCGGACATTTAAAAATGGCTACCACGGTGGATTTTGCTTCTTGAAAAATGAGGGGCATGTTATAAATTATGTTTTTATTGGTATTCATTCTTCAAATATTGAAATATGCTCTTGCACAGAGCTCTATAAGATGTCAATGCATGTGAAAATGACATGATCTGAAAACCGTATTTTTTATTAATTTCTCAGTCTGATATTAAATTAGATCAGCACTACCCGCCGTCTATATTTTGATGCCCGGGTAAAAACAACAAAATGCCACCTGTGACACCACGTTCTGTTGTTTGGCTGGCATTTACAACACAACACGTGTCCAATTAACACGTTTTATTCCTGACCAACTATGCCATGCTCCCTCGCTTGGTCGCCAGGTAGCAGCACCACTCGTGACAACAACAGTTCGGAACAGTTCATTCTGCACATGCACTCTTGTAAAATGTAAGTTCTTACCATGTTTCAGTTGTGGCCGTAGGTGTAATAGGCATGTCGGATAGTGCGAATAGATACCATGACCGCTACAATTGCCAGTTTCTTACATGAAATTCTCTGAATGTTGACAGAATGTGGTTCCTGACTGATGTGCTCGGCATTGACACAAAGACTATTGTGACACAAATGAGATGCATCTAGGTTTGCTCTCATGAATGTTCGTCTTTGATATAGCATGTAGCCGTAGGTGTAATAGGCATGCTGGATAAATATTATGACCACTACAATTGCCAGTTTCTTACACGAAATTCTCTGAATGTTGACAGAATGTGGTTCCTGACTGATGTGCTCGGCATTGACACAAAGACTATTGTGACATAAATGAGATGCATCTAGGTTTGCTCTCATGAATGTTTGTCTTCGATATAGCATGTAGGTCAATCTGTGCTGTAAAATTTCTCTTCCCACATTTAAACTTGACTTTCACACCATATTTCACTTTTTCACCTGATGTTCCCGCAGTCCACATCACACATTCATTGTTGGTTGGCATGCACACCTTGTCATTAATTATATTGGAATACTTTTCATAGAATGCATCCTCCATCATGCCATGGCAACCAAAAGTGTTCCTGTTGCTAGGGACTACTAGGGGTCACGACACATTCCCATTGACCACCATTTTAGCATTTTGTAGGATTATAAGAAAACCAGACGCAGGAAAATTAAAAAACACATTGCTTGTTGTTATCATCATCTCAGTGAAATGCTGGTTGAGTTTAGTCAAATTCCAATATTTCATTCTTTCGTAAATTGCTAATGCTGACAGTGTTAGTTCTGTTTCCTCGCTCACCTTTTCTTACAAACACATGGAATACGCTACAGCAAAACTACGGTTGGAAGAATGTATACATATTAAGGGTGCAACCATTAAATGAAAAAAAAATACAATAGTATGAGTTGTTACTGAAAGAAAGAATGTCCGCTGTTTCATAATAAAATGAAATGAATTCTACTATGGAGAAGCACTCCAGCGTTGTACAAATAAAACAGAGCACTCACGTTACCAGTCACTACGTTGCCAATTGCACGTATGAACTGTTCACATTTCTGTCTCTTCACAGTTCTCAAACTAACATGATAAAGAGTCTTGAAAATGTTGCAGTGATCAGATATTCCCCAGAATCACCATGTCCCATGTCGGGAACCAGTGGGAGTTGATAGAAATCTCCTGACTGTATCACTTGTACACACTTATCACAAAAGCAGTAGTGTTTTTTCGCAAGATTCGGCCTACCTCTTCCATATGGTTGAAGGTATTGAGAATGTGAATTTCAAACGGCTGCTCCTGATTTCCCTTGGTTTTGAGATGCTTCTGGAACCCAATGAACAGTGATGTCACTCCTTCATAGTGGAGTTTGACTGGGACCTCAGGGCAGTGGTAGGTGTCGAGAAGATCATCTGTGATGTTTCTTTCTGGCTTCTAGTGGCACTGCACCAAATATTGGTAATCCTGGAAAAGAACGGCACTGAATTAGTCTACCATTTGATAATCTCATAAACTGATCCATATGATACAATTCCCCGATGTATTGTCAGATTTCTGATGTACAGAATTGTCATGATTGGCACGGTTTTGAAATAATTTTCATAATATAATTGTCATCCAAGTGAAGTGATGCACTAACGGATCCAGGGAAAAAAACACGGACAAAACCCCAACTGCTTATTGCAAATATGGACAAAACCCCAACTGCTTATTGCAAATATGGACAAAACCCCAACTGCTTATTGCAAATATGGACAAAACCCCAACTGCTTATTGCAAATATGGACAAAACCCCAACTGCTTATTGCAAATATGGACAAAACCCCAACTGCTTATTGCAAATATGGACAAAACCCCAACGGACAAAACCTCAACCTACATATATATGTCTCTATACATATTCAATAAATTTACAAACAACTAAAGTTATTGCTCATTTCCAAGCATGTGTTTATTCTATAATCTTACATATCAAAACATCTCATGTGTACAGCTTCACAGCATGCATATGTTTGAACTTACAATCTTGAGCTACTCACAGATGCAGTTAATATTGCATCACCTTAATGTTAACTGTAAATGCTAGCGTATAAATGTAAAGGAAACATCAATAAGATTAAGATCAACAATATATCAATCAGCTTAAGATCAATAGGGTGCATGTGGCACCCAAAGATATTGCACAGTGCACTAGGTGATGAGTGCAGGACAAAACCCCAACGGACAAAACCCCAATCAACAAAATCCAAACCGGACTGTTGGAGTTACTAGACTTTCTCTGTGTATGCATACATATATATTATTATTTTGATAAATGCAACATTTTCGCCTCAATAAAAAATTCAACTTAAAATTCTTCCACATTTGCATCCCTTACCTTTGCACGAGAGAGCAGCACACTTGGCACATTCCCATCTGATGGTGTTCTTGGACTTGACTTTTTGTGTGTAGATATGACCCTCAAAACATAGCTTCATGCGGCCTTTGTTGCTTTGGATAACCTCCATGCTTGGACAGTTTGAAGACAATGTGACACTTCCAGCATTTCATATCATTTTATAGCATATCCCTAATCATAGACTACTCGACACTGAACTACTCACAGATGCAGTTAATGTAGGATCACCTTAATGTAACCTGTAACTGCTACCATAAATTCAAAGGAAACGTCAATAGCATTAAGATCAATAGGGTGCATGTAGCCCCTAAAGACAATGCACAATGCACTAGGTGAGAGAATGTACTTCCAGGATGGCAGTGGTCTGAAGGGGAGTGTGAGGTTGAGCACAAATGAAAACAGTTAATACTGTCTTGCAAGTGTTAGTTCAAAGGTATACAAATTCCACTATGACACGAATGTACTAGATAACAGAATGAGAAAGACAATGTTTAAGGAATTGATAAATTTATATATAAAGTTTAATCCATAAATACCACCAATATAACTTTAATAGGAGTCATGTGTACCATACATATCATAGAAATATGTTATATTAATGAGTAAATGTTAAAGGTTTTTTGAAAAATTAAATGACATAACATTACTACATAATGTGGAACACACAACAAATATTAAACCTATTACCAATTTGTGTTATGCTTTACGTGAAAATATGCACATCACTGTATTCATGAATAGGATGACCATAAAAAACAAGTGCAGTGTTTATTATAAACTGTTCATGCATTATTACATAGATAGAAAGGTTTAAATTAATTTTTTTGAATGTGCACACCAGCAGTGTGTACATTGCCAGCAGCATGACACCAGCAGGAGTTGAACCTGCTACACACCACGGAACCACACTTTGGGCACCTGAAAGGAGTGGTGTGGTAAGTAGCCCTGCTAAAAGTGTTAAATAAATCATGCATGGGGTAAAGTGGGGATGTTAAAATATTGTATATCTCACTTCATAGACGACATACAAGTAACCATTAATATGCATATTTACAACAATTTCAATTATACTTGCGTCATCCATCACAGAGCACATTACTTCACCAGTGTGTTTGATTGCGTAGTATGTGGTACTTTCTGACAATCCAACCACACTGGCTGTCTCACATATTGACTCCTGGTTAGCCAAGTACCACAAGAAAAAAGTACTTTCTGTCTTGCTTCCACCGGCTCTTTCCCTAATAAGAAAAAATACATAAATGAAAATATCCTTAATAAATTGATTTATGAACAACTTTAAAATATGTGCATATCACAAAGGACAGAGAACTAATACAAAAATAGAAAGGTAAACAGTAACTGGACACGTTGCGAACCTGTCGCGCTCCTTTTGTCGACACGACTTTGCAAACTTCTTGCTACGGTTGAAAAGCCAGTTTCGTTGCAGTTCCAAATGTTGAGGGCGTTGAAACTACCGGACCGCAACACACTCTTGCCATGCCAGTTGCTTTGTTGAAAGGGTTGGCAATTCCCATCCTATCAGCCACAATGTATGCCAATCTACGTACGTAACACAGTTAGTAGACAGACCATACATATCTCTTTCCATACGTTGTATGGTTGTCATTATCTCATTCTCCAGTTCATCAGAGAAGACTACCGCAGCGATTGCACTGCGCAGCTGCCGGTCTTAACTGATGGTAGATTTAGTTCTTTCACAAAACATCGCGCAACATTTTCGACTGAATTGCAGCTGAATATTCACAGTCACCACACAGCTCTCGTAAGGCCAAAGTGAACTGTGGTTTTCGGTTTCTGTTCATGAATTGGTTTCAACGACCTATCACTGTCAGTTGCTGTTTGTACACAGCATGGGCCACTGCCATCACTTCATCGTAGTTTTTATCGGTTAGGTTTTCTGGTTTCAGTTGGCTGTTGATTTTCGTGAAGGTCTGTACACCGACACTGCTTAGCAACAAACCTTTTTTCGTGCCAGCTGGCACTGTGTTGGTTGTTACAAAAAATCGAATCTTTCCAGGTAATTTTCGAATAATTCCATTTCCTCATTGTACTCTTCGTACCTGAGAGTTCGTCCAGCCATTATTGGACCATCCTCGTCGATGGTCATGTTCAAAACTTTTTACCTGGAATTCCAAATCGTAAGCGGTCGCAGATAGGTCTTACATGCTCGCACCACCAGTCGTGGATGATCGCGGGTCCCACAGTCGCACGATTGGTCGTGCAACTGGTCTTGCCACCAGACAAATGGTGGTGTCACCTGTGGTACGACCTCACAATCGGTAGTGCGACCAGTCACGACCTGTCCCGACTGGTTGCACGACCTTGCGATTGGTGGTACCACCTGTCTTTAGCTGCCCGCGACCAATATAGACTTCCTTGAATGTTTGATCCAGAACACGGACCAGACTTTCTGCGTCTTTCTTCCCAATGTTCACTGTCTTGTAGTGCTCCGTCACTACTTTGCCCCATGTTTGATGGAAGTATCGAACTGAAATGGCCAACTGGTTGGTCTTAAGCACAGTTGATTCATCAATATTTATACTAAAATGTTCAATTTTCAACCCACTTGTAAGTTCGTCATTGTAGTGAGGTCCGAGTCCGTAGGTAATTCCGTATCCCTGTTTCGAATGTGAAAAACTAAACTTCTGCGCTATCTTACTATCTGTGAACATGTCCTTAACAAGTTGCGTTGTGCACTTGGCAACATGAGGTGGGATCCCGTGGGCTCCCACATGGTGCAGGTATATCAGTTCCGCCTCCTTGGCCTTGTCTTCAGTACTTCTCTCTTCCTTTGGTTTGGCATCTTGTGCCGTGTACACATGAAACAGATTCCAACTGCCCACTTCGGCTGCCCAGGCTTTGCGGTGCTTCGCGGTAGCACTATGCTTGCTCAAAGCTTTTTCTCCCTCTGATGCGAATGTTGGTCTTGCAAAGCCTGCACGATACATTGAAAGAGTCCTTCTTTGTGATCCAGTCCAAACTTTCCACCATTTGGGTCTTGCGTTTGTAACAACGCATCGGAGTAATGTAACACCATGTTCGACTTGGTTTGCAAATGGCAGATTTTTCAAATCTCGCGAGTGAGAAAACGTGTGAAAGACAACGAGAGGCCCTTCTCTCTATTGTCCATACTCCCCCCACACCTGTTTTCAGCCAGTCTACCCGAGGGAGGGTGTCCAGTAATTTGCCCTACCCAGTTCCACCAGCAAGCTTATTCACTGCCGCGAAAATTGAATGAGGCGATTTTGACCGTAAAAATCAGACGGATCAGTTGAAAATAACTAAACATCCTACTATATCCGACAAAATAATGAAAATCCGACAAAAATCGGAAAATCCGACTCGTTATCAACACACAGTGAGACTGAAAAAATGGGAACACTCCATCTTTGGTGTAGTAAACTCCTGTGTGGACAGAGGCCTGCTGATGGCTTCCTCCAAAATGCATAGATTGGACCTCATCTGAACATTTGCATGTATAATTCTCAGAGAAGTCAACATGGCAAACCTTCTTCAAGTTGCTCTCTAATCTGTTTATATACTTTATACTGGTTCCAGATGTTAAACCCGTGTCGTTTAAATTGTAAGAGTTTCTCATTGAACTCACCAACTAGGTCCTCCATGGTGCTCGTGATCTGATCCTTGCTGACATTGTTTTGTCTGTCACATCCACACTTTTTTCACTATCTGGATATGGGACTTTTTTACCATCCTCTGTGGATAACTGATCTCATCACTTACCTTATGTGTGCCATAAAGAATCTGGCATCTTCTGTCTTACACCTTGGGCACGCATTGTATGCACAAGCTTTCGAGTCGCTACCACACATTACCTGATCAGAGATTTCATCAAGGTAATCTGTCTATAATAAACCTACCTTTTTCAAAGCAGTTGCCATGAACTGAAGGTTCTCATGTAATTTACATTGACAGGTTTGGCGATCAAGTTCACTGGGCTCAACAACAAAGAAAGGCTTCAATCTCCAAAACAAGGAGTAGCTTATATCCAACCCAATTTCAGCCAGAAACCTTTTATGCAAGTTTTTTAATGAGTCCGACAACAGCTTCCTATGCTTTTTTATTTTACAATTTTTGTTATGGTGTTTTTCACTCCGGTGGTTATCCGGCTTACATCATCACGAGTGTAGAAATCCCTAACTTTGGAATGGATCGGGTTTAACCTCTGCCGTCTCGCGTGCTCTTCTGCAGTACCCTGTGTCCACCGCCAACCTTTGGTGTTAATGGCAGGTTGGTTTTGTGCCATCTTCACAAGTTTATACTTGTGAACAACCTTCCCACAGACAAAACGTGCGGCAGCATCTTTGTCATGCTCATTGCTCACTTTGTACCTCAGGGATGAGAGTGGGAGTAGGAAAAAAAGTCTGAAAATATGAGGGACAAGATACGAGCGTAGCGAGTCCCATGCAGCTGGGGGTATGGGGGGCACTGTAAGCCCCCCAATAAAATGTGTGTGTTTCTTCAAGGCAATCCATCCTCTGCGACTATAATCTATTTCACACTGGCACCAGGAACAATATGCTTTGCCTGGCATCTCCAATGTGTGGAAATAAACATCCAGCCTTCTAAAGTTTTCTCTAGCCAGTCCCACCGCCATGGATTTATGACACCAGATTCAACCTCATTCTGCCGGAGAAGGGGCTCATCCTTTTCACTTATGATGTCCTTTCTGTTTATCGTGGTCAATGACTGCCACTGAAAAATAAATAAATGGACCAAAACTTGTAAAATGGAGACAATATAATAATTATCCAAGTATAAATATGGAGATACAATTAGCACATGTATGTGCATATGTTTAACTGTGTAACATATTTCTAATCATTTTACAAACATCACAGTTCATACAGGCATGGAATGAAATTATTCCAGGGTTTCCAGTTCATAGATCAACATAATAAGCAAACGCTAGTCTTTTTCGTTGGGAAGAACCGCAAGAAATAATGCTCGTAAGCTACCTGAGAACACGTCTTTTATCATGGCAAACGTTGCACGTTTTTAAAATACAGCCACTGCATTCCGTTCGACTTTTCGTCACACGTGATTAGGTCTATGCAAGTTCCGCTGCTTGACTGGTGGAATATTTGGTGCACATTATGCAAATTAGCACTATGCAAATGTACTCCTGTTCATTCATAATTAACCAGGCCACGATATTTGTACAATCAACGTCATAGATATTGACATCACAGACATCAACAGAGCAAGTGCATTTGATTGACCTTTTGGCTAAGATCAAAGTGTAGTATCTGTTCTTATCAGCTTAATATCTGATACGTTCCCCACTGGGGAACTTACACATTTTCAATAAGTATTGGTGTCGAGACAACGCTTTAGTGCGAGTTGAAGGAAATTCAATTAAAATTCTGCTGCGCCTCCACCCACCATAAATTCCTTTGTGCTTGTTCACGACTTTTGCAATGTCATCCGGGCTCAGCTCCGTCAATTATTCCAAATTAATCCATAGGTTCTAGAACTCTATCTTTAGAACACGTTAAACGTGCTTCTTCTGAGTTGCTTTAGTAACGCCACGTGGACAACGATCAGACAGCCGCCAACTGACAACCCGGCCCGGCCAAGACGGCACAGTCCAATCCTCCGCACGTAGACACGAGACACACCGAAAAGACGGGGCGACGCAGCGGACCAACTCTACAACTCGCACAACGCGACGCACAACGCGACGCGCCAACGCCTCGCAACGTGAACGCTAGTTCTCAACGCACTTCGCTCCACTACCTCGTCGCCTTATCGACGACAAACACACGTGGGGATTGCATGATATGCACATCTCGGGAACTGCCGACAACAGCAGATCGTGCGCGGACAGCCACCCTCTATTGCGGCTCACGACCGTCGCCCGAACATTACGTAATATGTGCGAGGCGCCAGCGACCGACGTCGCTTCCTTGTTACGGCCGCAGCACTTCACACCACGAAGTACTCGGCCAGTGAGCAAGATCGAAGAACGTGTTTACAAACACGCCGAACGCTAATACAGCGCTAGTCGGATTACGAACCTTTTGGCTTTTGTTTCATTCATCTTTTTACACAACTATGTGAAAGGAACCTTATCATATGTAAATAGAGATGTGTGTATATTCAACCAGGCGGACACTTGTCGTCATATGCTACATGGCGATTAACACTTATTATTATACCACTATTATCATTTGTATTATTATTATTACTGTTACTATTACTGTTACTATTAGTGTTAGTGTTAGTGTCGGTGTCAGCGTTAGCATTAGCATTAGTATTAGTATTGGTGTTAGTATTGGTGTTAGTATTGGTATTGGTATTGGTATTGGTATTGGTATTGGTATTGGTATTGGTATTGGTATTGGTATTGGTATTGGTATTGGTATTGGTATTGGTATTGGTATTGGTATTGGTATTGGTATTGGTATTGGTATTGGTATTGGTATTGGTATTGGTATTGGTATTGGTATTGGTATTGGTATTGGTATTAGTATTAGTATTGGTATTATTAGTGGTAGTAGTAGTATCAGTATTATTATTATCATTATTATTATTCTTTAACTCGTCAGAGCGCGGTTTATTATATATACACGTGAAACTTACCACTACCAGACAATTATTATTCTGTGGACATAGCGTGCTTCGCTACCCGTTGCGTCTATTACTACGTCGGCCGCCACCTGCCGGACATTATGCTACGTAGGTTGTCATGCCGCGCAGCGCGAGCTGCTGCTATGCACCACCGCATGACGCCACCCGTCGATATTTGATCGCCGGCCACAGCTCGCCATAGGCCGACGCCGGATCGAGCCCCATCACGGGAACACTAGTATTATTATTATTTGTTTAACTGGTGTGTATGCTGTGAAGTTTATTATTCTCTTGATCGGCCTGCAAGTTACTTGGACTACTATTGTTTCTATGGACATAGCGTGTAACTCCGTGACCCATTATATTGATTGAATGACGACCATAGATGTTTCTTGATATACTGATGTTTATTTTTGCGTGCATGGAATGTTGTTACGCTGGTGACACCGTGAAACTGTAAAAAGACAAGGTTTGTGTCTTAATGACTAGTTTAAAAATACGATAAATCAGTTCATACTTAAACAAGAATCAATTAGTTTAATTACAGGACCACTCCAGGCCCACGTGGGTGGGTGATCTCCACAGAAACTTTCAGTTAACCTTTACATACAACATTGTTAAGATACAACAATATAATTCACTACACACACAATTGTGGCGGGTGCATCCAAGTAGATACATACCTCGTTGTGGTCTTACATGGGTCCTGAGTTAATATTATCTGTTATGCTTTTGCTCTGAATGGCCTTTTTCACTTTTTAGAAGGTGTCTACAGAATGCGTAAACTAAACATCTAGACCTTATTGGCATCGGAACGTTAAATTCTATATTATCGCCCATTTCGGCAATCGCTACATAGCGTGTTTCGCTACCCGTGGCGTTTACGAGTTTATTGGTGTCACGCACACCGCTTGCCACCTGCCAGACATAATGCTACGGAGGTTGTCATGCCGCGCAGCGCGAGTTGTTGCCATGCACCACTGCATGACGCCACCCGTCGAGGGTTGATCGCCGGCCACAGCTCGCCGTAGGCCGACGCCGGATCGAGCCCCATCACGGGAACACTATTATGATTATTTGTGTAACCTGTGCATATGCTGTTATATATGTATGGGTGAAGTTTACTATTTTCCTGATCAGCCTGCTAGTCACCTTGTAATTTCCTTTTCAATTTTATTTTTGGACTTCTTTGTTATCAATAGCATTTAGACAACAGGGATGTCAGCCTGCCATATTAGTATTATTTAAGATATATGGAGGCTGACACCCTCAAAATTAAGGCAGACTTTTGACATGGTAGGACATATCCGATAATCTGCGTCATGTCATTTAACATTTCATGCCATTGTGAGGGAGCCGGCTAGATCCTGGAGGGGGTCCCCTTTGCTGGCCCCCTTGCTCTGCCACTAGAGAGGCGTAAAGCCCCTAAGCTATCTCACCATCAATAGTTTTCATCCTCATCGCAATAGGACCAATGGGGAGGTAAACTCCCGTAAATCCGCCCCACTCGTAGCAGAGTAAAGATAAATATATGCCATGATGAGAGTCTTTCCAACCAAAATTAAACATTCCGGTTTAAAATAAAAAAATTGGAGACAAAATATTTTTTTGAGAAAAATTATTGAAATTATTTTGTTATTGAAATTTTTTAATTAATTTTTTATTATAAATTTTGAAAAATATTCTACAGGTTGTGGAACGAACCAATGCAAACAGCATCAGGTTATACATTATATTATACACCGGTACCTTGTCACTACGCTTTTGCACCATTTTTGTGTATGTATACACCCGTTGTTTATTCGGGCATTATGGCTCTTACTTTGTATATATATGATGCACGGAATAAACTGTTTAAAGACCAAAAAAAAAAACTTGCATTTGATCGAGCGAAGCTTTGACTTTGTGAACAAACTGCGATTTACGGGGCGGGGCCCATTTTTATTAAAATATTTGACGAATATGTAACATATTCGGGCCGTTATATTTTGGGAATAGATGGCATATTCGAGAGAGAAAACTGATAATAATTTCAAGGGTTTTCCAACCTGAAGTCAGTGATGATCTTGCCTAAATCGCTACCCTGAAGCCATCGGATAAAATACAAAATTATGCTCTTATAACAACATTACAATCGAAAATATGTGTCTATCGGATTAGTGCATAATAATATTATCAATTTCTGCTTTCTAATCGATTGAAGGAATGCATGTTGTTAGTGTATTATAAATTACCTGTTTTTGCCGAGTTTTGTGCAGCTTCAATGTCCACCATGACAGCTTCAATCAGAGAGTTCCTTTCATATGCTGTGGCCTTTCAGCCAATCACGCGAGACTTGTTACTTCACTCACGGCAGAAAAGTTGTTTACACGTGGAGGGAACACATGGACATTGTTTGAAGGAATCATTCGACTTCATATCAATCATGGTAGAGGGACCCCCCCCCCCCGTTTTTTTACACCGGATTTACACAAAACACAGGCCCCATCTTGCCCCAAGAGTTACTACCTTATCCAC
This sequence comes from Oasisia sp. SBJ-2009, assembly GCA_964017155.1. Classification (NCBI taxonomy): domain Eukaryota; kingdom Metazoa; phylum Annelida; class Polychaeta; order Sabellida; family Siboglinidae; genus Oasisia; species Oasisia sp. SBJ-2009. Next base: position 21,026,696 of record OZ024865.1, read on the forward strand.
AAACTCTCTCTGTGTGCATGACGTAATGTGGTTGTAAGCCTGTTGCACATGTGGGGCCATGTCAACAGCAGGCCACGCCAACAACTTATCATCCAGCACAGCCAGCAAACTGTAATCTTTCAAAAACAAGCATGGGATTAGTACGAGGAAAAGAAACAGTAATATCAGTGACAATATCGACAACAAACAGCCTTTAATAAATTATTTGTTATTTGAAGGTAATGATGTGTCAGTGAAATAGACATTTTTGCATCTGCTGGTGCACCTTCATTATTCTTACATTCAAACAGGTTAATCAAATAGTACAGAGTTCGGCACAAAAGAGCATTACATTTGACAAGACATTGTATTGAAACAGCACTTTTTAAATATTGTAATGGTGTGACGTATAATTAGCATATTATGGTTAGATTTGCATACTATATTAAATAAATCATTACTTAGCATGGCTCAAGATTGCACCAGTCTGTTAACCCGGGAGTTTGTAACTAAACAACTTAATGATAGGGACCTGGTTGTCCAAATTTGTTTTAAATATAATTACCTGGAGGACAATTAGATTACTTGACATATTTTGAACCCTTACAGAAGTAGACTTACTTAGGAAGAATGCTGGATAGAATTTATTTGGGTATTTGTCAAAAATATATAACACAAATTTTAAACTAACCATGCAATACAACAAAAGGAATGAATACAGTGATGAGTTACAACAGAGGACAGATGAACATATAGACTTAAGTCTAACTTGCAGCAAACAACAAAGTAACAATTTGTCTGCAAACAAAAACTACAGGTGCTGCATCCACTTGTTGTCAGGGCACTTGTACAAAACCTTGTTCATTTGCAACAAAGTTTGTGATGGTGGCTTGTCACTTTGTCACTAGCCGGGTAATTATTCCTGTTGTTGAAATGGCCAAAAACGAACCAAAACAAGTTGATGAAGCACCTTTCATTAGGTTACATACCTGTGCACATGTGGTCTGTTTGTTTGGAAATCACCTGCATAATGACATTTTAGACATATTGACAAGAATAATGTGTCTGAATGTCATCTTGTAAGGACAAATAACAGATCAAACTATAAAAAAGGCAGTTACCTTCAAATAGCACTTTTTGTGAGAAGTCACATTCATCTGCCCCGCAATTGTGGCAGTCTGTGCAGACCTATCAAACAAAATGAGAATATGTTGAGTATTTATAATATTAGATAATTCTTCACCATACACACTGAATATGTAAGTATATTAGCTACACATGTATCATTATTAATATATACATTTTACGTATACTTGGGGAAATGTCTGGGGAAATAACAGATCCCATTCACATCCTGTAGTGGATTAACATGGCTACTCTGTAAAACAAAGGTAAATTAGTTACGAGTTAATGATAAGATGGGAGGGTTTCTGAATTCACTCCATTAGAAACGCAATTACAAAATATTGTGAACTGACAGCACAATTTTGTATTTGGGCCTGAATTTTACATATGTTTTACATCAGTGGTACAACGTTTATACTGTTTCAACAAGATTAAATTTGTAGGAGTCTGGGCTCTTTAAAACGGAATTGCCCTAAGACATTTCTATGCCGTTGATCACCAGGTATACTGTAATTTCCATCCCGATTATATGGACTGTACCGGTAATTGTGAGTCCATGGATGGCATGGAATGATGCATTAGTGACATCACTACCTGGAGGCAAGGCATGAAACTAAAATTTAACCATTAATGCCAAGATGGAGTACATATTAATTGGTACTCCGCAGCAACTAGCAAAATGCACCAACATGGCTATTAATATTGGGGGCAATGAGATACATGCATTGAACTGTGCGAAACTTGGGTGCTTATTTTGATAAACACATGGTTATGGAACAACATGTCAAGTCCAAATGTCGGGCTGCCTATGCACAACTGTATAACATCAGAAAAGTGAGAAAATATCTTGATCACCAGAGTGCAGAGAAACTGATACATGCTCTGGTCCACAGTCATATTGATTACTGTAATGCTCTCCTGATCGGCTTACCCAATTACCTTATCTTCAACACTAAAGTCACTTCAAGTGCTGGTTGCCTGTGGAATATTTGCATTAAATACAAGTTATGTCTACTGACGTTTAATTCTTTACATGGCCATGGACATATCTGAAATGCTAATTCCTGTTATCATCCATTATGGATTAAATCATCCATTATTTTATCAAATAAACACATTTGCTAAATCTTATCCTTTTGTCGTGCCGCTGCTTAGAGACTAATATTGCTCTTAGCCAGTCAAGTTAGTTAGTTAAGGGGGATTAACTTTGTACCGTCGTAAGTAAATGAATACTATTTTATGAATAATCTTCACATAAGAATAATACTTATTAATCAATATTTCCTCTTATTGTTTAACTTTTATGCACCATCAATTTCAACCATCTACATCCGCCAATGTTCCCGGCAGTTTAGATGCTCAACTTTGAAAATAATCTGCATAGGTCAGCTAAATGATTATATATATCTTTCAAGCAAAACTTTTTTGCTGATCGTAGCACACTGGCTCACAGAATTGTGGCAGAATCCATTATCCAGAAGAAGAAAAAATGTGCTCAAAACGTGGCGAATCCGCAGTAAGGGTAGTCATTGTTCAAAACTGAAAAAAATTACAGAACTGATTAAGAAATATGACTGAACAAATGATACACAAAAATTATTATATAACTATATAATATATATATTATCGTCAAATGATTAATGGCAGCCATCTGTTTGACATGAATCTAAGTATGTGGAATTTCTTGTTCTATTTGAATGTGTTATTGCATTCCATGTAGGCACCTCCTGGGATGTTCCACATTCACTTAAGCATAGATAACGGATATATAATAATGTCACATTTTCTATTCATAGAAATAGATAATAGACATAGACAAAACACTCTTAGAGAATTTGTCATATTATAGAATACTTGTACTTTATAGATATCCTTATGAACATACCCACAGCAGCCTTACATGATTTACATACGTATAAAGGACTGAATTTGTTTTAATAAAGAAATTTAAATATGATTTAAATATTTGTTTATCAATACATTTATCATCCTGCCATGTGCAAGTGAAATTCTCTGCGAAGTCCATTTGAAGTAGGCATCTGTTGCGATCTGATTCCAAGGTCTTCAATGTCGAGTTGTTGTAGGAAGTGGCCTGTTTCTCTTGATGAACGAGTGCCAGAAGAATTTCGGGAGTTGACCAGCAAGCTCATCGAAGGCATCTGTTGTCGAACCATGCCTCATTGCCTTTTTTCAAGAAACTGTTTTCTTCTACCCATTGATACCACCTGAAGGTGGGGTCTTCTTCAACTACATCTCGGAGCACTTGGTTGAAGAGAGTGGCGTCAGAACATGTTTCACAATTGTTGGACATGCCTTCCTCACTGGTGACATTGCACTTGCATCTGGCTGTGGAAAGTTCTTTGGAATAGAGTGGAACGACATCAGGATATTTTCGATGAAGAGCCACTAGAAGAAGAAAGACATTAGTAAATATATTGTTCATGGCTCCAAGAATGGTTTATTTTAGTATGATTTACTGACTTTGGAACATTATTGTCGAAGCGAGTACGACGTTTCGACCCGTCGTCTACGGGCCTTGATCACGTACTGGTGTCATGTGTGTTGCCACGAAATCTGAGGCAACACACGTGACACCAGTACGTGATCAAGGCCCGTAGACGACGGGTCGAAACGTCGTACTCGCTTCGACAATAATGCTCCAAAGTAAGTAAATCATACTAAAATAAGAAAGACATTCTCGTGATATCTGCAGCCACACACGTTATGGGGCATTTGTGATGACAAAAAGACCCACTTCGGACGTAATTCAGCGAACTTTGATTTTCCTATGTTGGTTTGTGGATGGTCAGCTTTGAAACAACAGTAGGCCTCATAAAGTCATTGTCAAATGTCTTTTCTGCTTTTTTTTTCACCATTTGAATTCCGAACAGTTACACAGTCAGCCTTTCCTGGCATCACACGCGAAAATGCATCGTTCTGGTGGAACGCCAGGACTGTGTCTACTGTTTCTTGGGGTAGTATGCGGCTTGGCTGGTTAACCACATGTACATCTAAGATGTCGCAAACGAGTGCTTTAAGGACAGTTGCTCGTTTCCTTGGGCTTTTTGGTAAGGCCTTTAACACCCACGACTTAGCTTTATTTCGTGATTCCCTATTTCCGTATGTGTAGCTTTGTAGCTGTTGTGTACCGTCTGTGACATCACCAGCATGATATTTCTTCACTGCTGTTAAGGTCCTTGATCTCAATTTTTTTAGTTCATCTGGTGTTAAGTTTTTCCGGGCATCATTTTTCCTTTCTCTGTCTTGTTTTTTGTATTTATCATATTCTGTGGCATCTTGTTTCAACTGCAACCGCCTCTCGCTGGCGTCTACCGCAGTTTTGCCCATGGCGAACCTTGTGCTACAAAATGAAAACAAAAATGTCTTCTTAAGTTGATGATAGAGGCTACTACGCCACCTATATATTAGGCTATGATCAATGATCTCAACTGGTCAAAACTATAGTGTGACGGAATTATGGGCGTAATTCCGTCACACCAAAAATTGTAATTCTGTCACAGGTTGTTTGAAGCCCTAAGGATAGAAAAATTACTCCTATTGTATTAATATATTTAGCACATGCCTTAATTTGGTTAAAAACAAGCTTTTACCAAAAAATCAGTAACTAATTTAGCAGCCACACAATATAGATGAAAAATATTGTGACGGAATTACATGGCCACATGCATTATGCAATGAGAAAAATGTTTACCTTCAAAGGTCAACCGGGCTAAATTTCGCCAAAATATTGTACTCTGCGTGTTCTAGAGACATTCATGTTTAAAATGATATAGAACTTACCGGGTAACACATTCACAGTAGTCAGATGATTGCAGATTGAAAACGTCAGAAATTTTATCAAATCATGCCGCCATTTTTACTTTCCAGACGCTCAGGTTTGCACATGTGCAGTGCCGTCCAGTAACGTCTAAAATGCGGACAAACATATGGAATGATGAAACAAAATATTAACGAATATTATGATATCGATTATAATGCACCGGCTCGATCTTTTTGATTTCGTCATCTTGTCCCGATTGACGTGGAATTCAATTTGCCATGTTCCTTTCAAATGACCATCTTGCCGCACTTCGCAACAATCCCCGATATGACGCCATGTTTTGTTCTTTGTGATGACCCACGAATGCATGTTTAGTGCGTCACTGCTGTGATTATTGTGCTAGAGACATCACCAGGTAGGCACCAACGACAAGAACACACACACCATCCTGACGGCACAGCACACCGGACTAGACGGAATCGTCCATAAGTAGACTGAATACCACGTTGTTAGCAATTTGATATGTAATGAAATCAACTGTACTATTCAGATATATTTTTACGAATACCTCGTTAAGAGGTAAATTTATAATAATTATAGCATGCCGTTTTTTCTTTGTAGATAGCACACCCAAGAGCCAAGGAGTGTCCGGCCGCCTTGGACAGGACAGGACGACTAGATAGCACACCCAGGGTTCAAGGAGTGTCTGGCCGCCTGGGACAGGACAGGACGACTAGATAGCACACCCAGGGGCCAAGGAGTGTCCAGCCGCCTGGGACAGGACAGGACGACTAGATAGCACACCCAGGGGCCAAGGAGTGTCCAGCCGCCTGGGACAGGACGACTAGATAGCACACCCAGGGGTCAAGGAGTGTCCAGCCGCCTTGGACAGGACAGGACGACTAGATAGCACACCCAGGGGTCAAGGAGTGTCCAGCCGCCCAGGACAGGACGACTAGATAGCACACCCAGGGGTCAAGGAGTGTCCAGCCGCCTGGGACAGGACGACTAGATAGCACACCCAGGGGTCAAGGAGTGTCCGGCCGCCTGGGACAGGACAGGACGACTAGATAGCGCACCTAGGGGTCAAGGAGTGTCCGGCCGCCTCGGACAGGACGACTAGATAGTGCACCTAGGGGCCAAGGAGTGTCCGGCCGCCTCGGACAGGACAGGACAGGACAACTAGATAGTGCACCTAGGGGCCAAGGAGTGTCTGGCCACCTCGGGCAGGACGACTAGATAGTGCACCCAGGGGCCAAGGAGTGTCCGACCGCCTGGGACAGGACAGGACAGGACAGGACAGGACGACTGACGGGTGCACCATTCTCCGAGGACGGAGGCCATGTTGCCAGAGCTGTAGGAGTCGACGTTATACACGTCGACCCCAGACTGATGTTTATGTACCTGCTCACTGTTGCATCAAGATTAAAGCTAGTCATTTGATTTTACAAATTACGAGTGACGCAGTATATTCAAACCTGACTCCACACACACACACATACACACACACACACACACACACACACACACACACACTGACTCGACACACACACTGACTCTGCACGCACGCACGCACACGCACACACACACACGACTCCACAGACACACAGACTCCACAGACACACTGACTTCACAGACACACTGACTTCACAGACACACACACACTGACTCCACAGACACACACACTGACTCCACAGCCACACACTGACTCCACAGACACACACACTGACTCCACAGACACACACACTGACTCCACAGACACACACCCACTGACTCCACAGACACACCCACTGACTCCACAGACACACACACTGACTCCACAGACACACACACTGACTCCACAGACACACATACACACTGACTCCACAGACACATAGACACACACACTGATTCCACAGACACACACACACACACACACACACACACACACACACACACACACACACACTGACTCCACAGACACACTCATTCCACAGACATACACACTGACTCCACACACACACACTGACTCCACACACACTGACTCCACACGCATGCACGCACACACACACACACACACGACTCCACAGACACACACACTAACTTCACAGACACACACACACTGACTCCACAGACACACACACACTGACTCCACAGCCACACACTGACTCCACAGACACACACACTGACTCCACAGACACACACACTGACTCCACAGACACACACACACTGACTCCACAGACACACACACACTGACTCCACAGACACACACACTGACTCCACAGACACACACACACTGACTCCACAGACACACACACACTGACTCCACAGACACACACACTGATTCCACAGACACACACACACTGACTCCACAGACACACACATTGACTCCACAGACAGACACACTGACTCCACAGACACACACACAGACTCCACAGACACACACACTGACTCCACAGACACACACACTCACACACTGACTCCATGGACGCACGCACGCACGCACACACACACACACACACACACACACACACACTGACTCCACAGACACACACACACACTTACTCCACAGACACACACACACTGACTCCACAGCCACACACTGACTCCACAGACACACACACTGACTCCACAGACACACACACTGACTCCACAGACACACACACTGACTCCACAGACACACATACACACTGACTCCACAGACACACACACACACTGACTCCACAAACACACACACACTGAATCCACAGACACACACACTGACTCCACAGACACACACTCATTCCACAGACATACACACTGACTCCACAGAGTCCACACACACTGACTCCACAGACACACACACTGACTCCACAGACACACACACACTGACTCCACAGACACACACACTGACTCCACAGACACACATACACACTGACTCCACAGACACATAGACACACACACTGATTCCACAGACACACACACACTGACTCCACAAACACAGACACACTGACTCCACAGACACACACTCATTCCACAGACATACACACTGACTCCACACACACACTGACTCCACACACACGCACACACGCACGCACGCACACACACACACAACTCCACAGACACACACACACTGACTCCACAGACACACACACTGACTCCACAGCCACACACTGACTCCACAGACACACACACTGACTCCACAGACACACACACACTGAATCCACAGACACACACACACTGACTCCACAGACACACACACACTGACTCCACAGACACACATACACACTGACTCCACAGACACATAGACACACACACTGACTCCACATACACACACACACTGACTCCACAGACACACACATTGACTCCACAGACACACACACTGACTCCACAGACACACAGACAGACTCCACAGACACACACACTGACTCCACAGACACACACACTGACTCCATGGATGCACTCACGCACACACACACAGACTCCACAGCCACACACTGACTCCACAGACACACACACTGACTCCACAGACACACACACTGACTCCACAGACACACATACACACTGACTCCACAGACACACACACACACACACACACACACACTGACTCCACAGACACACACTGACTCCACAGACACACACACACACTGACTCCACAGACACACACTCATTCCACAGACATACACACTGACTCCACAGAGTCCACACACACTGACTCCGCACGCACGCACGCACGCACGCGCACACACACACACACACGACTCCACAGACACACACACACTGACTTCACAGACACACACACACACTGACTCCACAGACACACACACTGACTACACAGCCACACACTGACTCCACAGACACACACACACACACACACACTGACTCCACAGACACACACACACTGACTCCACAGACACACATACACACTGACTCCACAGACACATAGACACACACACTGACTCCACGGAAACACACACTGACTCCATGGACGCACGCACGCACGCACACACACACACACACACACACACACACACACTGACTCCACAGACACACACACACACACACACACACACACACACACACACACACACTGACTCCACAGACACACACACTGACTCCACGGACACACACACTGACTCCACGGACACACACACTGACTCCATGGACCACACTGACACACACACACACACACACACACACACACACACACACACACACACACACACACTGAACGCGTCTACTCAGTATTGCTATAATATAGCTATGTACAAATAATAATAATTGGTATTATAAAAAGGCAAATATTTAATGGAAATGTTTCAGTCATTATGTAATGATCACTAAGACACCCCACCCCACCCCGTAACGCCGACGACGCCCTCAGATCGGTGGACTATACGTAGGATTGCAGCGGTCTACATGAAGGGAAGTTAGATATTGCAAATAATCTACATGATTCTTTATCACCTTCCACAATTTCAAAGGAACAATAATGCTTAAATGTTACTGCACAATTGCGATCATAACACATTCAACTCACCAAAGCATATTCTCATTTCCCTCTGGAAAACAGTGCCTCTGGCTCACTCCACAACTCCTCCCCAACTCCCGCCTTTCTTCCCCAGCCCAACCGCTGTGCCATCTCGTGGCAGACTCAGTTGCTTTCTACTTCCAGCATTAAACACCAGGTACCGCTACTGGTCGTTATGTAGCCACCAAAAGAAATAATTGGTTTACAATGGCGTGCGTGCGTGCGTGCGTGCGTGCGTGCGTGCGTGCGTGCGTGTTAGAAGCAGTCTTCAAACGGCATAGGAGGTTTGACATGCGTGCATTATTAGGTAACTACAACAACAGAAAAAAATTATGTCGCATTTAATAATAAAGGTTAAGCTAATTACTTTACAATAAAGTTTGATGTGAACTTATTTGTACTTTAACTTGCAAAAGCTATCGCAATCTATCCAAATATCTTTATAAATATTTACTCTTACTTACTAAATGCATTGATATTTAATTGATCTTATGCGTTAATTTGCATTTGAACACGCGCGCCAGCACACAATCCCGCCACACACACGTGCACGCACTCTCGCACAAATCACTTGTTCATATTTAATTATGAAAACAACATTGTTACAGAAAAACGGTAGGCCTATGTGCAATTTCCCAGAATGAAAGATATCCAGAAATTACACGCGTACGCACACAAATCACTCATTTATCCATGTTTAATTATGCAAACAACTGAGTAATATAGATATTGTCACAGCAAAAATGTACACGCAGTGCCAAACATATTATTCCCAAGTTACAAAGTAACTGCAATTGGCAGTACGATACAAATTTATAACAGTATTTTACTTCTGGACTGATCAGATAGACTTCCATTGTATACACACGAGTTTCTATACGGGTATAGCAGAGTAGATCTATTGTTATGGTAGCTGACCGTTTTGGGATATCAGCTGACATGTTTACATTGGCAGGTATTGTCACGAACGACAGTTATCTATCCCACAAAGACAACAAAAACATGCAATCCGGAATTTGACACTCGACAATGTTGTCCCTGCATAAAGAATTAGCTGTCAGGTGTGCGATTAACTGACTAAACACTTCGCTTGGCGGCCGTTTAGACCAGCCACTGCTGCCTGTTGTGCAGTACTGATATGCGGGTTGAGTGGGGCAGGAAATGTAGGTTGGGGTAATCCGATATCCCCACTAATTCATTCCTACTTCGCCCTGCCGCAGCGATAGCGTTCCCAGTACCCACAGCCGACTGGTGTCGCGAAAGCGAAATTGTCGCCGCTACTCCAAGCTCGTTTGAACGCAAGTCACAATTGCCTCTGGCTGCCATGTGCGTCGAGCCGGCATGATTGAGAATCGATCCATCCCGCCTAGAATATCCGCCGCCCGCTGCTCATCGCTGGCTTCTGTGCCAAAAGTCTCGGCCGCCGTCTAGACGCACCTGCGTTTGTTCACCGTGAGTCACGCAGTTCATCCATCCTAGAATGAGGTCAGCGCGCGCTGCATGGTTAATCGATCGAGCCGATCGCGCAGTTACGATCAGTATTATTATTCACTGGCGGTGATGCATCGCTAGGATCCGGGGGAATGTTTCGGTGCGTCGCCGGCCGCAGTCAATGAACGACCCCGTTGGAGGGGAAGGAGGTGAAGGCAGTGGTGGTGATAGCGGCTATCAACGCCGTCAATGGCCGGGCCGGCCAAACGCCCCTGCTGACAGCGTCGACCGAGTGTCGACAGATCGCCCGTAGACACACTCGCTCCTGTCAGTAAGTACGATCCTCAACTCATGACTGAGTCTGAGTCATGTATTATAATATTACAATGACTGCTATTCATAGCGTAGGACGTTCGCGGTCAGCTGATATATGGCTAATGCTGGGTATTTTACATTTCGAAGGTTTTTGTATGTAGAGGAATATACTGTTTGGGGTTGGTTCTGATAATTCGATTCCCATTTCGGTCTCTACTCTCTACCACTTGTGAATGGGACGCCGGGTCAGCTACTGCCGGGTGTTGAGATGTTACGTCACAACACGCGACGAAGTCCTTGATCGCGTGGGGCCTGCGACTGACTGAGATCGAGTGTGTTTCTGTATTTGTGATGTCTGTATTTCCTATGATATGTATATAACACAGAGTAATATTGAGAGTTGCTAAGTTACTGTAATATCGCAGAGCTACAAACGGAAGTTCCGTTTTCGGCGAGACGTAATTTTTAATCGATTATTATTTTGCCCAATGTGTATTTTAAGCGACCTAGTCAAATCGTGTTGTGGGCCCTGTGATGCCCCCCCCCCCCCCTTCAACTACAGTATGGCATAATTTAAGCCGTACATGTCCAGCCTACATCAAGCACACTTCCATTAGAGATAGTTGCATCGTGTTGCGTTGACACGAAGCTCATTGAATATTCTCAGGAAGTGCGTTAACACCACGTGACTCTAGGGGCGCGGTGGCGCAGTGACATGCGCAGTATGCTTCTCAATCAAGATAACCCGGGTTCGACACCTGTGCAGTCGTGTCGAACCTAGCTACAGCTCACAGTCGTGTGGGTGGGCGCCATTGACAGCACGAGTAGTCTTCATGTATTCATTGTAGCGTGGCTGAAGCTTCCCAGTAAATCGAGTTGGTGTTCGATCGATAGGTAAAATAATTTGGCCAACATGGCTTTGATAGTGCACTATACAAGACACTGCTTTGACGTTACCTGCATTACTTTACCTTTATCGTGAGCCTATGTTGACGTTGTCCGCGTTATAACGGCGGTGGTGATAATGGTGATGATGTTTACGGTGATGCTGATGAATGTATGTTTATTATGAGTAATTAACATAATCAGATCCCCGGATCATACGCGTGGGTCTTGTGATGATGCTAGGCGCGCACCACCCGACCAAACTATATATTATAACGCCGTGTCACTGATTTGGGGTTCTACTCGGCGTACAAAGTACTGTTGATGTATTCAGGTTAAACTTAATGTAAATTCGCTTATCAGAATGTAAATGTGTACGTGTCTCAGAATTAACAATGTATATTAGATATATAGCTAAAGTCATTAAATCACGATGCCTAAAAAGGAAAACTGTCCAGAAAATTAATTCACCTATATTTTTAAATGCAAGTTGCGCAATCATCTAGCGCAGAAGGTATGTTTTGATAACCAGATTCCTACTACATCGATTCAGTGTGGAGCAGCAATCAAAATAATGGCTTCATTCCTGATAGTAATCACCAGGATACACGTGTCTAGCGAACGACACAATGATCAGCTAGCAGAGCCCGCCTGGAGATGGTGTCAGTTGGTATGAGCGATTGGCGGGTACCCGTGAGTATAAACCTATTACACAGTTAACTACAGCGACGGTTAGTTCACAGGCGCCATCGTTCGGTTTCGTAGACTTGCTGTTTTTATTCAGGGCTTTGTAGCAGCAGTTGCACTATCTTGACCGCAATGGTTAAATGTACATATTATGCACGCACCACATCACGCGCACATACACACTCACGCGCGGTCTCTCACGCCCGAACGTGCACTCACACAGACGCACACGCGCGCATACACGCACACCGACACGAACAAATGCAAGCATTCATAGCCAAAAAAGGTTGCTCAGGCCTCAGAGATGCGAACAGCACGCATTATAGATGTGTATATTTTCAATGGCATAATAGTACAACAACGCGTGATATAATGTATGTAACGTACATAACTGTGCAAAAGCCTACGTTCTTGTATAAGTTTTGGTCCATTGAGGAGCGAACATCAATATTATCTGCACTACATCAGCCATGTTTCTTTGTGCGGCGTGAATCCGATGCTGGCGTCGATAGCCCTCGGTCACACAGTGGGCCCGGTTGCACGGCTACTTTCTTCCTATGGTGGTCGTCGTAATTGCCGTCTCCACCAGCGGCCTGGCACCGATAATGGTTCTGTTGAACGCCAGGAATAGACGAGTCGAGGCACGTGTCAAGTTTCACCACGCTGTCCCGAGTGACGGTTATAGCACCGGTTTACGAAGGCGGGGGGCAGATCTTTTGTTTATATGTATAGGGGCCCGGAGGCTCAGGTGACACGTGACCTCCCTAGTAACCCCCCGACGGTCCTAGCCGCTCCAGGGAAGTCCAGTCGACTTGGTCAAGTCGCGTTACGTTATCGCTGCCAGCTGCAGACTAGCCTCGTTATCTTAGCTGATATCACGTTCTGGACACAACTACTCACGACAGACACGGGACCAAGACGAGGTGTGAGCATAGATATAATTCTGCGGGTGTGAGACACTGGCACGTGGCGACTCACCTACCACTCGGTCCCATGTCGTCGGTTGTTCTCCTCGATGCCCTGGAACCTCTTTGTTCATCCCTGTTTTCTCTCCTTCCTCTTCTTTGGTTCTCACTTCGCTTAACTTCCCCTTAGACAATCTCATGCTCTTATTTGTGTGCAACGAAATGCAGGTCATAGAGAATGTCATCAAACGCAATATAGTAATAGTCTATATCTAACAGTAGTTTTGTAAATTTTATATGCCGGACACTAAAAATAAGTTTAAGTTTACCATGTTGTGGAATCTTGTTAACGATAAGGACCTTTCTTGGTTTGCATTAAATCAATAATGATGTGCTGTGCTACAGTAAGACTCTATGCATGGTTACACTGTTTTAATTAAAATGCAACCAGAAGTATTAGTCCCCTTTCTAATCAATTTCAGTTTCCAAACCAGACACGATGAGTGAGGAAGGTAGATTAAAATGAAAATGACATGAGCGAATGCACAATCCAGTAGTCGGCGCGCATGCGTAATCTGATCATGTCAGTGAGTTGGTGGAAGTGGCAACATCGCCAAGTGTTGTAATCGCCTTTTAACCGTATTTATAGACGTTTGGAAATGATTGCGGATCAACGCCGGCACCCCTGCCACTCACTCATGCGGGATAATAATTGGAGATAATGATAATACTCTCTCAAACGACAGGCCCCATCTGGTGTAATTATGTCATCACGTTTGTGACTTTGTAGGCAGTTTATAATATTGTCATTGTATGACTCGTTTCTATGACATTTGCATAGACAGCAAACACAGACACAGAGAGTACGTTCAAAATTGGACAACATTTCCCTAACGATTTAAACGTGAGCAGCAACTTGACTGGAATAGTCTGATGGTGCGGAATCGTGTAATAATAATTATATAGTCATTTATACCTAATAGATGCACCCGACATAGGAAGCCATTGGCTACATCATCTAACGCATCTAACGTAACGTTAGACCAAGGTAGCGGGTGTCGTTGAGAGTGTCTCGCTCCTCGGACGACCTCCGTCGCTGTCTCTTTGCCCGTGTGATTGGCTCGTGTCAAAGTGTCGAGTGTCGGACAGCATTGTCCCGTGGCTCACGGCTCGGTCGGGTGGTTTCTACCGTGTGTCGTAGTGGCACTTGGGAATTGCGATTGTGAGGTGTTATAAATGAACTCCCGTGTCAGAGTGTCAGTTAGCTACGGCGTGAAGAATAAAGAAGAACAAATAAACAAAAAGTGTTCAGTATTTCTACTGTTATATAACGGTTATATTTACACAGTTTTAATGTGTTTTTGTAGAATTGCGCATTTTAATACATTGTCTATACAGATATAAGACCACAATACTCCATAGAGTAACTAAAAGAAATAGCACTATGCAGGTTGTGTGAACCTTGGTGAGCACACATGTAGTGCGGAGTGACTAGACATTGTGTGTTGTGCAGCGTGACATCAGAGCTGTAGAATGACGGCACGTAGCAGCAACTTCCCCCGGCACATCTACCAGTGGAGGATAAATATGCTGTGAACTTTTCGATAACAGGTCAATTTAAATTCGATAGGAAATAAAGGAAACGTTATAATGGCCGCCTATGGAAAACGTAAATGAGTTCTTAGGCCTACACCAGGGCACCATTTCATTAATATATAAACCACTGAAGCATTTTCAAAAGGTAATCAATGTATAAAACTACAACAAAATATACGTTACTACGGCGTTCATGTACAAACTTACCGGTGTCTGCGATATGTTATCAATACGCAAGGTGTTTGACGTCTTCTGTGTTGAGAAACTAGATGTAGTTCGACAGTAGCCCCACAACTGTCGGCTGGTGTGTGGTGTTTTGCAGGTAAGATGGATGTATTGTGAGCGCAGGTGAACAAGTTGACACGTTGTCTCGGGTGGGGTATTCCTGCATGAATTGATTTAATTTAGTTTTAATCAACGTTGTGTCAACTACCAGCGTGAGTCGTAGATTCCTGTTGTGACTTCGCTGTCCCACTGAGCAGTGTCACGTCAGACCACGAGCCTTCATCGTGTTGGTCACTTGCAGCAGTCGTGTGTATTATCTGGGACTTTTTCCTCTGACTTTTTCCTACTGCCTCTATTATCTACATTCATGCAATCAGTGTTCTACTTGGCCTGATCAATAAGTGCAATCAATGCTCTACTTGGTCTGATCAATAAGTGCAATCAATGCTCTACTTGGCCTGATCAATAAGTGCAATCAATGCTCTACTTGGCCTGATCAAAAAGTGCAATCAGTGCTCCACTTGGCCTGATCAATAAGTGCAATCAGTGCTCTACTTGGCCTGATCAATATGTGCAATCAGTGCTCTACTTGGCCTGATCAATATGTGCAATCAGTGCTCTACTTGGCCTGATCAATATGTGCAATCAGTGCTCTACTTGGACCTATCAACAAATGCAATCAATGCATTATAGTTTAAGTCAAAGACTTGAAGGTCATAATGTTTTGTTTTTCAAAATACACATGTCAGCTTTATTCTATATCATAATATTTTTTTTCCAGTTTTATGTATAAAATTTGCTCAATGGGACTTTGTCCATTAATCTCATTTGTTAATGGATTTTTGACAAGGTGGGTTTTTCCAGTGGTATTTTTCGAGTGGGGTTTTGTCCTGGAGTCAATACTTCAGTTAGCCTTTCGATTGTGTTACACAATAACAAAATATCTAGAAACTGGTACTATTTGAAATTAACTGTTGTGGGAAATGAGTGCAATATATGAGGCATATCACTTTGAGTGTCAGCACATATTGGCAGTGAATCGCTGCTTATTTGGACATGTGTAGATGGCGTGATGTAGTTGTTGTTGCAGAAAGCATGACAGATTTAGTAAATGTCGACGAGTACCGCGCCTGGGCGTGTTTTAAAACAACTGGAGGTAATACATTTGACGACATTTTATCAGCGTGTCAATGACAGTGGCTGTGTAGAAATTGAAAACATTCGAATGGCGCAGTTTCCTTGAATTTTGACAAAATGTCAACATGGCCGACAGTAGGAAAGTAAACATGAGTCTGTACCTATAGAACCATCGCTCCGCACTCCATATCTTTCATGGCTTGTCCTCACGACAAGATGTCAAATGTGACACGCACTGTTGTTGTAGTTGCTTTCGTCTTTGTCCTTAAGTCGATGTAAGACTGGTCCCGCGGTAGCTCCTCGTATGGGCCTATCCACCGGTGTATCAACACAAAATCCACCCGTGACAAAATATCGGTCAAGCCATAAAAAAATTGTTTTAAATATATTGCGTCATACACACACTTGTAGACCCAGGTCTCCGTGTGTTATGAACAAAAGCTGACCGATACAGATTGAACAGTAAGCCTAATCACATTCCTACGCTAGAGCAAGGCCAACACTACAGAACAGCTCTCCGATTGCCGCAAGCGTAGCGGCCATGGGTTATCGCGCCGTACACCTGGAATTAGCGATAAAGAGGTCGTTTACTTCACCGTATTTTTGCAGTATTCAAGAAAAAATTGTATGATTGAATTAACGAAATGAAGTATCAACTATTGGCAAAGGTAGCCTACTATTATAACGACAACACTGAGCCGGATAAGGATTATACACAAGAGCCGATTTTCTTCATAATAAAAATGTAACACAGTCGTTCAAGCGAGAACTGCGTGCAGCATCACAGTTGATTGAGCAGACATCAACATAGCAAAAGTAATGTGATGCACATTTATTACCAGAGCTGATTCACTTCAGTCCACGCCATTTTGTCAATTTACGGCGCCCTCACATGGTTGGAACTCATCTATTTGGCTTAACTACAATACACATTCAAACTACATGTGTAATCGCTAACAAGTATTCCCTATGGTATATTAACCCGTTTCTTTAGAAAAAGATAGTCACAAACATTTAAAACAAAATACTTCTGTGACATTTGTAAGACTGTTCATCCCGTATTAATGGTACTAGTCGTATGAGGCCGCTGGTTAATTTGCAGAATGATTGGTCCATGTTAATTCTACAATGTCCCAGTTCCCTCCCACGCTCTCCTGTTACCATAGCGAGGCGAAGACGACGAAGCAGCACGGACCGGACATCACGGGCAGAATTGTGACTGTGACGTAGCCACACCGCGCCGTAGGGGATCCGTCGATTCACCAATCATCGAGGCGGATTAGAATACATAGTCAATCGCGGCGTCTTTCGCGTTCAAGACTGATTAGTTTCTCTTTATAGCTTCCACTGGTCATCCCTCTGGCCGATGAAGCGTCATTTGCTGACCGTCTATGCATAAATCAATCGCAAAATGGGCCAGGACGAAACATTTTGCTCGGACTTCGCCTACTCATTTTCTCCAGATTGCTTGCCTTAGCTGACCTTTAGCTGTTCTGTGGTGCTGGCATTGTTCTAGTGTAGGAATGTGATCAGGCTTACCGTTCAATCGGTATCGGTCAACTTTTGTTCATAATACACGTTGAGTGTTCTCGAGCGTAACTGGTGGTACCGTAGCAAATGAATACCACGAACCTTGTACCTACACCGTCAACGCCGTACTATCGGACTGTTTTGTGGCAGTCCATGTTGTTATCTTAGTTGCTCGTAGAGCTCATAATTATAACGTTGTCACGTGACCTACGCAGGCCTGTCGATCGGTCCCCGGTGACGCTACCCGGTCCTCTGTCACAGTCACTGTCATGTTGTCTCGGGCCTCGCTGACGACGTCACCCGCACCGCGATGTAACGGTGCAGAAGGCGGGGACAGGCGGCTGCGTATACGGCTGGAACCACCTGCTGGTGTCTAGGTACACAGTACGTAGTACATAGGTGTCCGGCCACGTTGGTGGAGACAAGGTTAGTGGGTACTTGCTATAGCTCTGTCTGCTGTTGCTTGGTCGAAAGGTTGATTAATTACAGTGTAACGCCTGCAGGCCCTCTACGTTAAAGGAAAGTATCAAAACAGTTACCAACGGGCACAAAACACGGGGTGATCATAATATGGTGTGTGGATGAGGATGGTATGATATGCGAATGGTATTAAGCGCGCACGTACGTGCGGGCGTGGTGTGTATGACTGTGTGTGGGTGCGTTAGGTGTGTTATATGCTGTTAAATGTGTATAATAGATTAATTGCATATCTTAAATGCATTGCATTCCATACGTATTATTATATTAATTGGATAAATTAAACAGCAACCGCAGGACCTCATGTGTGGTATTATAATTAATGTATGTGACAATTGCCTGGCAATGGTCGAGGACAAATCAGTGATTGCAAAGTAGACAATCTAGTTATGATTGTGCATAAACCACCAAAGTATTGAACAAATTGTGTCCTAGATCTTTATTGCAGAGCGCACACCGTTGCTTGCGCGCATAATTCGTGCTGTCATATAGAGCTTTCAACGCCAGATTAACGCGGCGTCTCAGGACCAGACACTACACCGCGTTCCATGTAGCCTACGTCACGTAATTATATTGCATAGAAAGGCGTTAATTAAATGGTGATCGGCTGATCGACTGATCAACACCGAATTGCATGTGTTGATAGTACACTTACGTATCGTGTAGGGCGAGATTACCTATACATCTCACCGAGTAATCGCTTATGGTGTTGGGCGCCAGTTCTCGACTGCACGAGTCTATCGGTGAAAAAGATCATTCTCGGAAATAATACGTCAAAGATTCTGACGGATCGTAGTAATGGCTCGACCAAACAACACCGGATAGAGTGCCAGGTAAACGCGTGATCAGATCGCGACAGTTGGCGAACGAGCGTGGTCGAAGCAACAAGAATTGAGCTGAGCTTATAACTCGCGTGGGAGTCACAGACTAACGTGAAGTGCTCTTGTGGGAAAATGCGGTAACACCGCGCTTGCGTTTCACATCCGAGGTAGGCCCTACGTGTGCTGTCTGTCTTAGGTGTAATTTTCGATTACTGTGCGTTGGGAAGGACAGTACAATGAAATAAACTATAACCTAAGTGTGACAACGGTCCTTTCAGAAGACTGTGGAAAAGTTAGAAAGAATACAACGAAGAATGGCCAAATCATTGACAGGACTAGCTTTGCTATGAAACAATGTTATAATGGATACTGTTGGTATTGTATTTTTAATAATAGACAGCAGAGATACTTTATATTTTAGACTCAGAATAAGAGACAGTCTTATGAAATGGTCTGCGTGGATAGGTGGCTAGACTTATCCGAAAACCACTCTTGTACATGTTCGTGGAAATGCGGTTGCAAACCGGTAGGCATGTGTAGTGTGTACTGTGGAAATGACCTAGTAGAAAGTGGAAGACTGTAATCGTGTCGACATGGTGCTTTGGGGAGCGGATCTTGATAAACAAAATTTCTAACTATGCATGCACGTGTGTGTGTGTGTGTATGTGTGTGTGTGTGTGTGTGTGTGTGTGTGCGAGCGCGCGCGTGTGTGCGTGCGTGTGTGTGTGACAGAGAGTGCGTGCGTGCGTGCGTGCGTGCGCCCTGTGTGTGCGCCCCGTGTGTGCTCCCCGTGTGTGCGCCCCGTGTGTGCGCCCTGTGTGTGCTCCCCGTGTGTGCGCCCCGTGTGTGCGCCCCGTGTGTGCTCCCCGTGTGTGCGCCCCGTGTGTGCGCCCCGTGTGTGCGCCCCGTGTGTGCGCCCCGTGTGTGCGCCCCGTGCAGTGCGCCCCGTGTGTGCGCCCCGTGCAGTGCGCCCCGTGTGTGCGCCCTGTGTGTGCGCCCCGTGTGTGCGCCCCGTGTGTGCGCCCCGTGTGTGCGCCCCGTGCAGTGCGCCCCGTGCAGTGCGCCCCGTGTGTGCGCCCCGTGCAGTGCGCCCCGTGTGTGCGCCCTGTGTGTGCGCCCCGTGTGTGCGCCCCGTGTGTGCGCCCCGTGTGTGCGCCCCGTGTGTGCGCCCCGTGTGTG
This sequence comes from Oasisia sp. SBJ-2009, assembly GCA_964017155.1. Taxonomy (NCBI): domain Eukaryota; kingdom Metazoa; phylum Annelida; class Polychaeta; order Sabellida; family Siboglinidae; genus Oasisia; species Oasisia sp. SBJ-2009. The sequence goes on from OZ024865.1 coordinate 21,047,258, forward strand.
CGCCCCGTGTGTGCGCCCCGTGTGTGCGCCCCGTGTGTGCGCCCCGTGTGTGCGCCCCGTGTGTGCGCCCCGTGCAGTGCGCCCCGTGTGTGCGCCCCGTGCAGTGCGCCCCGTGTGTGCGCCCCGTGCAGTGCGCCCCGTGTGTGCGCCCCGTGCAGTGCGCCCCGTGCAGTGCGCCCCGTGCAGTGCGCCCCGTGCAGTGCGCCCCGTGCAGTGCGCCCCGTGCAGTGGCAGTGGATGTGCTAGTCTGCTGTTGTAACAATGCCCTGCCGGGCGACGGGTACGACTTGTTCACCGTGCAACTCCCGTGTCGGAACAGTTCAAAGAAGAAAAGAACGATTTTATAGATACAGGTGTATAACCCATTATCAAAATTAGTATTTATAGGGACTAATGATACGCCTTCTCGAGTGCTGCACAGGTGTGCACCTTGATGACCCATAAATAATAATAATGACAGGGCCGGAAAACATGTCGCAGTGTTCCACGACTATTGATGTGAACATGCACGCTGGAGCCGCACCAAATAATGAACAGTTAATGAGAGACCAGTTAATCAATTACTCGGATCAATTTGCAAGACATATGGTATGTGTTTAACTGTTATCAGCAATCACATGGTTGGACTGTTGGCACATTGCGCGGTGTGTGCGTGCGTGTGTGCGACCTGCATTGGTCAATAATTAATATTCGTATATGTAGGTCGTGCTGTCTTACCTTTTAGTTTTCGTTATTTTGCACTGGTTAATGTGAATTTAAAAACTGCGTCGCAGTCGGCGTCGTGTTTACGTGTGGTAACGGTGTAGATGTTGGTTCACGCTCTTTACTTATGTAAAACCAAATGTCGTGTAATTCGTTTACCATTTCTTTTAATTATTTTCATATGCAGTGGGACCGTCTTATTATGGAAACTTGTCCAACTGGACAAAGATGACGTTGATACCCAGGTGACCACATTCACAGGACGTATTACCTGTTGTTTACATTGGCGGGAAAATTAGCACTGTAGTAGCGTGGCCTTGATTGTGAGGTGGCCGTATTACCGAAGTGCCTGCCAACCGACATTTCATTGTAATTCCACATTACGCGCAAGTGTGCGTAATGTGGAATTACAATTGTTTGGGCTGTGTTCGTGTCGCTGCATTGTAACACCTCTCCGTCAGATCAAATCGTCACACGTAATCCAGGACATCCGTTACTCCCCCTCCCCCAGCCCCCCCCCCCCCCCCCCCACCCCGCCCGCCCCGCATACCCCCATCGCCACTTGACAGCGACCGAGTCAACAGGCCGGCGACACGACACCACACGACGCGGCAGGACGGCCCGGCATGGACCGGATACAAAGGCGCCGTGTGCCTGTAGGCCTCGCCTCGTCATAGTTACTTGCGGTTACAGGTGTTACTGAGGCCACGAGTCACACCTGTTCACGTAGATTCACCAGTCGTTGTGCCTAATAACGGTCGGGAGTGACCGCTGTACAGTTGGCCCCACACACTGTTGTCGCCGAGTGAGACGCCCTCGATATGAAGGTAAGGTGATAGAGGAGTAGTTTGTCAAGTGACCAGTGGGCACAGACTACAGGGACGTCCGACCCTCGCCAGGTGGCCTTCTTGTTGTGTCGATACGATATGGGTACAGTCGAGTGTCCCCAGCGGTACACGGTGATGTCATTGTCACGCAGGGCTAGTCCGGATGTCATCCATATGCATCGTCCCGTCGGTTCAAAGCAGTGACCACTACTCATATACACTTAGTTTCCCAACAACTGTGTCTTCATTCCTCCAGTACATCTCAACTGATTGAATGTACATCATTCAACACTTCCTTTGGTCACACCTGACACTTCCACTTTACCACGACAGTCTACACCGTCCACTCACACGCTGCCTACTTAACACACACACACACACACACACACACACACACACACACACACACACACACACACACACACACACACACACACACACACACACACACACACACACACACACACACACACACACACACACACACACACACACACACACACACACACAAGACCCTCCCGCAACACATCCTTATCCACCACATTCTGCCCCGTTCTGTCTGTCTGCTATCTCACTCACTCACTCACTCACTCACTCACTCACTCACTCACTCACTCACTCACTCACTCACTCACTCACTCACTCACTCACTCACTCAATCAATCAATCAATCACTCACTCACTCACTCACTCTCCTGTCTCTGCCTCTCTCTCTCTCTCTCTGTCTGTCTGTCTCTCTCTCTCTGTGTCTCTCTCTCCCCCTCTCTCTCTATATCTGTCACTCACTCACTCTCCTCTCGCTCTCTCTCCTCTCTCTCCTCCCCCCTCCCTCTCTCTCTCTCTCTCTCTCTCTCTTTGTTTCTCTTTCACTCACTCACCCTCCTCTCTCTCTTTCTCTCTCTCACACCCATTGGCCCCCCTTCGGGCCTCACCTCATTGCTCCTTCGCCATTCTTCGGTGTTGACGGGAACAAACGCCTTTGTTGGTGGTCGGTCATCGATACGGTAATTACGTCTAACCTCAGGGCTCTGTGATGTTATCGCAGAAACAACACCCTCTCTTGCGGCACTTCGCTTCACAGGTGGGACAGACTTGTCGCTGTCGGAAGGTCCTTTCATCTCGGACTGCTCGTGTGCGCCTGGGATAAAGTTGACACTGACGTAACACCCGGGATCGCCACGGCGCGTCAGTTCAACATGGTTCACCTCTCATGGTTATGACAACCACATTTTATTCCAACAAAATATCCCCCGAAGTGAAATCAGTAAAATTTGTGTTCTGCCCCTCCCCTCTCCGCCTCCACCCCCCCCTCTCTCTCTCTGTCTCTCTCTCTCTCTCTCTATTTCTCTCTATCTCTCTCTCTCTCTCTCTCTCTCTCTATATATATATATATATATATATATATATATATATATATATATATATATATATATATATATATATATAAACGGGGTATTCCAATCAAGTGTCGATGCTACGATACAAGCACTTCTTTATGCCGTGTGGCACCAACGCGACTTTCTAAAGGCCCATTGGTCGTGTTTTGTTAGTGGCAACATAAGCTCGGCCCGACGGGGGGGGGGGGGGGACGTGACAGTGGTCTCCGCTCGCACTTCTCGACCGAACCGTTCGTCAACCTGGTTTCATTGAAATACCGATTCTCATTGAAATAAGTACAACTGCAAAGTGGCTCGCTCACCGCAACAGAACAAAGCTGTGTTCTGTGCACGGAGTGTACAAAGAGACATTCTAGCCAGGCGTGTGAGACTACGGCACGACCGCGTTAGGACAGACAATAACACGTGACGTATTTAACAACGCCAAACACCTCTACGGTCAACTCGACTCTACAAGACTGAAAGTTGTGTGATTGCACATACTCGTAAAAACGGAGAGGTGGGTGCATTAAAGTATTATTCGGGTAAATGGGTCAATGTTTGTAGACGGGTTTGTACACAGAGCGACAGTACATCCGGGTGTAGTATTTGCGCGGCTCCGTGTGCAGTGAGCACACAGTCGTGGCCGCCGGCGGAGGGTTGTGTTTCGAGAGACGTCTCAGGCGAATTCCAATCCTCTTTCTTGTTGACTTTTATCAGGTTTATCCAAATGGTTGATCAACACAGTGTATACGAAGCATTTATGATATTTGTTGAAATGTGTACCAGTGAGTTTGGGTGATTGACTGTAACACAGTGTTAACACGAACACTATTAATAATTGTTAACGTGTCTCATACGTCGCTTATATCGGACAGCTTGGCGACTACGTGCGTCGTCAGTCCGTGCATTAGTCCTAGCCTGTGGTATGGTTATTTGGGCTTTGCAAATATTATATCAAAATAATAGCAAACATGCACACTATTTAATTTGGGATTACATTCAGAAATCGACCAGATAGGCTAGTTTCTAAACATTAAACTGCGTTTATGTACTAACTAATGAATCAGTCACGTCTTCAGTCGGTCTAAAAAGTGTTATGTTAATATGTTGTTTACTTGGTTAAAATTGACAATTCCTGTTCACGTCACCTTCAACACATACACCGAACATTGTTAGGGTGTAGCATGTATAACAACATATATATAACTTCACATATGTAACTTCACATATTCGTGCGATGAGCATGAAATCAGTAACTATAAAGCTTCCCAGTGATGGTGCTGTATGTGGTGTAACTGCTTAATCTGGTGTCATTTTTGTGTTATAAAAGACGTGACTTTCCTAAACATTTCAAGAAGTGCAAGTGCGATCAAACGCAAAAAGGCAAGTACTTATATAGCGCACTGTCCATCTCGACTTATTTGGGAAGCATTCACCGACGCTGCAACTAATACGCGATTTGTTTCGTAAACAAAAATCCAAAATTGTCTATACCAGCTAAGTGAACTCGAGCAACGTAGAGTGAACGAACTTGCCGAGGGTTCTAAACGGCAACACATGGTTTAAGCACGGGATATCTAGACTAAGAGTCCGATGCTGTAGTCACGGAGCCATTGACTGCCCGCCACAAAAGCAATCACATCACATGTTGTTGTTTCTATGAGACATTGTCTTTGACAGACGTTACGACGTTGTCTCCGTCAGTCTTTGACATACGTTACGGCGTTGTCTCCGCCAGTCATTGACAGACGTTACGACGTTGTCTCCGTCAGTCTTAGACAGACGTTACGACGTTGTCTCCGTCAGTCTTTGACAGACGTTACGACGTTGTCTCCGTCAGTCTTTGACAGACGTTACGACGTTGTCTCCGTCAGTCTTTGACAGATGTTACGACGTTGTCTCCGTCAGTCTTTGACAGACGTTACGACGCTGTCTCCGTCAGCCGTCGACAGACGTACTCCCAGTGTGCGGCTGTGCCGAGTCAGTCAGGCGATATGTTACCTCGGGCGGACTGTGTGTGTTCTTACTTCCCAAGCGTAAGACTCGTCGCCGCTCTCTGCGCGAGGTTCACGCACTTTTTGTGGAGCTGGCGTTGTAACTTCCTCCCGCGCCTCTAGATCTCAGCATCACCGGCTGTTAGGGACTGTTTTACGGAGCCAATAATGAATCACAGCCAATAATACAGCGTCCGTTCTATTTTCAGAGTTCTGTAGAACCAGTCAGTCGACGACAGGGCACCGTTAGCGTTACCTGTGTCTGTGATTGTTTCCTTCCAGTGGCTGTTATATGTACGATTCCGATTCCACAGACCTTTGCAATTCCGTTTCCGATTCCAACTCTGGTGGTCTCAGTTCCATTCCGATTCCGACTTTTTTGCAAACAGTCCAGATCTCAAACAGTTTGCCTACAGCTGGTTTACAACTATGATGGAGATTCCCAACGCACTCGTCAGTTAGGCACTATTAACCCCACTTTGCCTTCTGTTGCTCTAGCAGTAACATTTCTCACCTTGAGGGAAATGTGTTGTTCATGATTATTCCCGGTGACGTTGTTGACTGTACGTGTGAACAACTAACCAAGTCCATACACCTTTTAGTGTAGTCAACGTCAAACTTATCTTGAAAGCTAATGTTGAACGTTCACTGTTGACCCGGATCGAGGAAGACCAACAGTTTTACTATCTACGTTATATAACGTGCAATCTAAGTACATCTCAAATCCACCATGGCTGTTTTAGATCTTATCCATACATTGTGTAACACCGAGTGGTGTAGGTGTTTACACTCACTGTACATAGTTAGAGTACACATACACTCAAGGCGATTGCGGTTCCACTCATTGTGATCCCAATTCTTCTCATTGTGGTCAAACTTCTTCTCATTGTGATCCAAATTCTTCTCATTGTGATTCCGATTCTGATATAACTCAACAAAATAGGATTCCGTCTCTCAGATTTCACTAAATTAGCTCCAAACGATTTGACACAAAGGGGCCACGGCTTATAGATTCTCCTCCGAAAGACATTATGCGACGAATCAAAATGAGCTCAGAAGTTGATATGTACAAGTTATTTCAGATGATAATATTTGCAAAATAACTGCTATCACACATGTCGTTTATAAGCGGCACTTTGATGTGTGTTTCTTCATATTTTTTGGAAGTTATTTGAAAAGGATATATCAATGGTAGAGGATGTTGCCCTAAGGCGACGCCAACCAGGCTGAGAACGTTTGCCAGCGCTACACACGTCTTTGTACCGCAGCTGATGTCCCCTCAGCGACTTATCACTAATTCACTACTGCAATATCCGGTCATATGTATGCCATGCACAACTACCAATTGATTATTGGGTGAAATGAGTGGCTATGTTCATTACACGCCCTGTGATGTACAGTGTACGTGTGACAGCAACTCTGAGGCCTATCAGCGGACGGTCCGTAGAAGTTGTCCTGTTTGTGTCGTTATTCAGTGTTCTACATGATTTATGAATACAGGGTATTCTTAACCATGTTGTCACAACCGATAATGTAATAATCGCCCGGTAATGTAATAACTACCCGATAATGTAATAAAATCAACAGATAATGTAATAACCACCCTATAATGTAATAACATCAACCGATAATGTAATAAACTTGCTAACCGATAATGTAATAATTTTCAACCGATAATGTAATAAACTCCTCTTGCCTGATAATGTAATAACTTTCGCCTGATAATGTAATAACGTACACATTTCTCGTAGGACTTAGTCGTATTCGTGGATTTCATGTTGGTTTCTTGTACTTAGTCGATTTCGTCGATTTCTTCTATTTCGCAATACCACAACTTTTGCTAGCGGAATCAATTTAGATTAAATCCAATATGCTGGTTCCAATTGTCTAGGTACGCCCACACGTCCTACTGCCGTGTCAATTACAAACATCGTACTAAAACGTATACATTAGACATTCTTTTAGAAACCATTTCTTCATCTGGGTTTCACACTAGGATTGAACCAGCAAACCCCACGCCTGTGGGCATTCGATACTCTGACATTATAGCATGGAAAGGGAACACTTGTGAGATCATCGATACCAGGATTTGGGCCGACAATTTCGTTATCAATGAAGCCCACAGTTGTATTACACCAACCCGTCATTAATAAATGGAAAGAGAATGTATAACTAAAAATCCTGACCTGCTGGGATAAATATGACTTCCGAATTGGAACCAGCATATTGGATTTAATCTAAATTGATTCCGCTAGCAAAAGTTGTGGTATTGCAAAATAGAAGAAATCGACGAAATCGACTAAGTACAAGAAACCAACATGAAATCCACGAAAACGACTAAGTCCTACGAGAAATGTGTACGTTATTACATTATCAGGCGAAAGTTATTACATTATTAGGCAAGAGGAGTTTATTACATTATCGGTTGAAAATTATTACATTATCGGTTAGCAAGTTTATTACATTATCGGTTGATTTTATTACATTATCGGGTAGTTATTACATTACCGGGCGATTATTACATTATTGGTTGTAACACATGTGTCCAGAGGTTGTTTGCATAAGAACCTGGAGTACAGAAGGCCTTATATATGTGTCATTGTTTGCCATGCTGCGTGCATATTCTGCGGCATCGTGCATTCTTTCTTTGGTGCACTATATATTTTATAGACCCAAGATAGCGGATTGAAAGAACAACAGTTGATTGTGTGTCAGCAGTCCAGGCTAGTCCGATGTGGATTTTGCCAGATACGAACATTTCTTTAGTAATGGTGGATGTCGTTTTCAGATCAAGCAGAAGTATGTTACCTCCCAGTTGGCTATAGAGTACTCTTGATATACTAGTCAACACAGATCACTCAATATATATGTTGATCATAATGTAGGTAGTATCTACAAATCACTGGGTAAGGCAGCGTCCGTTAATTGTCGTATGTGGATATATATATATATATATATATATATATATATATATATATATATATGTATATATATATATATATGTATATGTATGTATATATATACTATATATATATATATATATATATATATATATATATATATACTGTATCGAAGGCATCACGGAACAACGATAATAAAGTATTATATCAACATCTTTACAAACAATAATATCAATAATGCGCATGTACTGTCACATGGTGATCTCATTGAACAAGTTGTACCACGTTGCTTAATGTGTTTTAACTTATAAAGCGGCCAGGACGAGTTGCACTTGACAACTTTCTATCTATAGTCAATATTGGGGAACACATTGAGAAAAGTATTGGCCACAATAACTATTTGAGACATTACATAAGGAACCCAAGCCCAAAGTTCGTGTTCCAAAAATATGAGTTGCAACTGCAGTCGCTTGGTTTTCGTTTTCCTATGGCATGCGTAATCAATTACCCAATTGGCTGTATGTGTTTCATAAACAAACGACCCTGCCCTGCCCCAGATTGTATGAGCCGTGATTACAATTGTTCTGTTGTGTTGTTTTGTAGGTTCGTCGTCCCGCATGGGTGGTCATTCCCTAGTCGCTGGCAAGGCAAGTCACGACCCGGCCCATCCTCCCGCGGGGCCTCGGCCACACTGTCGCTGCCCCGTCTCGTCAACGCAGGGCTGTGTGCTAACATGCTCCTCTGATGTCTCTGTGTCGATACGGGACAAAACAAAGGAAGAACCAAGTTGAGTGTTGGAGTACACTGACAATTGGACAAGTTGAGTGTTGGAGTACACTGACAATTGGACAAGTTGAGTGTTGGAGTACACTGACTGTTGGACAAGTTGAGTGTTTTAGTGTGTCTCGTGGTCGACGGGTGTCTTGAGTTGGTTCATCCATTAGAGGTTCCATTCCGACCATTCCAGATGGCGCAGTCTGCGGCACCCGCCGTATGTTGACCACTCGTCGCTCATTCAGATGACCAAACCCGGATAATGTGACGTCACTGCGGCATCACGTGACGAGCCGCCACGATGCAAGTTGATCACGTGGTCGACGCGGAGGGCAACTCCGTCATTCTGTCGCTCGAGCGGAAGTCGGTGCGCCCCTACCGGAGCCAGGACGAGTACCTGGTGGCGATGAAGGAAGACTTGGCCGAGTGGTTCAACACGTTGTACGCGACCGCCGTCACCGTCGATGACTTCTTCGAGGAGCTCGACACGGGCACGCTGCTGTGTCAACATGCCAACTACGTGCACCGCTTCGTGCATGAGAACCCGGCTGTGTGTGACGTCGCCAACGTCAGCGAGGTGACGTACCGGTCGAACGTGAAGCCAGGCACATTCCAGAGTCGCGACAACATCTCCAACTTCATCCAGTGGTGTCGCAACCTCGGTATCCCGGATGTTCTGCTGTTCGAGACGAACGACCTCGTTCTGAGAACGAACGAGCGCAATGTTGTGCTGTGTCTCCTCGAGGTGGCGCGACGGGGCGCTAGGTATGGCGTCCTCGCCCCCGTCCTCGTGCAGGTTTGTAACGCGTCTTTTCATTCGTTCCTCGTAACGTTACCCAACCGTGGGCAAATGGGTCTTTTGAATAGCCTAAAGGTTTTTTGACAAGCTTCAACGCATAGAGGATTTGAATAGCCTCAACACGAATTGTTTAGAACTTCGGGGGGGGGGGGGGGCAACTGGAGGTTGCTGGTGATTTTCAACCCCACCTCAATATGTTCTAACGTTAATGATATTAGTTTGATTTTTTTCAGCCATCAGTATTGGTTCCGTTCACGATAAATGTAAAACTTGTATTTCTGTCAGATGGAAGAAGAGATTGACGCCGAGATCTCGGGGGTAGAACCCCCTCCCCGCCGCGGCCGCCCCATGCCGTATCGGGCTCCCGTCGACATGATGTCGCTAGACGAGATGGTAAGTCACATGTGTCATAAAATTGACGTCACTGGTTCCTGTGACAGCTGTCGCAGACGGCGGCCACAGACTCCTATTTTCGTTGTGTTGGACGCATGCAAAACACACACACATGCGCACGCGCACGCACGCACACGCACGCAATGCACGCACGCATGCACACTATATTTGTCATTATATGATAACACAGTATAGTGTAGAGTATTTTAATAACATGGACGTAAGCGTATAGTCTTGCTTGAGATAGACATTTAAAAGCGTTAAGTGCTTATGCAGTGCAATATTCAGGTCTTAGGACTGCTTAAAGTGGTTTACACTATTTACTCTCGGGCAGACTTTTCATTCGAAAACACCATCTGGCGTGATCTGAGAATCATTCAGGACACTGTTTCCACGACACACCAGTGACAGCCCCCTCACCCGCCTCGTGATGTTGACAGTTTTTAGGTACATTCTTAACGAGCAACATGAGGTGTAAACAGCAAAATCACGCTTATGGACTCTTAAGAATGTTGGTGAAATGTTCCCCTCGTGTCCTTGTCATCCCGACACACTGGGCACCTCGAACAATTGTCAACTGCAAATTGGACGTCACCCTTCGGCGCGCCCGAGTGAACTCCCATTGTAGACCGTTGCTGCTGTCGACCAGTGTAAAGTCTCCGTAATTGGAACAACACGCAAACTTAAGACCACCACTCGACCTCCGCTAACCCTCTCTGGCTAGGGTAATTGTTGATGGAAGCGACGGTGTTTGACGCTTCATTGGCGTTATCTTTGAAGACAATCCGTAAACGATGGCGTCGCAAACAATAGAAACAGCGCAATCTACTCTGTACCCTCGCTCTCCCCACACGTCTACTCAGGATTGAACTAATCTTTTTACGATCGAAGGTTCACCAAAGTTCACGATTTACCACTACCGTAAATTACGTATTTAATTCATGGATGTTGTCGGTAAGAAATTGCATTTTTATTAAAAACAAACAACACATGTAATACTGCCAGAACATGAACTTGCACTAAACTTCTGTCTTACATTTGTAATGAGCCTATATTGGTTGTAATCTGGTCGTTGGTTAACTGACGCTGTCGTGTGACGACACGCTTGTGACAGCAGTCACTGCACGCGGTCAGCTGGTGACACATACGTATGTCAAGTCACCTATCAGTTATGATGTTTACTCGGTGGACCTGTGGCGTCAGACGTTGACTTATTGAGCCTTTGAACGGCCGCGGCCCTCCAGCACAGACAGCGACACGAAGCTGTGCAAATAGTCAACCTTATCTGTGTGCTCCGACACTTTGTAAAAGCAGTAAATAGCATCAGGAAAACTGTGAAAATAGGCCGCTGTAGCAACAGCTTTCATCGAGATGTCTCACAAATTATGCCGGGCGTGTGTACTTGTGTATCTAGTTAAACAATCAGACACCAACCAAATGTGCTCCACGCCATTATGAGCATTATACAATGGACCGTGTGCTCTCGACTACGTCTAGGTACGCCCACACGTCCAACTGCTGTGTCAACTGTGTCTGTGTCGAATACGCCTTATCTGGATTACTGGGCACATTCTTGCGAAGATTCGTAAGCGTAAACAGCTTACAGAACTCGGTCACACGCAGATTATCTAGTGAGGTTCTGATTGTCGTGAGCTTTGCCGTATTGCATACACGTAGTATAATTATAGTTTATAAAGCGGACGTTGAGTGGTGCATGGATTCCCACCGTATGTCGCGCTGACTGAAATATTAATTGTGTAATCAATAACTACATACCGACGCCTTCACAATTTAGTGACCGACTCTGTGTATCCGTTTCTGCCGCACTCACGAGTAACCGGAAGTGTGTCATTATTATAATAACAATTCAGTGGCATAAAGCCATTTTTTGCTAAGCTAATTGTTATTAATGCACGAAATTGTCTATATTTTGAGCTAAATGTACGCAGTTTGTCTGACCGTATAACTTTAATTAGACTGAAAGCATTGTTCTCAGCGAAGTGACTCTCAATGTTGAATAATTAATTATCTGACCTTTGAAATTGCGTGTGTCGAGAAAGTAGTGAAACTGCCTTGTCACATCTGTTTGGTACTTGTCCAGCGTTTCAATATTTTTTCCTGATGTCAGCGCATGTGTGTTTTCCTGTCACTGTCCATTTGCCTGCAATGTTCGATGTGTATCAATTCAAAAAGACGATATGCGGTAAATAAATCTGTGGCTGAGTTACTCACCTCCAGTCGAGTCAGATCGTTCAGGGGAGTATTCTGTGAACGCATGACGTCATAAATACATTGTTAAAAGTTAAATATTTCCCTATTTTCCAATGCAAATGTCAACGATCTATTTCCTCCAAAATCATCTTCGGATTGTCGCCGGTTTCAGGTGCGGGACCTGCTTGGGCGCTGCACCTGTCCGCAGACGTTCCCAATGCACCGGGTTGCGGAGGGGAAGTACCAGATAGGCGACTCTCTGACCGTCATCTTCGTGAGGGTGAGTGGAACGATCAGTAACACGTAACTAACTGTGAATGACGTCATCTCTACTATCTCTGCGCTAGAAAACATGATAACGTGGTAATCTAAATTACATAATTTATACTCCACACAGCCCCTTCTGGGAGCTGTGCAGTATAAAGCCAAGATTTTTTTTCTTCACATCATTTAGCCCCTATATATTTTCTATCCCTTGTGCCATCGGTTTTAGTGCGCATGACTACACTGTAGCTAGTGTAGTTCCTTCCGGTAGAACATATTTCTAAAGATGACGTATTATGAGATGTAACGCAATTAAACGCATACCGGGCAATCGCGATACAGTGGGCAATATCATGGTGGCATATTTCGTAACATTGTTTCATCCACGTGTTTTCCATTGTGTTGCTGGCAAAAACGCTTTCTCTCATTCCATACGGTCGGGGTTAACACCAATACGCTTGTGTTGTCCTATGTCCGTGGCTTTACACCGTTTCACTGTTGCGGAGTGTAAATTATCACGGCCTGTCTCGCTCTCCCCACCCTTCCCGTCTGTACCCTCGCTCTCCTCACCCCTCCCGTCTGTACCCTCGCTCTCCCCACCCCTCCCGTCTGTACACTCGCTCTCCTCACCCCTCCCGTCTGTACACTCGCTCTCCCCACCCCTCCCGTCTGTACCCTCGCTCTCCCCACCCCTCCCGTCTGTACACTCGCTCTCCTCACCCCTCCCGTCTGTACCCTCGCTCTCCTCACCCCTCCCGTCTGTACACTCGCTCTCCCCACCCCTCCCGTCTGTACCCTCGCTCTCCCCACCCCTCCCGTCTGTACACTCGCTCTCCCCACCCCTCCCGTCTGTACACTCGCTCTCCCCACCCCTCCCGTCTGTACACTCGCTCTCCCCAACCCTCCCGTCTGTACCCTCGCTCTCCTCACCCCTCCCGTCTGTACCCTCGCTCTCCTCACCCCTCCCGTCTGTACCCTCGCTCTCCCCACCCCTCCCGTCTGTACCCTGTCTCTCCTCACCCCTCCCGTCTGTACCCTCGCTCTCCCTACCCCTCCCGTCTGTACCCTCGCTCTCCCCACCCCTCCCGTCGGTACCCTGTCTCTCCTTACCCCTCCCGTCTGTACCCTGTCTCTCCTCACCCCTCCCGTCTGTACCCTCGCTCTCCCTACCCCTCCCGTCTGTACCCTGTCTCTCCTCACCCCTCCCGTCTGTACCCTCGCTCTCCCCACCCCTCCCGTCTGTACCCTGTCTCTCCTTACCCCGCCCGTCTGTACCCTCGCTCTCCCTACCTCTCCCGTCTGTACCCTCGCGCTCCTTACCCCTCCCGTCTGTACCCTGTCTCTCCTCACCCCTCCCGTATGTACCCTCGCTCTCCCTACCCCTCCCATCTGTACCCTCGCTCTCCTTACCCCTCCCGTCTGTACCCTCGCTCTCCTTACCCCTCCCGTCTGTACCCTGTCTCCCTCACCCCTCCTGTCTGTACCCTCGCTCTCCTTACCCCGCCCGTCTGTACCCTCGCTCTCCCTACCTCTCCCGTCTGTACCCTCGCTCTCCTCACCCCTCCCGTCTGTACCCTCGCTCTCCTTACCCCTCCTGTCTGTACCCTCGCTCTCCTCACCCCTCCCGTCTGTACCCTCGCTCTCCTCACCCCTCCCGTCTGTACCCTCGCTCTCCTCACCCCTCCCGTCTGTACCCTCGCTCTCCTTACCCCTCCCGTCTGTACCATCGCTCTCCTTACCCCTCCTGTCTGTACCCTCGCTCTCCTCACCCCTCCCGTCTGTACCCTCGCTCTCCTTACCCCGCCCGTCTGTACCCTCGCTCTCCTTACCCCTCCCGTCTGTACCCTCGCTCTCCTTACCCCTCCTGTCTGTACCCTCGCTCTCCTCACCCCTCCCGTCTGTACCCTCGCTCTCCTCACCCCTCCCGTCTGTACCCTCGCTCTCCTTACCCCTCCCGTCTGTACCCTCGCTCTCCTCACCCCTCCCGTCTCTACCCTCGCTCTCCTTACCCCTCCCGTCTGTACCTGTCTGTCCCCACCCCTCCCGTCTGTACCCTGTCTCTCCTCACCCCTCCCGTCTGTACCCTCGCTCTCCTCACCCCTCCTGTCTGTACCCTCGCTCTCCCCACCCCTCCCGTCTGTACCCTCGCTCTCCTCACCCCTCCCGTCTGTACCCTCGCTCTCCTTACCCATCCTGTCTGTACCCTCGCTCTCCTCACCCCCTTGTCTGTACCCTCGCTCTCCTCACCCCTCCCGTCTGTACCCTCGCTCTCCTTACCCCTCCTGTCTGTACCCTCGCTCTCCTCACCCCTCCCGTCTGTACCCTCGCTCTCCTCACCCCTCCCGTCTGTACCCTCGCTCTCCTTACCCCTCCCGTCTGTACCCTCGCTCTCCTCACCCCTCCCGTCTGTACCCTCGCTCTCCTTACCCCTCCTGTCTGTACCCTCGCTCTCCTCACCCCTCCTGTCTGTACCCTCGCTCTCCTCACCCCTCCCGTCTGTACCCTCGCTCTCCTTACCCCTCCTGTCTGTACCCTCGCTCTCCTCACCCCTCCCGTCTGTACCCTCGCTCTCCTCACCCCTCCCGTCTGTACCCTCGCTCTCCTTACCCCTCCTGTCTGTACCCTCGCTCTCCTCACCCCTCCCGTCTGTACCCTCGCTCTCCTCACCCCTCCCGTCTGTACCCTCGCTCTCCTTACCCCTCCTGTCTGTACCCTCGCTCTCCTCACCCCTCCCGTCTGTACCCTCGCTCTCCTCACCCCTCCCGTCTCTACCCTCGCTCTCCTTACCCCTCCTGTCTGTACCCTCGCTCTCCTCACCCCTCCCGTCTGTACCCTCGCTCTCCTTACCCCTCCCGTCTGTACCCTCGCTCTCCTCACCCCTCCCGTCTGTACCCTCGCTCTCCTTACCCCTCCCGTCTGTACCCTGTCTCTCCTCACCCCTCCTGTCTGTACCCTCGCTCTCCTTACCCCTCCCGTCTCTACCCTCGCTGTCCTTACCCCTCCCGTCTGTACCCTGTCTGTCCCCACCCCTCCCATCTGTACCCTGTCTCTCCTCACCCCTCCCGTCTGTACCCTGTCTCTCCTCACCCCTCCCGTCTGTACCCTGTCTCTCCTCACCCCTCCTGTCTGTACCCTCGCTCTCCTCACCCCTCCCGTCTGTACCCTCGCTCTCCTTACCCCTCCCGTCTGTACCCTCGCTCTCATCACCCCTCCCGTCTGTACCCTCGCTCTCCTTACCCCTCCCGTCTCTACCCTGTCTCTCCTCAACCCTCCTGTCTGTACCCTCGCTCTCCTTACCCCTCCCGTCTCTACCCTCGCTCTCCTTACCCCTCCCGTCTGTACCCTGTCTCTCCTCACCCCTCCCGTCTGTACCCTGTCTCTCCTCACCCCTCCCGTCTGTACCCTCGCTCTCCTTACCCCTCCCGTCTGTACCCTCGCTCTCATCACCCCTCCCGTCTGTACCCTCGCTCTCCTTACCCCTCCCGTCTGTACCCTGTCTCTCCTCACCCCTCCTGCCTGTACCCTCGCTCTCCTTACCCCTCCCGTCTCTACCCTCGCTCTCCTTACCCCTCCCGTCTGTACCCTGTCTGTCCCCACCCCTCCCGTCTGTACCCTGTCTCTCCTCACCCCTCCCGTCTGTACCCTGTCTCTCCCCACCTCTCTCGTCTGTACCCTGTCTCTCCTCACCCCTCCCGTCTGTACCCTGTCTCTCCTCACCCCTCCCGTCTGTACCCTGTCTCTCCTCACCCCTCCCGTCTGTACCCTGTCTCTCCCCACCCCTCCCGTCTGTACCCTGTCTCTCCCCACCCCTCCCGTCTGTACCCTGTCTCTCCTCACCCCTCCCGTCTGTACCCTGTCTCTCCCCACCCCTCCCGTCTGTACCCTGTCTCTCCTCACCCCTCCCGTCTGTACCCTGTCTCTCCCCACCCCTCCCGTCTGTACCCTGTCTCTCCCCACCCCTCCCGTCTGTACCCTGTCTCTCCCCACCCCTCCCGTCTGTACCCTGTCTCTCCCCACCCCTCCCGTCTGTACCCTGTCTCTCCCCACCCCTCCCGTCTGTACCCTGTCTCTCCCCACCCCTCCCGTCTGTACCCTGTCTCTCCCCACCCCTCCCGTCTGTACCCTGTCTCTCCCCACCCCTCCCGTCTGTACCCTGTCTCCCCCACCCCTCCCGTCTGTACCCTCGCTCTCCTTACCCCTCCCGTCTGTACCCTGTCTCTCCTCACCCCTCCCGTCTGTACCCTCGCTCTCCTCACCCCTCCCGTCTGTACCCTCGCTCTCCTTACCAAATCATATAATTTTACCGTACAGAGACTGATCAGCAGCAATGTTTAATGTAGTTTGCCTGTTAAAAATGTTTGTGGGTATCGACCGTGTTTAAAAATGGCAGTTGTTCGAGGTAACGGTCTAATAACTGTATGTCCAACAAGACCAATATTTACTAATGTAATCGTGCATGCTTGGGTATTAGATGTTATTCGATAATTTATGGTTTTGTAAAACAACTTATCGCCATGGCCAGCCAGCGGAATGATACACGTACAGCGCGTCACCTGGACACAGGGGACTCATGTTTCCGTTGGTGGTTCGTTTTTGTAACATTGCATATCACGTGAATACCGTTTTGTAACATTGCATATTACGTGAATATCGTTTTGTAACATTGCATATTACGTGAATACCGTGTCATTAGTAAATAATGTATTGTTCTTGTTGGGCATACAGCTATTAGACCGCTTTGGGAAAGGTGACATTCAGCATATGCGGCATGTTGATGTAAGAGAATATTTTTACGTAAAAATATCAGAACGACCTAATAATGCAACGTTAAACATACATTATATGACATGAACTAGCAGTATACAGAAACCTCACATGTTCGTACTGGGCGACTCTGTAACTGGCACTGCATAACCCCCTCCGCGTGAGATCAGCATCGCAGGCAATTAATTATCCCTGTTGTCTTGATATGTAAGTAGTACACGTACTATCGATCTTACTTCGCGTGCTGCCGCCTGTCGAATAGCGAAATCACCACATCTGCGTCACCTAGCGAACACACTATCAATGAGGTGATCCATATACTTATTATGTATGTTAATGTGGACGTCATACTGAGAACAGTTGTAATTAGTACCTGAATAAATATATTATATCATCAGTACCGAAGTGGCCTTGCAAAATTACGATAATAACGAAGTATTTATCATTTTACTAGACACACGCACGCACTCGCACTAATAATAATAATAAAAATAGTAATAATCAGGTACGTTTGATTGGGCCTAACTCACTAGAAACCAAGCTCAGAGGCGCATCAAAACAAAAGGGTTAGTTAATCTTAGAGTAAATAAACAATATTCCAGTTGTCAACAGATGCACTGACGCACCAGGGAGCTAGTCGATAGGCCAGGTTATAAAAGTACGTTTTAAATGACGGCGGAATGTTTTAATAGTGTTAACTAGTTGAATATAAATACGATGGTTACTTACACGAAAGTGTAAGTAAAAGAACACACCTTTAAAATTATATAATAGCGGGCAGAGAGACAATGAAGATACATCTGTTGTAGCACAGAGCGAGACACGTGAGACCTAGTGACAACCCATGCTAAGTCGTTCTGAACACGTTGTAATTGTGTAATATTGTGAAAAGGAAAATGCGGTAGTGCGGCCTACTAGTAACATGTGCTTTTGCAATATTATTTTTGCAACAGAAAGAGGCAAATTCCAACAAATACGTCGTGATAATAATGTTTTTAGAAATGCGTTCTCGGAAAGTAAAATTTCAGACTACCCGCCCACGCACACGCGCGCACGAAAGCAAGGACACGCCTGCACGCAAGCATACACACGAACGTACGCACACATACACACACACACACACACACACACACACACACACACACACACACACACACACACACACACACACACACACATACACACACACACACACACGCACACACACACATACACACACACACACACACACACACACACACACACACATACACACACACACACACACACACACACACACACACACACACACACATACACACACACACACACACACACACACACACACACACACACACACACATACATACATACACACACACACACACACACACACACACACACACACACACACATACACCAACGGATGTACACGCCCATACGCCCACACGCCTACATGCCCCCCCCCCCCCACACACACACAGATGCATGCACGCATACTAACACAAACATGCACACGCACACTCGCTCCTGCACACACACAAATACAACACACGCATACACGCATACACGCACGCACGCACGTATGTACACACTAATATTCCTCACCGTTGTCGATCATTCTGTCGTAGATCCTGCGGTATCACGTGATGGTGAGGATCGGAGGAGGGTGGGACACGTTAGAGAACTACCTCGACCGCCACGACCCCTGTCGGTGCCACGCGAAAGGTGAGGACCGGTCATGTGACTGAGACTGACGCTTTTTATATAACACTTACACTTGTTGCCATTACTGTGACTATGCATTGTTTATATTGCTGCTTTAAATAAAAAAGTCTTAAAATACATCGAATGCCGAAATATGTGCACTGCTGTCCTTTATGTCCTTATGTGTGCACGCATGTATCAGTCTGCTGACATCATAGCGCATTAGTATAATTAAATCGTCACATAACTTCTAAATGTGAATATGAGTGGAATTTCAACGTAGGAATCTGTTCTCAGATTGTTTTCATTAATAGTGTTTTACGAGCGCGCCTAGTTGTGTTTTATAAGCTAGGTTTTATAAGGCCTTAAAGATGTTCACAGTTTGTAATATCCAACCGCACAGAATGTTTAAGTGGTAAACAAAACTTCCAGTTTCAAGACAGGCTTCTTAGTCAGTACTGCCCAATACTGCTCAGTACTGCCCAGTACTACCAAGTCGGGCTCAGTTAACCTACTGATGTTCAACGACATACGCTCTCACGTTCACCCCTCAACAGTGCTGACTTCTCAAATATAGCCACACTTGCTAACCAATGCCATACTGAAATTAATCAACGACATTATTTTGTGAAGCAAGCCTAAACGCACGCACCAGCTACAATAATATAAACAATTTGCTGGTACAATTCACGTGCTTTCAAAGAAAACAGGTGTCGAATTAACAATCTGGCAATAATTTGGCGCCGCATTAAACTGCGGTCGTTGCTCGATTGGCGGCCATTGTGTTCGCCACACAATATGTCATCGCATTAACGTCGCAACTCAGAAATGATCCGTTATCAAGGCTATGCGTGAAGGAATGTGTCCGGGCAAGACGAGACGGGCATTGCGTCGAATCGGGCAGTCGCTTTGCGCCAGTGGCTTTCACCGCGCAAAGACTGGTAGTGTAGCGGTGTTTACACACATCACAGGCCGCCGACGGCGTGTATTGTGGTAGACGTGCTCTGTCCTGTCAGTTAGACTTTTGCAATCAGATGGTCAGGTTCCGCCACTTTATTTGTGTCGTATTATCATCGCCGGCTGGTCGGCGTTGTTACAAATACCGTGCGTCAACTCTTGTCAGGCGGTGGACTGGTCTGGTCGCCACCCTACCGCACAGAAGTCACTACAGACAGGTACGTCTCGTCTCGTCTCCTACACTAGAGGATAGACAGGTTAACACTTCGAAGGATATATATATATATATATATATATATATATATATATATATATATATATATATATATATATATATATATATATATATATATATATATATATTAATAATATAGTTATAGTTATGTATGCTTTTATTTAGATATTGTCTCGTATGTGACAGGCCAACACAAAACCCAGCGTCGCGGCTGTTCGGGCACCCCGCAAGCCAAAAGACGCCCCAACGCTTCCGCCGGGGGCACCGTACGGAGAACGCCGTCACGCGCTGTGACCCCTGAACCCGGGGGCTACGAACCCCCGGCCGGCAGCTACTACGCCAACAAGTCGCCCAGGTAAGGTCGTGTGTCTGCGAGGTCTTCTTGCCCTGGGTAGGGCTTAAGGTGACGTCACGGGAACGGAACGGTGGAGGTCGGAGAAATTCGTTGTGAATTTGCTGTGAAGGATATGACGTCAGACAGGAGGCACGTCATGTGACGACGATGACTTATACTTGTAGGCATCAAATCGTAATGTGTTCTTCTAATGTGTGTTGTTAAAGGTCTGTTATAGCGTCTGTAATCATTAGCAGAAGTTCGCCGAGTCAGATGTACTTAGTCCCAATGTGGAATGGAGCGCGGGAACGGGCCAATTTTGGACAGGGACGCGGGAACGGGCTACTTTCAGTGCAACAAGTGCCGATATTCTTGGTACACAGTTTGGCTGGCAGTATTCCTACAACATATTTAGTACTAGGAATAATAATATTATATAAATTAATGTCAACAACCACTCATCACGGACAATGCACCTGTAAATAAAAAGGCAAGTTCATATATAGCGCAGTATCCAGTCCTCAGGACCGTTCAAAGCGCGTTACACTTAACTTCCCTGACAGACCTGTTCACTCAGACACCATCTCGGCTTCTCTGGGAAGCATCCAGTCATATGCTACAATTAATGCGCGAAGGCTGCTCGTACACATACCCACCACTGTCTATAGTCAGTTACACATTTTTCAGCTGAGTGAACTGGAGCAATGTAGAGTGAACAAACTTGCCCAAGGTTTTAACACCGCAGCACAGGAATCGAACCCGGGTTCTCGTAGTCGAGAGTCTGAAGCTCTACCCCTGAGCCATTGCGCTCTACAATAAATGGTACACTAGCTTTGGTATTTGGTTACTAAGATTATCAACCAACTCTTAGTCCTGATGACTGGTGAACACTAACTGCACGTTGTCAACAAACTGCAGGTACAAAGTGATCGCTCCAAGCCCATGTTGATGACTACAGACAGTTCTGGCGAAGATATGCTTCCGATATATTTGTGGTCGACAGAAAGTCAATAACATCGTCAGTGTATTAATATTTTAATTACACTGACATTCTCGTGTTTTCTATAGTAGCGGATCAAATGACCGTCTCACATTAGACGTGTCGCTATTTCGGTCATGAGCGCTTCTAATCCAGCGATACGATTCAGTAAGTTACAACGCCGTCACAGTCTGACTGTTTCACCGATTCAGTCACGGTTCACTGCGTGCGAATGTGCCCACTGCTGCGTGTAAATGCTTTGGACTATCTCGTTGGATTGCGAGCTCTATATAGTTGATGTTGATGCAACTATGCAACTTGTACAATGTTGGAAGACGAGAAGGCGGATGCGTGATGATTTAAAAGTACAAGTTTGTCATGTCGTCAAATGAAGATGCAAGAATGGGCACGTGTCACTAGATGTAAACATTTGACAACATCCGACAGTAATTGCACAGGTACATTATAAATAATCCTAGATAATTATCTCAAAAAATCTATAACAAACCCCTTTATCAAAGCTTCATAAACTATAAAAAAAAAAAAAAAAAAAAAAAATATATATATATATATATATATATCAGTCTTGTGTTATAACCGTGTGTTCTCGTGTTGCTACATCTGCGTGGGCGCCAGTCTTGTGTTATAACTGAGTGTTCTCGTGTTGCTACAGGAACGAGGGCGCCGGTTCGACAGTTCGCTCCCAGAAGACCCCCGCGGGCGCCCGTAGACGTCTGCCGCAGACCCCGGCCGGTGACGCGAGCGAGCGGGCCGCAAGTCGGATACCAGCCAGTCGTGCACCGCGCGAGGCAGACCGCCAGCCAGCCAACCAAGACATGCTGTCCGTACAATTCCAGTCAGCTCGCAAGAGTTCCATTCCTTCGCCGGCGCGCCTGCACAAACACTTTAGTAGCAACGGCGACCTGGCCGCCGAGAGAGGCGGACGACAGTCGCCGATTCCCACGAGACCGGCCAGTGCGAGACCGGCCTCCAGACCCCAGACCCTCGCCGACCGTCGGGGCTCGGTCGACCCTCAGGCCGCCACCAGAGGGCGCGAGACGAGATCGCGTGACGCAAAACCGGGTCCGTTCGACGCGACAGCGGCACGTCGCCAGCTGCTCAAACCGACGTCACAACCGGAAGCGGTTCGCGGGCGCCGTCCGTCCGACAGCGACTTGTTGCTTATATCACGTGACAGTTCCGGTCGACACCGCATCGGCGGCGTGAACGGCAACGGAAACGACAGCGATGCATCGACTAACGGAAGCGGAAAGCGGCTCGGTTCGACGCGAACGATGTTCAACACTCAGAACATCCTGCCCGACAAACCGAGGGCCGTGACGCGCTCTAATGACATTGACGCGATGTGTCTGTCGGGAGACGAACTGTCCGTACCCCGCCGGAAGTACCGACCGCCGCTCGTCAAATCGGTGTCACTTTCCTCCTCCGAAGAGGAGAGCACGGCGTCGCGATCGTCTTTCACCAGCCCGCTATCGACTTCGTACGACTTCAACGAGTACCCGGATGTCGCTCCACCGGAAGACAGGGCGCTCAACGAACAGATGGAGCGGCTCTTTGAAGCGTACCGGCTCCAGGAGCTGCAGCGACAAGTGAGTAATGGCGACAGCAGCGCTCCATTGTCGAGGGCGTCTAGCACGTTGTCTGTGCAGAGCGAAGGCCCGCGACGACATCGCACCGGGGCGGCGGCCGGCATTGAGCGGCCCGCCTCGGCCCAGGGCACGTACCGCGATTCGAGTCGGTCCACGGTCCCCGTGGATGTGAGAAGTCGGGACTCGAGTCGGTCCAGGGTCCCCGTGGATGTGAGAAGTCGGGACTCGAGTCGGTCCAGGGTCACCGTGAATGCGAGAAGCCGCGACTCGAGTCGGTCCAGGGTCCCCGTGGGCGCGAGGAGTCGCGATTTGAGTCGGTCCAGGGTCCCCGTGGACGTGAGAAGTCGGGACTCGAGTAGGTCTAGGGTCCCCGTAGGTGCGAGAAGCCGTGACTCCAGTAGATCTCGCAACGTCACCGACGACATCTACGCCCAGCACGTGCGGCCCGCCTCAGAACGCTTAGCACGCAGTCGCTGTCGCGCCGACGTTGGACAACAACCGTTGACTGGCCAGAGACAGCGAAGTCACAGTCGCAACAGTCGAGCCGCGACACCCGCGCAGTCATATTCCGCCAGAGAAAGTCGTGATTCGAGCATCAGTAAAACGTTCGGTGACTCTAGTGTAAACAGACAGGCTCGAAATCGGCCGTCACGTGACTCCAGCGTCAACAGGGGATCACAAAACGTTAGTGTAAATAGGCCGTCACGTGACTCTAGTGTCAACAGGCAATCACGAAATGTCAACGTAAATCAGCCGTCACGTGAATGTAGTGTCAGCAAACAACCACGAAACGTTTGCACGAATCACTCGTCAAGTGACTCAAGCATCAACGTGGGAGCACGAAACCAAAACGTCACGCGACCACCACGTGATTCGAGTGTCACTAGGCAATCACGTGATGTCCACGTTTCCATGCCATCGCGGGTTTCGAGCATCACCAGACGTTCACGCGATTCGAGCGTTGGCAGAGGTTCACGTGATTCGAGTGTCAACAGGCGTTCCCGTGGTGCGGACGTCTCATCTCGTCAAGCGACAAAACCGCCAAACAGAAATGGCAGCTGCGACGATTTAGTTGACAACGTATGCCAGCGTTCATCTGCTCAACCAGAAACAGGGGTGTTGACACCGGAAGACGACGACAAGCTGTGCTTGACTTCGGACCGTCCGGCTGACGACAAGCTGTGCTTGACGACGGACCGTCCGGCTGACGACAAGCTGTGCTTGACGACGGACCGTCCGGCTGACGACAAGCTGTGCTTGACGACGGACCGTCCGGCTGACGACACGCTGTGGTTGACGTCGGACCGTCCGGCTAACGACAAGCTGTGCTTGACGTCGGACCGTCCGGCTGACTTGCTGCTGGAGACCTCACTCGCGAAGCCACGACGAGACAAAAGGTCTTACTCACGCACACGCATTCCCATGCCCGTCGACGTGAAGCGACGTCTGGAAGACAAGGCGACAAACATGTCCACGCTGAAACGATTCGATTCCGGTGTCGACATCAACAACATGTCGCCGACCGACAGTAGTCTGATGGGCGAAGACGAGGCTGCGATGTGGAACCAGAACGAGGCTATGACGATGGCCAACCAGCCGCTGTCGTGCCAGGTGGACGGGCGAGGCGAGGAATACTACTGATAGGAGGATGTTCTCGAAGACAAGACACCGACACAAACTGTCACCGAGCTCTGTGGCCTTTCGCTGACACTCTGTGTTGTCACTGCTACATACGTCATACACAGCTTGTATGCTCTGTTGTGAATTACTTTCTACACGTCGCATTTCTGCAACTGACGCTTGAGAAAGCGCAGCTCGTTTTACATGCTTGATACTCTGTACGTGACGACGTGTTCGTTACGCCAAATACGTGACATTGAAGACTGGAGCTTCATATAGCATTGGTTCGGGCGCTAAATATCATTCCACGACCCGAGTGATCTCTGCGTAGTTTTCGATATCCGCGAGATAGCAGTAGATGTTCGACTATCAACGTGACGCGTGCTGTGATCGCATGGCGTTATGGTCGTTGCCGGACACGTTATTCTGTGATCGCATGGCGCTATGATAATTGCTGGACATTTCATTCTGCAAGTTGCCTTTTCATGCGTCGTCCGTCAAAACCGTGGAGCGATCTGAATATTCTTGGAAACCGCAGAGTAACAGCATCGTATTTGTGGGTGGAAGGGTTTCGAATAAACGGTCTTAGGAACAGCTTAATCGGATTCACGTGCATGCCAGCATTATCCGAGACAAAGACATCGAGTCTGACGGACTGATACGCCCACTGAGAACGCTCTGGGATGTCAGCATTTTTAATGATGTATATGTTTGTCACACGTTACCTGGTGGTATGTGCTACTACGATCTCCACTGCTTAAATAGTATCGTAGTCATTATGTGAAGTTCGCACCATCAGATGAACTACACGTCGTCCAATGGGCGAAGTATGCAGTGCTTACGTCTACCATTGTGCTGAATGAAGTAGCTAGCAGCATATTCGTTATTTCGTTATCAACACAGTGGTTATTGTACTCGTGTGTTCTTATCCGTTACGCCAACTGTGATACTGTTGTAACGTAAGGTACATGCCCTTCCCTCAATGAGTAGTACTTACAGACCACGATCTCGTTTTTATTGGCTGCGTTGCGGTGAACAGGTTCGATATGTTTGTCGATGTAATAATGTATGCGAAACTTCCTCTAAAGATAGTCAATGATGACAATCGTTTTTTTGTCGCAATCATAATCGTCTTCAAAAAGAGGTCGTGTGATGTTTATTCTTCGCTTGAGGCATTTCGCTGTTATAAACCAAATGCTCTTCCGAATTAGCGACTGATTAGCGTATAAGATGCCATGTGCCTTTGGGCATGTAGCAAGAGCTCGCGAAGTCCCCAGAAGCTGCAAACTGTGGCAGTAGACACTAGATGGAGGCTTGTCGGTCGTCATCGTTAGGCCTTCATTGGGTTGCTGCAAGCTATTGTTACTAGATTTTCGAACCTCTCAGTCGTTCTATATATATATATATATATATATATATATATATATATATATATATATATATATATATATATATATATATATATATATATATATATATATATATATATGTATATATATATATATATATGTGTGTGTATGTATATTATATTCTACTTGTGAATGTGCTAAATATGTTTGATTGTTTTATGCTGTAGGATTAGTAACTTATAAAACGTAGCTATTTATATCAGCATTACAATGCATTTTATATAAATCATACAATGGTGGTTTACAAATGAAGGCAACCGTATGCACATAGCCTACGAGACGATACATGTGTAATATCATAATTATCATTTAATTAATTTCGTGTATGAATGTGTGCATGTATGTTACGTTATTTCAGCGCAGTATCGGCTTCAGTGTCACGATGTACAGCGGATGTAGTGATTGCGATTGACTCAATGTCACTTTACAATTATTCACCTGAAATGTGCTGTACGTATGTTTGGTCCAATCTACAAAGATCAGAATGCTATAATAAATGCAGTGATATCTAAAAGATAATTATTAATTGTTTGTTTGTTTCATTTGACAATGGGTAATGGCAAACAACGCCTGCATTTGCCATCCGGGGTGAGACCACGAAGTGAGAATTTCCCGCGCAATATGCCTTAGGGTAGAGAGGCTGAATGGCTCTCAGTCAGAATATGAATGAAAACAATAATTTAGGATACCCATTTTATCAGATAATACTATATTTTTGAACACTATTCAAAATTTAACAATACTCACACACAAAATAAACATAAATGGCAATTTTTATTATATTCTTTTATCAAATTTGTATTTTATGTATATATATATATATATATATATATATATATATTATAAATTAGTTTCTTTATCAAAAGTACACATACGGTATTACCATTAATTATTATTATACACAGGTAGGTAGGAGGGGCGCGGAGGAGGAGTAGGTCAAAGTCAAGGTTAAAGGTCACACAACACCCCTAGTGGATATATGGTGAGCTATAACACTAGGAATAGAATAGTCAATGGAATAATAATAATGACTGTATTGTTACATATTGTAATGTACATATAAGTATTGATCAGTATAGTAGAGTAACAATGTTTTATTGCAAATATATTATATTGCAAATATACATTACACCATGTAACAACTGGAATGAAGCAGCAATGCTTATGTTCCTTATTCATAATTTATACTCATGTTGTGAGGAAATCATAATTCGTGAACAAAAGAAAAACAGCACCATCATAATATTCTAACTAGTAAATTAAAAATAGTGCATTACGAGTATACCACAAAACGAAAATACATGTTCGATGCACGACATTATATCTAACGAAACAATGTGATTGTGACATTGAGAAATATAAGTCTGAAACAGAGCATTCAACCTCACTAGATTCTAAATCATCATGGTGCTTTGGTTAAAAAGTTACTTTTCTAGATGGTGCCAGCGGCCATTTTGGATTTGGCCCTCTGGCGGAAAATGCCAGCATTTTTGAAAGGGACCGGGGGGCTAAATCCTTTTTAAATGGTCCATAGAAATAAAATCAATCGAGAAACTTTAGTTGCCAGAGAATGGTGACGAAAGTGCAATTCTAGACCCTACTAATAATCTATGTTACTGGTTATGCAGAAGCATACATTTGAATCTTCTTTAAAGATGTGCAAAAGTGGCACACTATTGTGCATCGTTATTCAAAATAAGAGTTCCAAATTCTTGGTCCGACATAGGTCAAAGATAACTGTCTGCAATTCGTTCTGCAAAACGGTATTTTATATTCTTGTTTCTGCCTTAAGCTATATTTATGTGTCATGGTTGACGAAACAAATACGTAATTAAATAAGGCAGGTAACATACCCTTATTATGCTTGAACATTAAAATACAGCACATGTATATGTTTATCTGGTAATTATTCATTATCTGCAATGATGTAAATGAAGGTGTGATAACAAAAAATCCTATATGTAAATGCCGCTGACGCGCTTACATTTTCCCGGGCGTTATACACTATCCGGGTGACGTTACTGCGCATGTGCGATAAATGTAAAATCATCAACGTGCAGTGAAACACAAAGCATTTATGGTATAAATACCACGGACTATTCGTTAACTCTCCTGTTGTGGTTATTGTGAAGAGTTGCTTAAAATATTGTTCAATACATTAACATATTACGTTTGTTTAAAGGACAAACAAAGTTAACTTTTACGTGGCGTACACCTAATAGAGTTAATATAAAGTAACAATTTCCACATATACTCAATTTTTTAACGCCAGCGGTTTACCAGAAAAATATTTTTTAACACCCACCCATCCAAATTCTATGCGCTACCCCATCTTAGACGAAGAATGACGTCACGACGGTGATCGAGGCGCTCTCCACGTAGATTCCCTGCATAGGGTTTGGCTGTTGTCATGAAATGGCTGCAACTCGGCAACGCGCGTAACATGCTGATGACGGTAAATATAAAGTTGTCTATTATTGTTATCGCTGAAATCATCCCATCAACTGATGATACATGTCTACATCAAAGCATTTCTCCTCAAAATGGACCGAGCAAAGTGCCAAACAGTACGCCCGCAAATCACCAACGTGAATCCATTGCTTCAATACTACCGGTTGTTTCATCAACTATTAGTGCAACCGTATGCCGAACACGAAGGCATAATTACTAAAGTTTACCATAGATTTAACCACAGATTTAGATATACGTCTATAAGCAGCTGCTAGATGTCACGCCAACTGAACGAACTGTCGAAGACTCGAAGTTGTTGACCCTTAACGACGTCGCCGGAAGCTGACCGAGATATAGAATGCCGCGCGCTGAATGGCCAAGCCAAATTAACCCTTCACCTATGGCGGCGTCTAGACCATCGTGGATTTCGTTAGAATTTTAGACTTTAAAGTCACATTCTGAGTAAACCGCTGACGTTAAAAAATTGAGTATATGTGGAAATTGTTACTTTGTATAAACTCTATTAGGTGTATGACACGAAGACGTAGCCTTTTTTGGTCCTTTAAATCACAGTCACGGATTATGGTAAACTACAGTCACATGAATTGCGCTTGCTATCAAAGCATGTCTCATAACCTGTTGGCTTCATGTTAAATTGCGACAAATAACTTTGCTGAAAACTCCGTCTTGGCCGGTCCCCAGCCCGGATGAGATAGGGTCAGGGTTAGGCGTAACTACTCGCTACAGAAACGTAGACAACATAACTGACAGAGAACAGTTGCCTGGAAGAGGACGGATGATGATCTCGACGACCCACGACGCCATTATTATGGTGAAAGCCGCACATCCACGGAAACGACAGGGCCGAGCACCCTTCATTCGACTAAACACATTAATATGGGAACATGTAATGTGAGAATCATGTATCTGACAGGAAAGGCGGCACAAGTAGCAGCAGAAATTACCAACTACAAGCTCGCACTGCTGGGGACCACCGTGACAAGATTGACACAGATAGGACAGAGAAGAATACCTACAGGAGAGCTAGGCCTTATTGCTCTTGTCCGGACACGAAGAAGACGGTGTCCCCACACCGTAGAGGCCAGGCTATCAAGAGTGGCACAGAGGTCATTGATAAGATGGGACGCGCATGGACAGCTAATCATCACAGCGTCCTTCAAAAAGAAAAAAGAAAATCAAGATGACGTCATCCTGTGCTACACACCAACAAACGACAGTGATGGTGAAAATTCATACAAAAGGACGTGACCATTCTCACGAGAGATTTCAGTGCGAAGATTGGAATGGACAACAACGGATATGAAGAAGTGACTGGGAACCAATGGTGTTGGAGAGATGAACGAGAACGGAGAGATGCACTGAACAACATTGTTATCGAGGGCACCATTTTCACTCACAAAATGATACACAATACAACATAGGTGTCACCTAATCATGTGACAAATAACAAGAATGATCACATTTGCATAGGAAAGAGATTAAAAAGGTCACCTGAAGATGTGAGAATGAAGAGGGAGCGGGCGAGGCATCTGACCGCCACCTGCTGATTGCCATGCTGAAACTCAAGTTGTTGAAATCTTGGATGGTGCCAGCAACAAACAGATGAAAGTACAATGTCGGTCTCCTGAAAGATCCACATACATGGGGGCAAATAAACCTGAGCCTTGCTAACCCGAACAGCCAGTGGCAGAACACCAAATAGACAGTGACATCAACTTGTCAAGAAGTAGTTGGCCTGAAGAAGCAGCAACAAAAAGATGAGATCAGAGCAGACACCTGGGGCAGGATCCAGGTGCGGAAGGAGAAGAAGTCAACAGTAGGCAACTGTTGAACAAGAGCGGCCAGGACACAGGCACAAGAAGAGCACACATGAGCCAACAGAGAGGTAAAGAGAATGTGTTAAAACATGGATAACCGCAACGACATCGACAGTCTGGCAGAAGAAGCGGAGAAGTGTGCAGGTAGCCGGGAAACACGACACAGCTGTACAACACCACCAGAAAACTGAACATTCTGAAGAACTTCTGAACAGACCTTCCCCACTGGATCCCCAGACATACATCCAGTAGAAGTGGCTCTACCCATCAAGTGTGACAAACCTACCAAGGAAGAAACCAGCCATAAAGCAACCGAAGAATAATTGAGCCGATCTTGGAAAAGGAAGACGTGCCATCAGACTGGAGAGAGGGATACCTAGTAAAACTTCACAAGAAAGGAGATCTCAGCAATTGTTCCAAATACAAAGGATACACACTTCTGTCGTCAGTGCCGGGAAGTCTTCAAAAGAATAATCTTGGAAAGAATTATAGATGAAATCGACCCATTGCTGAGAGATCAACAAGCTGGATTCCGCCAAAACAGATAATGCTTGGATCAGATCCCATCACTGCGCATCATAGTAGAGCAATCCTTGGAGTGGAACTCCTCACTCTACATCAACTTTGTTGACTACGAAAAGGCGTCTGACAGCATTAACAAGGATACATTATGGAAACTACTACGACATTACGGCATACCAACCAAACTGGTCAACTTTATTAAGAACAGCTACAAAGGACCAGGCTGCAGAATAATCCACGGAGAACATCATTTTATACCCAAGCGTTTCGAAGTGAAGACCGGAGTTAAACAAGGCTGCTTGCTGTCCCCGTTCTTCCAGTCATTGACTGAATTATGAAGACATGCACAACACAGAGAACATACGGAATCCAGGGGACACTGTGGACTCAACTTGAAGACATGGACTTTGCCAACGATCTGCCACTGTTGTTCCACAGCCAGCAACAGATGCAGGAGAAGACCAGTGAACTGGCAGCCATCTCTTCACGAGTGGGCTTAGATGTATACAAAGGTAACGGAAAGGTCCTCAAAATAAATACAGCCAACACTGAGCCAGTTACACAGGAGTGGAATGAAATTGAAGAGGTAGATACCTTCACGTACCTGGGTAGTATAATTGAGAAGCAGGGTGGTACAGATGCGGATGTTAAAGCAAGAATTGACAAGGCGAGAGCAGCATTTATGTATCTCATGAACATATAGAACTCCAAAGTGTTGTAATTGCACACGGCTGTTTAACTATAACGTGAAGTGTGTACTACTGTATGGAACAGAGACATGGAGTACAACTATCATCACTATCAACAACTGTCTGAGAAGAATCCTCCAGATCCGCTGGCCAGACACCATCAGCAATATTGACTTGTGGGAGAGAACGCACCAACTGACTGCTGGAGATGAGATCAGAACAAGACGATGTGGAAGGATTGGTCACACACTCCGGAGCCCAGCATCAACTATCACCAGGCGGGCCCTGACATGGAAGCCACAAGATAGAAGTAAAAGAGGCTGTCCAAACAACACGCGGAGAAGGGATCTCCAAACAGACGCTGAGATGACAGGATATATATATATATATATATATATATATATATATATATATATATATATATATATATATATATATATATATATATATAAAATCTGGCACCGAGTACACTTTCACGAGTAAGTCCTACGAGTATAAGTACTGGTACATCGATGGTGGATGAATGCAAGTATGAGTGACATACAGTACATTGGTAAAACCTGAATTCGAGTACGAGTATACTTTCAGGAGTACAAGCACTTTAAAAATATTAAATAATTATTATTTTAAGATACAAATGACTGAGTGGGTAAAACAGCCTAGCAAATGGATACCCCTAACCCAGCGTTCTCACAGACCTTGACATTACTTAAAAACCTTGAATTACACCTATTCCATATCAAGCCCTTGATATCCTTTTGGCTTGCAGCTTTGATTATGCTGATCACTGATTTTATAGGTATGAGTGTTACACTTGGTACACATTTATAAACTTGGAATTAGCAGCTCATGCATTTATAGAAACATGAAAAATGTATATATATATATATATATATATATATATATATATATATATATATATATATATATATATATATATATATGTGTGTGTGTATATAATATATATATACATATATATATAATATATATATATATATATATATATATATATATATATATATATATATATATATATATATATATGTTATATATATTATATACATACATACATACAAATACACATATATATATATATATATATATATATATATATAAATTGGTCCCCCCGAGTGTGCCAACCTCTTTCTGATTGCTCACTTGTGCTACAAATGCTTCCTCTGTCGGATCCATTTTCTACTTTTTTACTGTGATTTATCCAAGCCCACTAGCCACTAGCGTCTCCTCTAGCGCAAAACACTTCCGACATCTTTGTAAGCAAAAGAAAAATAGTCCGGATTGACTTTCCATTTCCCAACTCCCTGTAGCTTCCAAAATCTGCACTCGGGAAGTGTGACGTTACGAATATTTTCATTGGTCGTTGCCAATTTTAATTTCACCTTTTTATTTTGAATGCAAATAAATATTATTTGTTGATACATAGGACACCTATCATGTATAATATGGCACCATATCTTTGTTTTACATGTGCTAGATAGGAGGTAATCAAGCCACTCCAAGCCAAGCTTGGAATAAAGATGACGATACGCAGTGAATTTATTTCTCAGTTTGTCTGATAAGTAAATATGCTTCTGTCACCATTAACGTATACTATATTATATTATATAGTATACATTTAGATATATGGAAATGTTACAGCTGTGTTTCACTTCCCCTTTAATTCCCCAGGCAGAGTTGAGAGGCTTAAAATGCTGCCCCCATGGAGCCTGTATAACCGAGGCTATAACGAAGAGAGTTTGGGACCGGAAATGAACCTATGTTTAGACAGAGTACTGTGACGTAGCCGAAAACGTTACCAGTTGTAGCCACTCTTGAAGAGCGTATTTTTGGCGTTGCCTTGTGCATACCAATGGTAAGCTCTGGCCATATCGTTACTCGCCTACCGCTGCTGTTGTGTTATTTCGTGCTCGTCCAAACCACTTGCAAGCCGAGAGACTGTGTCGATTTAAAATGCCTCGGAGTGTCGCAGGGGAAGGATGGACCTCATACTATCTACCCGGACCTCCCCGGCCTTAAGAGGCTTAATGTATCGTGTGACCAGACAACCAAACAAGGCGGGTGGATCGTGTTTCAGCGTCGTGTAAAGGGCGGAAAAATGAAGTTCGATCGACTATGGGCTGATTATAAATACGGATTTGGCGAGCAAGGCTACAACACGGAATTGTGGCTAGGCAACGAAAACGTGTATCAAATCATGAAGACGTATGGGAATAGGAAGTGTGAACTTCGCATCGAAGCCTACTCTTTCAACGGGACCAGCTGCTGGTTTGACGTTGAAGACTTCAGTTTGGGCAACGAGACGGAATTCTACTCCCTGAAGTTTGGGAACCTCACATCCGGCAATGCGCCAACATATAGTTTCGAGGTTCACAGAAATATGGCGTTCCGCACATCTGATCACTTTGGCTCGAATTTTTACGATGGTCTTTGCTTTGACGAATACTACTGCGGCTGGTGGTACACATCATACGATCAAGTCGGGAAGTTCCCAGGTCCTATTCCCAACTGTCACTTGGTTTACCTGAACGGACATCATGTGCAGTGGACTACCGCGGATAACCGCGCATGGATATATGTCTCCAGGTTTGAAAACAACCGTGTGTTGGCCGGGAGCGTGATGATGTTCCGGCCGACTGACACCACGTCCCGCCCTTGTTTCGACGCATGCTCAAACAGGGGCACGTGCGAATACATAGAAGCTGACGACACACACCGCTGCGTGTGCGAGCCGCCGCGTTGCGGGGCGAGGTGTGAAGACAAGGACACGTGTAGGAATGGCGGCACGTGTGTGTACGACACGAACACAAAGGCCAACATGTGCAAATGTACGGCTGAATTCACCGGGCCGACATGCAGCGATTTAACAACATCATCAACAACAACAACAACAACAACAACAACAACAACAACAACAACAACAACAGTACCATCACCAAGACCAACACCACCAGCAATAGTGCCGACAACCACAACAACAACAACAGCAGCAGCAGCAGCAGCAGCACAGCAGCAGCAGCAGCAGTAACAACATCAACAGCAGCAGCAACAACAACAACACTGACGTATACAACAACAACGCCACATACAACACCGAAGTCAACCACAACAACAAAATCATTATCAACAACAACACCATCCCTAAAAGTACAACACCGCCGACCTCATCAACAACGAAACATACAACGATATTACTACTTGAAGATGTTATTGATGGTGTTGTTAGGCCTGTTGATGTTCGTGTTGGGGTTCATCGTCACCACCAAGTTATGTTATAGACGCAAAGTACAAGAAGAGGAAACTCAACTACTGGTTGCTGAACAGCGACAACAACAAAATGAAACCAAAAGATTATCTGCAGTCCAGCAACTACAACAAGAGAACACCAAACAAGAAGAAGAGAAAACCAAACCTTTGTCTGCTGTCCAGCAACTACAAGAAGAGAAATCCTAACAACAACAAGAGGAAGAAAACCAACAGCTTGCCGCTGCCCAGCAACAACAAGAGGAAGAAAGCCAACTGCTTGCCGCTGCCCAGCAACAACAAGAGGAAGAAAGCCAACTGCTTGCCGCTACCCAGCAACAACAAGAGGAAGAAACCCAACTGCTTGCCGCTGCCCAGCAGTAGCAGAACACACGGACGAGGTCTTTCAGATTGTTGTATGATCAAAGAGCACTGCTGGAGCACGTTGTGTTTGGAGTTGTTAGACACTTTTTGAAACTTACGCAGGGATGTCGTCCCATGGAATAGCTCATTACCGATGACACTGACAACATTTAATAAATCGGCATGTGTGAGTTAATATCATTACTGATTATGATTACCACTGCTTAGTTGGATGCCCATGTGCGTTCGTGAAATAACGCCTTGTTTTGGTGTTCTCTCTTTTAAATGCTATGTGAAATGACGTTGAAGCTTCTTTGAAACTTTGTATACGTAAACATAATGCCCTTATAAGTATTTGGCCACATATGAAGTCATTTCATTGCAAAAGCATACACACACACAAACATATATATATATATATATATATATATATATATATATATATATATATATATATATATATATATATATATATATATATATATATATATACATATATATATATATATATATATATATATATATATATATCTATATATATATAATATATATCTATATTTGTTTGAGTCGGCATATATATATATATATATGCCGACTCAAACAAATATATATATATTATATATATATATATATATATATATATATATATATATATATATACATATATATAATATATATATATATAAATCACACATTGTCATTTGCGTGTTAGTCTATTTGCCAGCTATTATCCTTTCAATGGTGAACCTAGAAATTGTAATTACTGTAAGGGTTTTTGATTGATATGTATTCACTTGAGTGTCTAGAAAATGTTGAGCTTTGTTGGCACTGGGCAAACTTTGAGGACAATTTGTAATTAGCTAATTAGCATAATTAACATTATTAGCATTATTATCGCAAATTAAGCTTGATCCAAGTGACTAGAATCATGTGTGATAGCACTTTTCTATACAAGTTTGACTAGAGGAATATTCATTTCTGACATGTTTGTCGTGATTAAAGGTCAAGGTCAATCTATAAAATCAAGGTTAAGTTCATTTTTGGCTCAAGATTGTTGAAATTCACTTATTTTCATACATCATAATCAAAAATCATACATGGAAGTAACTTATGTTTGTGTGGGTGCATCGGCCACTTGATGCAGTGGTCAGGTTCTGAGACTCACATTGGTGCTGCCTTTGGGCAGTCGGCAGCATCATGCGTCATGGGAAATATAGGCGCGTGCATTGCGCGCATTCAGGATCGTTTCTTCCGTTCTCCTCAATCCTTCCTGCAGACTAGCTTCAAGACGTGGGAGGAGAAATGTGAATACTGGAGAGGGCACGGCTTTATCCAACTGGTCGCCACTGGGTAGACAACCTAACAATCCCAACCTTGATCGCACACCAGTTGCTCCTCGGTTAGGTTATGAGGTTGTCTACCCAGTGGCGACCAGTTGGATAAAGCCGTGCCCTCTCCAGAGAGAGCGAGGGGGGTTGGCTTCTACAGCAGCTATGCAATATTGTCGCAAACGAAGTCATTGTTATTAACAAGCATCTATTAATATGACATCCTCTCCAGTCCATTTGTCTGCAGACACAAGCAGGCAGCTGGAACGCTGTCTCTGCTGATCAATCCAGGGAGCAGAGGCCAATAAAGATCGGAAAAGTGGACCTGAATGCCACCACACTATCGTCAACACAAGTAGCAGAGTGGATTGACTCTTTCCCCATATCTGCATATGTTTCTGACACGCTTGACCATTGCGACTCTCCAGATCTGTCAAGCAGTTCCACCGAGACGCCGCACAAGGAGGAAGGTGTGAAGATATGTAAAGTTGATGAAGATGACCGCCAGTACAGAATTTGGAAATGTTTCCCACCCCCTCGATACCGAGACTGGTGTCCTCTACAATATCCACAATTGACAAGTGGCTCCAACGATGGTTAACGTGTCAGATTAGCCCTTGGTAGGACGATGGCAACTGCATTTCGCAGCTCACTCCTAACCGGATTCCATGCAAAGTTCAGTTCGCCAGAGAACATCTGAAACGAGATGTCAGAATTGGTGACAAGGTCGTGTTCGACCTAGAGTTCATATTTCTCTGTCTTCGGGTAGTGGGTTAACAGCGCGATATGGAACTCCTGCCAATATTTGGGAATGAGCTATGTGTTGTCCCTCCGTCACTTATGGATGAGTATGGTTGCCTCCGGAGAGGGAAAAACGCGAAACTAGTTCACAAGCTTGGAGTAACGCATCACAAGCCTCCACGCCCTGACGTCATCATCGAGGACGCCCAGCAGCTCTTGTATCACGTGGTCTGGCCCTGTGGCGGAAGGCCCAGTGCCAACAAAGCTCAAAATCTTCCAGACACTCATGTGAATATATACATCAATCAAAAACCTTACACTAATAAAAATGTCTAAGGTCGCTGTCTGGCAACTAGACTATGTCGAAATACAGCCACTTTGTCGCTGGATGCACACGGGGATTTTCTTTAGGCTTTATTGCTGTTGGTACACCGAGACTGTTCAACTTTGCATTATGAATCGCAGGATTAAAGCGTGCTGAAATGCTTAAACAACCTTCGTCCATACATAATCATAATCATAATTATTATATAACTTCTATTGGGCCTAAATCCTTAGAAACCAAACTCAGGGGCGGATCAATAAAAGGGTTGATCAGTCTCGGAGTAAATAAACAAATCCAGTTGTCATCAGATTGATTGATACGTCAGGAGAATAGGCAAGGTTGTAATGGTATGTTTTTTTTAAATGACATAAGAACATACCTTTTATAGAATGTGTGACCATGCTTTGATGAGCAGGGTATATTCTTTTACTAATTGTTCAATCTGTGACAGCTTCGGCGCTGGGCCCAGTCAGCACTCTCGAGTTGCCTTTGATTTCACTCGCTCATATCTAATCAATGTAAAGTTTCGATTTTTTCGAATATCTTCAATAATACACGATCCATAGTATGTGGTCAAATGTAAATGGTATTATCTGTTTTTAAAGATGGTGCCAGACAAAATCTATATTATATCCATAGATTACATTTTGCAGAAGACGGGTGAAAGTTTGAAGACAGCTGCGTCAGTGCTTAAAATTCAACATGCATTTCACAATGCTGTGCAATTGCGGTGGATGTGGGGGGGGGGGGGGCAATGGATATAATGTCCGGCGCAAACGTAAACAAATTATATTACAAAATGGCTGACATTTGAAAGTCAGTAAAGATTAAACGTACTACAATTTATATGATCATGTTTAAAAACCCTACATTTAGGCATCGATTTTATGGCTCTAATTTACGTAGTTCTAAGATAAATGGCTTAGTAGGACGCCATCTTTAAAAGTGGCGGATACATGAATGTCAGTGAGGGCTAAGTGTATCTTGTTGTGCATCGCTATCCACCAAGCTATCCAATATCGTGGTTTTTGAGATATTGTGACATTTGTATTGACGACCGCCTTCTTTAAAAATGGCGGAGGTAAAAACCGGAGAATAAAAAGTATATATATATTTGAAATCCTTGTCCCATAGCAAAAAATATCTACATACCACACGTTTTGCTCTAGATGAAACAGTTATTATCGTAATAATTTTGTATTGGCACCCATTTTTGAAATGCCCGCTAAATCACTATGGGACCAAACAGAACAAATGACAACATGTTTTTTTAGTTCTAAATACTATTTAGATGGGTAGTCTCATCAGCAAAGACAATGGAGGCCAAAAAGACATGAAGGCAAGACTCGGTAAAGCCCGCTGTGCTTTCGCCAAACTGCAGACCATTTGGAAGTCCAACAAGTACACCACCAAAACAAAGTTAAGACTTTACAACAGTAACGTGAAGTCCATCCTACTGTATGGCTCAGAGTGCTGGCGAGTGGTTAAAGGGGACATGGCAAAGATCGATGCGTTCCACAATAGATGTCTGAGAAAGATCTGCCGAATATTCTGGCCAAACAAGATTTCCAACGTGGACCTCTATAAGAAGACGGGCTGCAACAGTGCTGTCCTCGAAATGAAACGCCGACGGCTGAGATGGCTAGGACACGTCCTGCGAATGCCCGGAGATAGCATCCCCAAAGTGTCACTGAGATGGACAGCACCTGGAAAAAGGAAGCGAGGACGGCCAAAGATGACGTGGCGACAAACAGTGATGGCCGAGCTGAGAGAGATGGGGCTATCGTGGGGTGAGGCTCAGGCCTCAGCCAAGGACAGAACCTTGTGGCGAAAGATTGTTGTGGCCTTATTTCCCACTGGGGACGAAGAGGAAAAGTAAGTAAGTAAAACCATTTGCCAAGGGTATACCAAAAATATGACAAGATTGATTTTTTGAACATTTGCCGAAGTGTTACAGTTATTATTATTACTGTGACATAATTCCGCTGCCATTTTGGGTATTGACCAAATTGTAAGCAAATCTTGAAAATATTGAGTTACAATTGCGAGTGAATTTGGTTGAAAACAGTTTATTTTACACAAATGTAGCCATATCGTATACCTTAGAGGAATTACCGGTGATAGATCGTATTACACAAATATAATCCGATCAATATGGAATTGAATTGAAGCACGACCGTGGATCCCCAAGCGATCCGTTAAGTATGATATTCCATTAGTACTAAACATCACTGCTGTTAAAATTAAAATACAACACACAGTTTACATAAACTCTGCCATGGGTAGGGTAGCTACATCGCCGATACCCTTCTTGTCTTCCACCAAGAAAATCTCAAAAATCGGATCATGGAACGTGAGAACCATATTCAAAGCAAACAAAGCAGCCCAAATAGCAAGGGAATTACGGGCAATATCACAGTACTATGGCTATGTGAAACGAGGTGGACACAGTCTGGACAAGTCAGACTGAATACGGAGAATTTATTCTGTACATGAAGAGGAAGATGCACATCATACAGAAGGCGTGGCACTCATGTTGTCACCTGAGGCACATAATGTTCTCATTAGCTGGGAAGCAGCGGGACCAAGGATCCACAAGGGACCACAGAAAAGAAAACCAGATCGTAGAACGAAAGTTCAGAAGATCAATGCAGGATGTGAGAATACAGAGAGGGGAATATACAAGATCTTCTTGAAGAAGGAAACATGGGCATATACGTACAATGGCAACATATC
The DNA here is from genome assembly GCA_964017155.1 of Oasisia sp. SBJ-2009. NCBI lineage: Eukaryota > Metazoa > Annelida > Polychaeta > Sabellida > Siboglinidae > Oasisia > Oasisia sp. SBJ-2009. Next base: position 21,087,346 of record OZ024865.1, read on the forward strand.
AAGGAGATGTGTACCAGCACATGCAGCGAAGTTCTGGGAAAGAAGAAATACCAACAAAACACTGGATTTCTGCAGACACTGTCAACAAAGTGCAAGTGAGAAAGGAAAAGAAAGGTGCAATTAACAACAGCCGAGCGAGAGCAGCAAAAGCAACAGCTAAGGAAGCATGAAACAACTGTATGATATGAACGCAAATTAGCAGTAAAGCACAAGCATACAGACATACAGACAAACTGCGAAAGACCAAGTAAGGCAGAGATTGAGAACGCCATCCATCACATGAAGAGAAGGAAAGCTTCCGGCCCAGAAAAAAATCATGCCGAGTCAATCAAGGCTGATATAGAGATCTCCACAGAGATACTGTTAGATCTATTCGAGAAGATATGGGAGCTAGAAGAAATACCAACTGAATGGAAAGAAGGGTACGTCGTGAAGCTCCCAAAGAAAGGAGATATGCAAGAATGTCAGGACTACAGAGGGATAATGCTCCTATCAGTACCTGGAAAGGTCCTCAACAGAGTAATTTTGGACAGACTTGAGTCAGGGGTGGATGCCAAGCTCAGAGACCACCAAGGTGGCCTCCGTAAAGATAGATCATGCACCGACCAAATAGCAACAATGCGAATCATTGTTGAACAGTCTATGGACAGTCTGTGTACATAAATTTTGTAGATTACGAGAAGGCATTTGATAGTCTCGACAGAGATAAGCTGTGGAAGCTCCTACAGCACTATCGGATACCAGATCAAATTTATATCTCTAATGAGAAATACGTACGAAGATATGGTATGCAAGGTCATTCATGCAGGAACACTTATAGACTATTTCATGGTGAAGACAGGAGTGAGGCAAGGATGTCTTCTGTCACAATTCTTATTCATGTTCGCCATATACTGGATCATGAAAGAGACTACAGAAAATAGAAGAAACTGGATCCAATGGACACCTTGGGCTAGTTGGAGGACCTGGACTTTGCGGGTGACCTCGCTCTCCTCTCCCACGGCCATAAAAATGCAGAATGCATAACAAACATAGCTGCTAACCACAGTGGCAACACAGCCAGGACTCGACATCAACAGAAGCAAAGGTTATGAAAGCCAACACAAAGGACAAGAACCCCATCACATTGAAAGGAGAGCCACTGGAAGAGACAGACTCGTTCACATACCTGGGCAGTACAATAAACACAAATGGAGGCACAGAAGAAGACGTCAAAGCCAGGATACAAAAAGCAAGAGTTGCATTCATCATATAAACAAAATTGGAGAGCAAAACAAATCAAAATTAACACCAAACTGAGAATATTCAATTCTAATGTCAAGGCAGTTTTACTCTATGGACTGGAGACATGGTGAAGTACAAAGAAGACACTAAAAATATAGATCTCCATCACCAAATGCCTGCGCCGAATCTTACACCTGAAGTGGACAAGACTACACTCTGGAAAATGACCAAGCAACTACCCATAGAAATTGAAATAAAGAAGAAGCAACGGAGGTGGGTACGACACACACTCCAGAAACCTCCAGAAACCATCACCCGTCAAGCCACCACGTGGACCCCCCCAGGGAAGAGGCGAAGAGGTAGGCCACGAAACACATGGCAAAGAGATACAGAAAGGGAAACATAAGAGAAAGATGGAGAGGATGGCCACGGACAGAAAACAGTGGCGTTCCTTGGTCGATGGCCTATGCTCCCAGCGAGTAAACAGGCATAAATAAGTACACAGTTTACAAGGATTTTTTTTAGATTTACAAAGTTGAGTACACATTACCAAATTGTTATATATGGGGACAATGATAACAATCAATGCACTATTTTAGAGTGTTTTATTTCTGATACCTCCGTAAATATACATACACTAAGTATTGTTATTTTACTATGATATTGTAATTATTGTTCTGGACACGCTGTAATCGAACTGTCTGTGATAACGGGATGTTATATAACAATGAGTTACAGTAGTCTAGTCGAGAGGTGACGAGTGCGTTGACTGCATTTTTCGCGGCTTCGGTTGTTAGGTAGTGCCTATTGATGACAGTCTGTTTAGATGATAGTTACATGCGGCACACACAGCAGTCAGATGATCTGTCATCGTCAGATGTTGATCCATGTGAACTCCCAGATTCCTTATGCGGTGTGATGATGAAACCGTATCATCGCCAATTATCAAGGAGTAACGTCCGTACACCTTGAGATGATGTTTTGATGTAAAGACCATCAGCTTAGTTTTTCATCGTTTAATTTCAGCATGCGCACCGCCATCCATCGCCTGACTTCCCCAATACAGTATGTGAGTCGCCTTGCAGTTTCCACTTGGTCGCCTGGTTTGGCGGGATTGTACGACGCGTATAATTGAATGTCGTCGGCATATTTATGATATTTTATGCCATGTCTTTTGAATATTCGCTGCATTGGCGTGGTGTAAAAAGTGAACATGACAGGCCCAACGACCGAGCCCTGTGGCACACCACTCTGTAGCGGAATAGTCGTGGATGTTTCGAATCTTTCTGGACGCAGTGGATGCGGTCTTCCAAGTACGTCCGGAACCATGATAACGCCGTTTCAATAAGTCCAACATGACAAACAACATTGCATGATTCTTGTCGAGTTCACTAGCTATGTCATGCTGAACACGCAACAGACCTGTTTCTGTACTGTGAAGCATCTTATATGCTGATTGATATTCTTCATGCAGCCCATTCAAAGTGAGATGATCAAGGGTGATGATCAGGTCTTTGTCGAGAGTGTCGGATTTCAGAAGTGGTTTTACTATTGCTGTTTTCAAAGTGACCGGAAAGAGTCTGCTTAAAACTATTATTCACTATTGCCACCAGATAAGGAACGTGTACACCTAGTGTTTTCTTCAACAGATCAGTCGAGGCTGCATGTCTTTGGAGGGCACAACTAATCTGATGAAGTTCTTTATTTCCTCTTTACTCGTAGGTAGCAGTCGATCGAGTTCGCTTGACAACCTTTGGCTGCCAGAATCGATAGCAAGTATGTGCAGGCTGTTTGTGTTCTTTGATTTTAGGCAGCATGTAATCGGTCGGTAGATGTCATTCAACGTCGGGTTCAATTTCTTCGCGTGGGCTGTGTGCTCCCACACAATGCATGCGTACTGCAGCTGTGTAGCATAGCGCTAGAGCAGATGTTCTGATTGTCATTGGATTTGATCCCAACTTCGAGTTTATGAGCTTGCAATGGTATTTTGCTTTGATTCCAACATTCCATGTGCGCTTCGAACGATATAGTGTTCGGTTTAGAGACACCGGGTAAGAAAAATGGACTAGCTTGGAGTCATTCCAGTTAACGTCTGTCTGTTGTATTCGCGGTTGTGTAGATGGAAAAACTAACCTGTGGTTTTGTTGGATTTGCTCGCAGTTGGTTAGTTACATTGTACTCCGCCAGACGCACACGAGTACTGACAACACTTGGTTCTCGGTCTCAATAAAGTGTGTATGTTGGGTAGTGATGGTGAGATCGTCTGCATACACGAAGCTGCGTGTGTTCGGTTGACAGTATCGTATGCTGCTGAGTGAGATTCAAGTGGGCAAAAACCTGCCTGCTCCGGTATGAGGTACGTTCAGCAATAGGGAAAGACGGTTCATTATCAGTCACCCTTACAGCTTGTAGATGTGGCAGAGTAGCGAGATTGGTCTGAAGCTTTTCGGGCTTGATGGGTCCTTTCCAGACTTCAGTATGGCGACAACGCGTGATTGTGTCCAAACGAGTTGAACAAGTCCGACATCCAGTGCAATGTCATTGGTTCAAAGTGCTCGGTCTCTTCAGTTAGAATGTCATTAAATCCAGCGCTTTATCATTCCGTAGTTGTTTTAATGAGTTGCTCGGTTCATTCCAGTAAAGGAGTAATCGAAATTTCTTGATTGTTCCGCTCCAATTTGGGCTGGAGTTGTAAAACGAAAATTTAAGGGGAAGTTCTTACATAGCGCAGTATCCAGTCTTCAGGGTTGCTCAAAGCACTTTACACTTTACTTCCTGGCACACCTGTTCAATCTAACACCATCTCGATTACTCTAACAAGCATTCAACCACGCAGTAAATAATTCGCGAAGACGTATACCATGGTCTATAGCCAGGTACTCATTCATATAACTGAATGATTTGGAGCATTGCAGAGTCGAAATAAACTCTGCATCGCATTCGTCCACTACAACAAAGCCTTCGCCGACGACTTACTCATATGTGCTAATACACCACATGAGCTACAACAAATGGTACACGAATTAGCTGATGAAAGTGAAAATCAGGGTCTGAAGATGAACAAGTCGAAGACAAATGTGATGATGGAAAACGACATACCAATCTATGTCAACAACACTCAGACCGAGAACGTTGAAAGCTACACCTACCTTGGATAGAGATACAGCACCAGAGACAAACCAAGATATGGAGATTTAAAGGAGAATCACGGCCGGATGGACAGCACCGCGACATCTTCAAGAGTAACATTAGAACAAGCTTGAAGAGACAGTTCTACAACTCATGAGTATTTCCAGCAATGACATACAGCGCGGAAGCATGGACACTCATCATCCAAGCAAAGAATAAGCTAGCAGCCGCACAAAAAAAGATGGAAAGGAATATGTTATGTCATGGTCTAATAACATATTCTGTCACTAGGAAGAACCGAAAATCGGTCGCGTCTGTTTTTTTCGGGGAAATACTGTGGTTCAATGAACACATTGGCTTTACCAACAGTCCAACACTACCTTCCGCTACCATCATTCACACGAACACGAAAGGGACATCATGGGAGGTGGAAGTCGTCACTTGGTGAACTGAATGAAGGTCTGAACGTGGTGAATACCCGGGGGTAGGGGGCTGAGGCTCACCATAAACATCCACTTGAACTCCCCTCCGAGTTCCTTGCATCCCCCTCTTAGCCCTTCCCCTCCCACCCGAGTCCCGCATTGATCCTCGCCAAAAGCCTCCAGTTGCACCCGTCGGAGCTTCGCCAACACACCAATTCTCCAATGTTTTAATAGCACCACTTTCACAAAAACACATTGAAGCAAAACCGGGGGAGGGGGCACATTCCAAAAGCCTAGGGGCACATGCCCCCAAACCTTCTTCTCATAATTCTATATAACCAAAGAAGCATGTTTGCGGACGAGATTTCAAAATGATGGTTGCAATAGGTAACGCAGTAATTTCACACACGATACCAAACATATTCATATATTGAAGAGGGGTGACTGTTGTATTAATAAAACATAAATGTATAACAAAACAAAATTTAGCCATTAGCTATGACACAACAACGTCTCTTGGTTGAAGCTACTTGGCACTAACAAGCCGAAATAGGCCTGCGCCTCTTTGACTGAACAAGTTAATGCAGTGCAGTGAACAAGTTAATGCAGTGCAGTGAACAAGTTAATGCAGTGCAGTGAACAAGTTATTGCAGTGCAGTGAACAAGTTAATGCAGTGCAATGAACAAGTTAATGCAGTGCAGTGAACAAGTTAATGCAGTGCAGTGAACAAGTTAATGCAGTGCAGTGAACAAGTTATTGCAGTGCAGTGAACAAGTTAATGCAGTGCAGTGAACAAGTTAATGCAGTGCAGTGAACAAGTTAATGCAGTGCAGTGAACAAGTTAATGCAGTGCAGTGAACAAGTTATTGCAGTGCAGTGAACAAGTTAATGCAGTGCAGTGAACAAGTTAATGCAGTGCAGTGAACAAGTTAATGCAGTGCAGTGAACAAGTTAACTGGCCTTTAACCTGCGATTTGGCCGCAATGTCAATAATGTATTTTATATTGTTTCTCTTTTGTTTAAATTATGGCACAAGTTATTACGTTTATGTTTACACTACGTATCATGATAATGCAATGATTCAACTTAACCGCATTAAACGCAGAAACAATTCTTAGAAGCAACGTCTTCCCATGGCACGGGCTTCGCTGGAGATCTTTTCCCGACACGGGTCTATATTTCCCCCGTTACACCGTCACACTGGCCTTGTTTTCCGAAGGCAACATGCTACTTTCAGTTTCGTTACGCCCTCGACACAGTCAGTTTAGTTTTACGCACGCTGCTTCTCCTTCCCGACCCCGCCTTCGAGCCCTTGGGTTTGGGCGTGTCCCCCGGCTGTGCCTTCGGGGAGACCCATCTTTCCGTCGGCTCTGTCCCCGTTTCCTCGTCTTTCAGCCTCTGACACGTCTTATTCTTGAGTGTCGCATTGACCAGTCCGAGTAGAACGACGGCACAGAACATGGACCCGGTGATGATGACGTACACCATCGGCGTTGACAGGGACGAACTGTCGTCGTCTTCTGAAGTCACGTTAGTTGCCTGGACGACGGTATACGTCATCGGTGACGCGGTATGAGACGCGTCCATTGCGACGACGGTCAATGTCAGCGTATTTACGTCGTGTGTTATTTTTTAAACTACACGTTTGTTATTTTATTTAAATGTACCTAACTTTTCATTCAAGCTTTTTGTGTTCGACATCGAAGGTCAATAAGTCTATCTGCTTGCTTTAATGTGTGCAAGATATCGTTACCACAGCAATACAACGTTATGGCACAATGCTTGTGCCAAACCAGGTGACATGTCGTACCTCTGTGTGACACTCAAGCCATCTGGCTTATTGTTTGGTGCCAACGTCGTTTTCAGCGTTACTCTGTCCAAGACGGGCGCGTGTTTCGCTCAGTTGGGACGGCACGCCAGACCGAGATGTACTCTCGACGCGCCACTGGGGCGGTGGTGAAGATGTCTACAAGCATCGACTAGATGGCCTCTTGTGTATTTGATGCTGCGTTCCAGTCACCTCCTGCAAATTGTACACATGAGTTCGTGACCCCTAATTCTTCGAAGTTCACGAACTTATATTTGCCATTTGCACCAGGTGATTGGAACGAGGCAGGATTGTTGAGACAGACTGCTGCGCACTGACGAGACGGAGCCACAACCATTGGAAGTTGGCTACCTGTCTAATTTAGGAGGTCTTATTTCCAGTTTCACTGCTATCAGCCTTGCACAGGAAGATAGCATGATCCTGCCGCATTATCAGCGAATCAACCCGGATTTCGAGGACGAAAATGCCGTGGAGCCTGGTTTACTCACGACGACCTACAAAACAGAAAGTTTGTGGTTAGTTTTATTATACCCGGGGGGGGGGGGGGAGGGGTAGGGTTGGCAATGGCATTATATGACAGACGGCTGCAAACAATATGTATTTAAACATGCACACTTACAAATGAGTTACAACCACAGTTGAAGTTGATCAGTGTGTTCCTATTAATCACGATAGCTAAACCATTACATATAACACATAAAGCTGAACATTAAATAAACATTAACAGATATATCACAAATACAAGAGCAGGGTTGTGGGTGAACTTACAGATCAAGTTTTTAAATGTTTACAAAACATGAAAGCATAGACATGCATGCAGTAATCAATATTGGACAGAAAACCGTGATCTCCCATGACCTGTAAGCCATAGGCCTACTACACTAACAAATACATATGGGCGTCGATCGGTGGGGGACGAGGGGGACGCGTCCCCCACTTTTCAGCATGAAGGGGACAACACAGGAAATGTTCCCCCACCTTTTCAGTTCAGAAAAACAAATTTACGGGCATATAGCGGGATTGATCACTCCCTCTCTTAAAAGCCCCTACATAGGTTTAGTAGTAACATAAATAAATTAAGATATAACGTTCCGACTACTCAGTGGAAAATCACTAGATAAGCTGGTTGGTTGGCCGCAGCGCTAATATTGGTCTTAGTCCAGTAAATATCCATACACCTGTGACTGTCTGGAATGTATATCCGGTCCAGGGTGTCGTTCTATGTATGCGCATGCGTGCGCGACTGGCGTGACCTCGGATGGCCGATCAACTTTGACACCGTGCCAACATGTCGAGACTGAGTTCATAACCCACGTAGTAAGCTAGGATTCCATATGTACGGATGCGTCATGCGGACGCGGCATGCGGTGTGCGGCAACAAATGGCTACAATGGGAAGGTATAGGAATGATTCCATATGTACGAATGCGGATGCGGTTTCTGGTGTGGATACGGACGCGGCAAACTGAATCGGTCCATGTAGCGATTCAAAACGCATCCGGAATGTATTAGCGGGAAAGGAGGGTCTAGTAGCATTTTATATTTGCCATTGATGATTGAAACATGCCGTCGTAGAAACTACCAACATTTCAAGTAGTAGAAGTTGTTGTAAAAGAAAAGGTTCTCCTCGTTTTGGTGTAGTCAATGAACTAGATGATTGTACGCACCATATTGACTCCGTTTTTAACGGTGGCTTCGGTATCTGTTTTGCCACACTTGAAACGCTGCCACAATTAAGATTGTCATTTGTTGTTGCAGTAGGTACGAGCGCGGCAATACGGGACAATTCAACGTATTTTATGAATAGATGTATTTAATTATTATTAATTAAAATGTTTTATTTTGTTACTTTCGTTTATTTAATTACTTTATATATAATCTTTTAAATTTTAATATAATATCATTTTCCAGTTATATGCATATTTTTTATTCCATATACTTTTTACAATGCTTGTACGCCCCTATGATACAGCGCTATAGAAATGCTCGTTGTAAACGTGACCCATCCGCAAATAGCAGCCGTATCCGTATGCCGCACCCGTCCGTACATTTGGAATCCTAGCTTTAAGCCTACGTAATAATCACTTCTCCAGCGCTGTAGCGACGACCTACTTTTCCCCTACTTTGCAGATTACAGTTTCGAGCCCGCACGTGTTCACGCCAGTAGACAGTTACATACATACCAAAGTGACAGAGATATAGCCTCTATATGTATGCCATGAAAAGGGGAGATTTATATTTAACGTTGTACGCGCTATAAACAGCGCTGAAAACTACTGCTGAGGCGAAGCCATAAGATGCACGACGCTCTGAAACAAATATATTAAGAAAAACTCCTATAAATAATTACAAGTTATGCTAATTATTAGGTTTTGTTATGTTTATTTATAATAATTGCAACAAAGGATCAATATATCATTAACATAGACTATTGTATGCATGGGTCGCGCATAGTTTCGGCAGTCACAGTGTTTAAGCTGGTCAAAGTAGCCGTTAACCTTTGACATGCATGTAGGCCTATGAAGTCTATAAACAACACGCAAAACGAGGTGGGACAACATCCTCGACCGGATATACATTTCAGACTGGTAAGCTGCCGGCTGAAATGTGAATTGGCTGAAGTGTGCTTCAACCGATGATAAACGGAAGTAGAAAGACGTTCTGGATCGATTGCCCTTCCAGACCATCACAATGGGCTCTATAAGTTTGCACCCCTGTGTTTATATATTAATAGGCACTAGCCATCAAGCACATTATACTTATAGGTGATAATTTTTGGTTTGCGCTGTCATCTCTTGGCTTGCAGCCTGGTGGATGCTTATCGCCTACAGCGGGACCAGCGGATTCCTGCTCTTTGTGCAATTTAATCCCATCTGAGTGATGACAAATTTCTTCGCCAAAAGGTGGAATTGGAAAGTCCTACACAGGCATCCCATAACTTCTGCACTTGTCACTTTTCAATATATATATATATATATATATATATATATATATATATATATGTATATATATATATATATATATATATATATATATATATATATATATATATATATATATATATATATATATATATAGGTCAATCTATAAAATCAAGGTTAAGTTCATTTTTGGCTCAAGATTGTTGAAATTCACTTATTTTCATACATCATAATCAAAAATCATACATGGAAGTAACTTATGTTTGTGTGGGTGCATCGGCCACTTGATGCAGTGGTCAGGTCCTGAGACTCACATTGGTGCTGCCTTTGGGCAGTCGGCAGCATCATGCGTCATGGGAAATATAGGCGCGTGCATTGCGCGTTCAGGATCGTTTCTTCCGTTCTCCTCAATCCTTCCTGCAGACTAGCTTCAAGACGTGGGAGGAGAAATGTGAATACTGGAGAGGGCACGGCTTTATCCAACTGGTCGCCACTGGGTAGACAACCTAACAATCCCAACCTTGATCGCACACCAGTTGCTCCTCGGTTAGGTTATGAGGTTGTCTACCCAGTGGCGACCAGTTGGATAAAGCCGTGCCCTCTCCAGAGAGAGCGAGGAGGGTTGGCTTCTACAGCAGCTATGCAATATTGTCGCAAACGAAGTCATTGTTATTAACAAGCATCTATTAATATGACATCCTCTCCAGTCCATTTGTCTGCAGACACAAGCAGGCAGCTGGAACGCTGTCTCTGCTGATCAATCCAGGGAGCAGAGGCCAATAAAGATCGGAAAAGTGGACCTGAATGCCACCACACTATCGTCAACACAAGTAGCAGAGTGGATTGACTCTTTCCCCATATCTGCATATGTTTCTGACACGCTTGACCATTGCGACTCTCCAGATCTGTCAAGCAGTTCCACCGAGACGCCGCACAAGGAGGAAAGTGTGAAGATATGTAAAGTTGATGAAGATGACCGCCAGTACAGAATTTGGAAATTTTTCCCACCCCCTCGATACCGAGACTGGTGTCCTCTACAATATCCACAATTGACAAGTGGCTCCAACGATGGTTAACGTGTCAGATTAGCCCTTGGTAGGACGATGGCAACTGCATTTCGCAGCTCACTCCTAACCGGATTCCATGCAAAGTTCAGTTCGCCAGAGAACATCTGAAACGAGATGTCAGAATTGGTGACAAGGTCGTGTTCGACCTAGAGTTCATATTTCTCTGTCTTCGGGTAGTGGGTTAACAGCGCGATATGGAACTCCTGCCAATATTTGGGAATGAGCTATGTGTTGTCCCTCCGTCACTTATGGATGAGTATGGTTGCCTCCGGAGAGGGAAAAACGCGAAACTAGTTCACAAGCTTGGAGTAACGCATCACAAGCCTCCACGCCCTGACGTCATCATCGAGGACGCCCAGCAGCTCTTGTATCACGTGGTCTGGCCCTGTGGCGGAAGGCCCAGTGCCAACAAAGCTCAAAATCTTCCAGACACTCGTGTGAATATATACATCAATCAAAAACCTTACACTAATAAAAATGTCTAAGTTCGCTGTCTGGCAACTAGACTATGTCGAAATACAGCCACTTTGTCGCTGGATGCACACGGGGATTTTCTTTAGGCTTTATTGCTGTTGGTACACCGAGACTGTTCAACTTTGCATTATGAATCGCAGGATTAAAGCGTGCTGAAATGCTTAAACAACCTTCGTCCATACATAATCATAATCATAATTATTATATAACTTCTATTGGGCCTAAATCCTTAGAAACCAAATTCAGGGGCGGAGCAATAAAAGGGTTGATCAGTCTCGGAGTAAATAAACAAATCCAGTTGTCATCAGATTGATTGATACGTCAGGAGAATAGGCAAGGTTGTAATGGTATGTTTTTTTTAAATGACATAAGAACATACCTTTTATAGAATGTGTGACCATGCTTTGATGAGCAGGGTATATTCTTTTACTAATTGTTCAATCTGTGACAGCTTCGGCGCTGGGCCCAGTCAGCACTCTCGAGTTGCCTTTGATTTCACTCGCTCATATCTAATCAATGTAAAGTTTCGATTTTTTCGAATATCTTCAATAATACACGATCCATAGTATGTGGTCAAATATAAATGGTATTATCTGTTTTTAAAGATGGTGCCAGACAAAATCTATATTATATCCATAGATTACATTTTGCAGAAGACGGGTGAAAGTTTGAAGACAGCTGCGTCAGTGCTTAAAGTTCAACATGCATTTCACAATGCTGTGCAATTGCGGTGGATGTGGGGGGGGGGGGGGCAATGGATATAATGTCCGGCGCAAACGTAAACAAATTATATTACAAAATGGCTGACATTTGAAAGTCAGTAAAGATTAAACGTACTACAATTTATATGATCATGTTTAAAAACCCTACATTTAGGCATCGATTTTATGGCTCTAATTTACGTAGTTCTAAGATATGCGGTAAATGGCTTAGTAGGACGCCATCTTTAAAAGTGGCGGATACATGAATGTCAGTGAGGGTTAAGTGTATCTTGTTGTGCATCGCTATCCACCAAGCTATCCAATATCGTGGTTTTTGAGATATTGTGACATTTGCATTGACGACCGCCTTCTTTAAAAATGGCGGAGGTAAAAACCGGAGAATAAAAAGTATATATATATTTGAAATCCTTGTCCCATAGCAAAAAATATCTACATACCACACGTTTTGCTCTAGATGAAACAGTTATTATCGTAATAATTTTGTATTGGCACCCATTTTTGAAATGCCCGCTAAATCACTATGGGACCAAACAGAACAAATGACAACATGTTTTTTTAGTTCTAAATACTATTTAGATGGGTAGTCTCATCAGCAAAGACAATGGAGGCCAAACAGACATGAAGGCAAGACTCGGTAAAGCCCGCTGTGCTTTCGCCAAACTGCAGACCATTTGGAAGTCCAACAAGTACACCACCAAAACAAAGTTAAGACTTTACAACAGTAACGTGAAGTCCATCCTACTGTATGGCTCAGAGTGCTGGCGAGTGGTTAAAGGGGACATGGCAAAGATCGATGCGTTCCACAATAGATGTCTGAGAAAGATCTGCCGAATATTCTGGCCAAACAAGATTTCCAACGTGGACCTCTATAAGAAGACGGGCTGCAACAGTGCTGTCCTCGAAATGAAACGCCGACGGCTGAGATGGCTAGGACACGTCCTGCGAATGCCCGGAGATAGCATCCCCAAAGTGTCACTGAGATGGACAGCACCTGGAAAAAGGAAGCGAGGACGGCCAAAGATGACGTGGCGACAAACAGTGATGGCCGAGCTGAGAGAGATGGGGCTATCGTGGGGTGAGGCTCAGGCCTCAGCCAAGGACAGAACCTTGTGGCGAAAGATTGTTGTGGCCTTATTTCCCACTGGGGACGAAGAGGAAAAGTAAGTAAGTAAAACCATTTGCCAAGGGTATACCAAAAATATGACAAGATTGATTTTTTGAACATTTGCCGAAGTGTTACAGTTATTATTATTACTGTGACATAATTCCGCTGCCATTTTGGGTATTGACCAAATTGTAAGCAAATCTTGAAAATATTGAGTTACAATTGCGAGTGAATTTGGTTGAAAACAGTTTATTTTACACAAATGTAGCCATATCGTATACCTTAGAGGAATTACCGGTGATAGATCGTATTACACAAATATAATCCGATCAATATGGAATTGAATTGAAGCACGACCGTGGATCCCCAAGCGATCCGTTAAGTATGATATTCCATTAGTACTAAACATCACTGCTGTTAAAATTAAAATACAACACACAGTTTACATAAACTCTGCCATGGGTAGGGTAGCTACATCGCCGATACCCTTCTTGTCTTCCACCAAGAAAATCTCAAAAATCGGATCATGGAACGTGAGAACCATATTCAAAGCAAACAAAGCAGCCCAAATAGCAAGGGAATTACGGGCAATATCACAGTACTATGGCTATGTGAAACGAGGTGGACACAGTCTGGACAAGTCAGACTGAATACGGAGAATTTATTCTGTACATGAAGAGGAAGATGCACATCATACAGAAGGCGTGGCACTCATGTTGTCACCTGAGGCACATAATGTTCTCATTAGCTGGGAAGCAGCGGGACCAAGGATCCACAAGGGACCACAGAAAAGAAAACCAGATCGTAGAACGAAAGTTCAGAAGATCAATGCAGGATGTGAGAATACAGAGAGGGGAATATACAAGATCTTCTTGAAGAAGGAAACATGGGCATATACGTACAATGGCAACATATCAAGGAGATGTGTACCAGCACATGCAGCGAAGTTCTGGGAAAGAAGAAATACCAACAAAACACTGGATTTCTGCAGACACTGTCAACAAAGTGCAAGTGAGAAAGGAAAAGAAAGGTGCAATTAACAACAGCCGAGCGAGAGCAGCAAAAGCAACAGCTAAGGAAGCATGAAACAACTGTATGATATGAACGCAAATTAGCAGTAAAGCACAAGCATACAGACATACAGACAAACTGCGAAAGACCAAGTAAGGCAGAGATTGAGAACGCCATCCATCACATGAAGAGAAGGAAAGCTTCCGGCCCAGAAAAAAATCATGCCGAGTCAATCAAGGCTGATATAGAGATCTCCACAGAGATACTGTTAGATCTATTCGAGAAGATATGGGAGCTAGAAGAAATACCAACTGAATGGAAAGAAGGGTACGTCGTGAAGCTCCCAAAGAAAGGAGATATGCAAGAATGTCAGGACTACAGAGGGATAATGCTCCTATCAGTACCTGGAAAGTTCCTCAACAGAGTAATTTTGGACAGACTTGAGTCAGGGGTGGATGCCAAGCTCAGAGACCACCAAGGTGGCCTCCGTAAAGATAGATCATGCACCGACCAAATAGCAACAATGCGAATCATTGTTGAACAGTCTATGGACAGTCTGTGTACATAAATTTTGTAGATTACGAGAAGGCATTTGATAGTCTCGACAGAGATAAGCTGTGGAAGCTCCTACAGCACTATCGGATACCAGATCAAATTTATATCTCTAATGAGAAATACGTACGAAGATATGGTATGCAAGGTCACATGCAGGAACACTTATAGACTATTTCATGGTGAAGACAGGAGTGAGGCAAGGATGTCTTCTGTCACAATTCTTATTCATGTTCGCCATATACTGGATCATGAAAGAGACTACAGAAAATAGAAGAAACTGGATCCAATGGACACCTTGGGCTAGTTGGAGGACCTGGACTTTGCGGGTGACCTCGCTCTCCTCTCCCACGGCCATAAAAATGCAGAATGCATAACAAACATAGCTGCTAACCACAGTGGCAACACAGCCAGGACTCGACATCAACAGAAGCAAAGGTTATGAAAGCCAACACAAAGGACAAGAACCCCATCACATTGAAAGAAGAGCCACTGGAAGAGACAGACTCGTTCACATACCTGGGCAGTACAATAAACACAAATGGAGGCACAGAAGAAGACGTCAAAGCCAGGATACAAAAAGCAAGAGTTGCATTCATCATATAAACAAAATTGGAGAGCAAAACAAATCAAAATTAACACCAAACTGAGAATATTCAATTCTAATGTCAAGGCAGTTTTACTCTATGGACTGGAGACATGGTGAAGTACAAAGAAGACACTAAAAATATAGATCTCCATCACCAAATGCCTGCGCCGAATCTTACACCTGAAGTGGACAAGACTACACTCTGGAAAATGACCAAGCAACTACCCATAGAAATTGAAATAAAGAAGAAGCAACGGAGGTGGGTACGACACACACTCCAGAAACCTCCAGAAACCATCACCCGTCAAGCCACCACGTGGACCCCCCCAGGGAAGAGGCGAAGAGGTAGGCCACGAAACACATGGCAAAGAGATACAGAAAGGGAAACATAAGAGAAAGATGGAGAGGATGGCCACGGACAGAAAACAGTGGCGTTCCTTGGTCGATGGCCTATGCTCCCAGCGAGTAAACAGGCATAAATAAGTACACAGTTTACAAGGATTTTTTTTAGATTTACAAAGTTGAGTACACATTACCAAATTGTTATATATGGGGACAATGATAACAATCAATGCACTATTTTAGAGTGTTTTATTTCTGATACCTCCGTAAATATACATACACTAAGTATTGTTATTTTACTATGATATTGTAATTATTGTTCTGGACACGCTGTAATCGAACTGTCTGTGATAACGGGATGTTATATAACAATGAGTTACAGTAGTCTAGTCGAGAGGTGACGAGTGCGTTGACTGCATTTTTCGCGGCTTCGGTTGTTAGGTAGTGTCTATTGATGACAGTCTGTTTAGATGATAGTTACATGCGGCACACACAGCAGTCAGATGATCTGTCATCGTCAGATGTTGATCCATGTGAACTCCCAGATTCCTTATGCGGTGTGATGATGAAACCGTATCATCGCCAATTATCAAGGAGTAACGTCCGTACACCTTGAGATGATGTTTTGATGTAAAGACCATCAGCTTAGTTTTTCATCGTTTAATTTCAGCATGCGCACCGCCATCCATCGCCTGACTTCCCCAATACAGTATGTGAGTCGCCTTGCAGTTTCCACTTGGTCGCCTGGTTTGGCGGGATTGTACGACGCGTATAATTGAATGTCGTCGGCATATTTATGATATTTTATGCCATGTCTTTTGAATATTCGCTGCATTGGCGTGGTGTAAAAAGTGAACATGACAGGCCCAACGACCGAGCCCTGTGGCACACCACTCTGTAGCGGAATAGTCGTGGATGTTTCGAATCTTTCTGGACGCAGTGGATGCGGTCTTCCAAGTACGTCCGGAACCATGATAACGCCGTTTCAATAAGTCCAACATGACAAACAACATTGCATGATTCTTGTCGAGTTCACTAGCTATGTCATGCTGAACACGCAACAGACCTGTTTCTGTACTGTGAAGCATCTTATATGCTGATTGATATTCTTCATGCAGCCCATTCAAAGTGAGATGATCAAGGGTGATGATCAGGTCTTTGTCGAGAGTGTCAGATTTCAGAAGTGGTTTTACTATTGCTGTTTTCAAAGTGACCGGAAAGAGTCTGCTTAAAACTATTATTCACTATTGCCACCAGATAAGGAACGTGTACACCTAGTGTTTTCTTCAACAGATCAGTCGAGGCTGCATGTCTTTGGAGGGCACAACTAATCTGATGAAGTTCTTTATTTCCTCTTTACTCGTAGGTAGCAGTCGATCGAGTTCGCTTGACAACCTTTGGCTGCCAGAATCGATAGCAAGTATGTGCAGGCTGTTTGTGTTCTTTGATTTTAGGCAGCATGTAATCGGTCGGTAGATGTCATTCAACGTCGGGTTCAATTTCTTCGCGTGGGCTGTGTGCTCCCACACAATGCATGCGTACTGCAGCTGTGTAGCATAGCGCTAGAGCAGATGTTCTGATTGTCATTGGATTTGATCCCAACTTCGAGTTTATGAGCTTGCAATGAATGGTATTTTGCTTTGATTCCAACATTCCATGTGCGCTTCGAACGATATAGTGTTCGGTTTAGAGACACCGGGTAAGAAAAATGGACTAGCTTGGAGTCATTCCAGTTAACGTCTGTCTGTTGTATTCGCGGTTGTGTAGATGGAAAAACTAACCTGTGGTTTTGTTGGATTTGCTCGCAGTTGGTTAGTTACATTGTACTCCGCCAGACGCACACGAGTACTGACAACACTTGGTTCTCGGTCTCAATAAAGTGTGTATGTTGGGTAGTGATGGTGAGATCGTCTGCATACACGAAGCTGCGTGTGTTCGGTTGACAGTATCGTATGCTGCTGAGTGAGATTCAAGTGGGCAAAAACCTGCCTGCTCCGGTATGAGGTACGTTCAGCAATAGGGAAAGACGGTTCATTATCAGTCACCCTTACAGCTTGTAGATGTGGCAGAGTAGCGAGATTGGTCTGAAGCTTTTCGGGCTTGATGGGTCCTTTCCAGACTTCAGTATGGCGACAACGCGTGATTGTGTCCAAACGAGTTGAACAAGTCCGACATCCAGTGCAATGTCATTGGTCCAAAGTGCTCGGTCTCTTCAGTTAGAATGTCATTAAATCCAGCGCTTTATCATTCCATAGTTGTTTTAATGAGTTGCTCGGTTCATTCCAGTAAAGGAGTAATCGAAATTTCTTGATTGTCCCGCTCCAATTTGGGCTGGAGTTGTAAAACGAAAATTTAAGGGGAAGTTCTTACATAGCGCAGTATCCAGTCTTCAGGGTTGCTCAAAGCACTTTACACTTTACTTCCTGGCACACCTGTTCAATCTAACACCATCTCGATTACTCTAAGAAGCATTCAACCACGCAGTAAATAATTCGCGAAGACGTACACCACGGTCTATAGCCAGGTACTCATTCATATAACTGAATGATTTGGAGCATTGCAGAGTCGAAATAAACTCTGCATCGCATTCGTCCACTACAACAAAGCCTTCGCCGACGACTTACTCATATGTGCTAATACACCACATGAGCTACAACAAATGGTACACGAATTAGCTGATGAAAGTGAAAATCAGGGTCTGAAGATGAACAAGTCGAAGACAAATGTGATGATGGAAAACGACATACCAATCTATGTCAACAACACTCAGACCGAGAACGTTGAAAGCTACACATACCTTGGATAGAGATACAGCACCAGAGACAAACCAAGATATGGAGATTTAAAGGAGAATCACGGCCGGATGGACAGCACCGCGACATCTTCAAGAGTAACATTAGAACAAGCTTGAAGAGACAGTTCTACAACTCATGAGTATTTCCAGCAATGACATACAGCGCGGAAGCATGGACACTCATCATCCAAGCAAAGAATAAGCTAGCAGCCGCACAAAAAAAGATGGAAAGGAATATGTTATGTCATGGTCTAATAACATATTCTGTCACTAGGAAGAACCGAAAATCGGTCGCGTCTGTTTTTTTCGGGGAAATACTGTGGTTCAATGAACACATTGGCTTTACCAACAGTCCAACACTACCTTCCGCTACCATCATTCACACGAACACGAAAGGGACATCATGGGAGGTGGAAGTCGTCACTTGGTGAACTGAATGAAGGTCTGAACGTGGTGAATACCCGGGGGTAGGGGGCCGAGGCTCACCATAAACATCCACTTGAACTCCCCTCCGAGTTCCTTGCATCCCCCTCTTAGCCCTTCCCCTCCCACCCGAGTCCCGCATTGATCCTCGCCAAAAGCCTCCAGTTGCACCCGTCGGAGCTTCGCCAACACACCAATTCTCCAATGTTTTAATAGCACCACTTTCACAAAAACACATTGAAGCAAAACCGGGGGAGGGGGCACATTTCAAAAGCCTAGGGGCACATGCCCCCAAACCTTCTTCTCATAATTCAGTATAACCAAAGAAGCATGTTTGCGGACGAGATTTCAAAATGATGGTTGCAATAGGTAACGCAGTAATTTCACACACGATACCAAACATATTCAAATATTGAAGAGGGGTGACTGTTGTATTAATAAAACATAAATGTATAACAAAACAAAATTTAGCCATTAGCTATGACACAACAACGTCTCTTGGTTGAAGCTACTTGGCACTAACAAGCCGAAATAGGCCTGCGCCTCTTTGACTGAACAAGTTAATGCAGTGCAGTGAACAAGTTAATGCAGTGCAGTGAACAAGTTAATGCAGTGCAGTGAACAAGTTATTGCAGTGCAGTGAACAAGTTAATGCAGTGCAGTGAACAAGTTAATGCAGTGCAGTGAACAAGTTAATGCAGTGCAGTGAACAAGTTAATGCAGTGCAGTGAACAAGTTAATGCAGTGCAGTGAACAAGTTAATGCAGTGCAGTGAACAAGTTAATGCAGTGCAGTGAACAAGTTAATGCAGTGCAGTGAACAAGTTATTGCAGTGCAGTGAACAAGTTAATGCAGTGCAGTGAACAAGTTAATGCAGTGCAGTGAACAAGTTATTGCAGTGCAGTGAACAAGTTAATGCAGTGCAGTGAACAAGTTATTGCAGTGCAGTGAACAAGTTAATGCAGTGCAGTGAACAAGTTAATGCAGTGCAGTGAACAAGTTAATGCAGTGCAGTGAACAAGTTAATGCAGTGCAGTGAACAAGTTAATGCAGTGCAGTGAACAAGTTAACTGGCCTTTAACCTGCGATTTGGCCGCAATGTCAATAATGTATTTTATATTGTTTCTCTTTTGTTTAAATTATGGCACAAGTTATTACGTTTATGTTTACACTACGTATCATGATAATGCAATGATTCAACTTAACCGCATTAAACGCAGAAACAATTCTTAGAAGCAACGTCTTCCCATGGCACGGGCTTCGCTGGAGATCTTTTCCCGACACGGGTCTATATTTCCCCCGTTACACCGTCACACTGGCCTTGTTTTCCGAAGGCAACATGCTACTTTCAGTTTCGTTACGCCCTCGACACAGTCAGTTTAGTTTTACGCACGCTGCTTCTCCTTCCCGACCCCGCCTTCGAGCCCTTGGGTTTGGGCGTGTCCCCCGGCTGTGCCTTCGGGGAGACCCATCTTTCCGTCGGCTCTGCCCCCGTTTCCTCGTCTTTCAGCCTCTGACACGTCTTATTCTTGAGTGTCGCATTGACCAGTCCGAGTAGAACGACGGCACAGAACATGGACCCGGTGATGATGACGTACACCATCGGCGTTGACAGGGACGAACTGTCGTCGTCTTCTGAAGTCACGTTAGTTGCCTGGACGACGGTATACGTCATCGGTGACGCGGTATGAGACGCGTCCATTGCGACGACGGTCAATGTCAGCGTATTTACGTCGTGTGTTATTTTTTAAACTACACGTTTGTTATTTTATTTAAATGTACCTAACTTTTCATTCAAGCTTTTTGTGTTCGACATCGAAGGTCAATAAGTCTATCTGCTTGCTTTAATGTGTGCAAGATATCGTTACCACAGCAATACAACGTTATGGCACAATGCTTGTGCCAAACCAGGTGACATGTCGTACCTCTGTGTGACACTCAAGCCATCTGGCTTATTGTTTGGTGCCAACGTCGTTTTCAGCGTTACTCTGTCCAAGACGGGCGCGTGTTTCGCTCAGTTGGGACGGCACGCCAGACCGAGATGTACTCTCGACGCGCCACTGGGGCGGTGGTGAAGATGTCTACAAGCATCGACTAGATGGCCTCTTGTGTATTTGATGCTGCGTTCCAGTCACCTCCTGCAAATTGTACACATGAGTTCGTGACCCCTAATTCTTCGAAGTTCACGAACTTATATTTGCCATTTGCACCAGGTGATTGGAACGAGGCAGGATTGTTGAGACAGACTGCTGCGCACTGACGAGACGGAGCCACAACCATTGGAAGTTGGCTACCTGTCTAATTTAGGAGGTCTTATTTCCAGTTTCACTGCTATCAGCCTTGCACAGGAAGATAGCATGATCCTGCCGCATTATCAGCGAATCAACCCGGATTTCGAGGACGAAAATGCCGTGGAGCCTGGTTTACTCACGACGACCTACAAAACAGAAAGTTTGTGGTTAGTGTTATTATACCGGGGGGGGGGGGGGGGGGGGGAGGGGTAGGGTTGGCAATGGCATTATATGACAGACGGCTGCAAACAATATGTATTTAAACATGCACACTTACAAATGAGTTACAACCACAGTTGAAGTTGATCAGTGTGTTCCTATTAATCACGATAGCTAAACCATAACATATAACACATAAAGCTGAACATTAAATAAACATTAACAGATATATCACAAATACAAGAGCAGGGTTGTGGGTGAACTTACAGATCAAGTTTTTAAATGTTTACAAAACATGAAAGCATAGACATGCATGCAGTAATCAATATTGGACATAAAACCGTGATCTCCCATGACCTGAAAGCCATAGGCCAACTACACTAACAAATACATATGGGCGTCGATCGGTGGGGGACGAGGGGGACGCGTCCCCCACTTTTCAGCATGAAGGGGACAACACAGGAAATGTTCCCCCACCTTTTCAGTTCAGAAAAACAAATTTACGGGCATATAGCGGGATTGATCACTCCCTCTCTTAAAAGCCCCTACATAGGTTTAGTAGTAACATAAATAAATTAAGATATAACGTTCCGACTACTCAGTGGAAAATCACTAGATAAGCTGGTTGGTTGGCCGCAGCGCTAATCTTGGTCTTAGTCCAGTAAATATCCATACACCTGTGACTGTCTGGAATGTATATCCGGTCCAGGATGTCGTTCTATGTAAGCGCATGCGTGCGCGACTGGCGTGACCTCGGATGGCCGATCAACTTTGACACCGTGCCAACATGTCGAGACTGAGTTCATAACCCACGTAGTAAGCTAGGATTCCATATGTACGGATGCGTCATGCGGACGCGGCATGCGGTATGCGGCAACAAATGGCTACAATGGGAAGGTATAGGAATGATTCCATATGTACGAATGCGGATGCGGTTTCTGGTGTGGATACGGACGCGGCAAACTGAATCGGTCCATGTAGCGATTCAAAACGCATCCGCACTCAAATCGGATAGGAAATTCTCTTGATTTACGTCATTACAGATGTGTTTTCCTAACTCTCAAAATGACGGAATGTATTAGCGGGAAAGGAGGGTCTAGTAGCATTTTATATTTGCCATTGATGATTGAAACATGCCGTCGTAGAAACTACCAACATTTCAAGTAGTAGAAGTTGTCGTAAAAGAAAAGGTTCTCCTCGTTTTGGTGTAGTCAATGAACTAGATGATTGTACGCACCATATTGACTCCATTTTTAACGGTGCCTTCGGTATCTGTTTTGCCACACTTGAAACGCTGCCACAATTAAGATTGTCATTTGTTGTTGCAGTAGGTACGAGCGCGGCAATACGGGCCAATTCAACGTATTTTATGAATAGATGTATTTAATATTATTAATTAAAATGTTTTATTTTGTTACTTTTGTTTACTTAATTACTTTATATATAATCTTTTTAATTTTAATATAATATCATTTTCCAGTTATATGCATATTTTTTATTCCATATACTTTTTACAATGCTTGTACGCCCCTATGATACAGCGCTATAGAAATGCTCGTTGTAAACGTGACGCATCCGCAAATAGCAGCCGTATCCGTATGCCGCACCCGTCCGTACATTTGGAATCTTAGCTTTAAGCCTACGTAATAATCACTTCTCCAGCGCTGTAGCGACGACCTACTTTTCCCCTACTTTGCAGATTACAGTTTCGAGCCCGCACGTGTTCACGCCAGTAGACAGTTACATACATACCAAAGTGACAGAGATATAGCCTCTATATGTATGCCATGAAAAGGGGATATTTATATTTAACGTTGTACGCGCTATAAACAGCGCTGAAAACTACTGCTGAGGCGAAGCCATAAGATGCACGACGCTCTGAAACAAATATATTAAGAAAAACTCCTATAAATAATTACAAGTTATGCTAATTATTAGGTTTTGTTATGTTTATTTATAATAATTGCAACAAAGGATCAATATATCATTAACATAGACTATTGTATGCATGGGTCGCGCATAGTTTCGGCAGTCACAGTGTTTAAGCTGGTCAAAGTAGCCGTTAACCTTTGACATGCATGTAGGCCTATGAAGTCTATAAACAACACGCAAAACGAGGTGGGACAACATCCTCGACCGGATATACATTTCAGACTGGTAAGCTGCCGGCTGAAATGTGAATTGGCTGAAGTGTGCTTCAACCGATGATAAACGGAAGTAGAAAGACGTTCTGGATCGATTGCCCTTCCAGACCATCACAATGGGCTCTATAAGTTTGCACCCCTGTGTTTATATATTAATAGGCACTAGCCATCAAGCACATTATACTTATAGGTGATAATTTTTGGTTTGCGCTGTCATCTCTTGGCTTGCAGCCTGGTGGATGCTTATCGCCTACAGCGGGACCAGCGGATTCCTGCTCTTTGTGCAATTTAATCCCATCTGAGTGATGACAAATTTCTTCGCCAAAAGGTGGAATTGGAAAGTCCTACACAGGCATCCCATAACTTCTGCACTTGTCACTTTTCAATATATATATATATATATATATATATATATATATATATATATATATATATATATATATATATATATATATATATATATATAGATATATATACATTGTAATATATAATATGTATATTAAAGATGGGACGAATCTGGAATTTAATTCGAATCGAATATCGAATCGAATATCCTCAAAATTTCGAATACGAATCGAGTAACGAATCGAATATGAATATTCAGTGGCTTCAAATTCGATTAGAATACTGAACGGTGTCGATATGTCTTGCCGGAACGCAGCGTCCTGCAGTGGCCACGGACACAAGTCCGTGCCGGAGTCGTCGGCATCGACATCGTGCCTTCGTGGCCATACGCAGCAATCTTTTTGTTTACTTTCTGACCTAACCACGAAAATGACTTCTTACAGCCACTAAGCTTATCCTCACATATCTTATGTCCATATGCACACATTAGATTACAAGATAAAATCATCTACATTCATATAAAGAATAAAATTAATAAAACAAACTCGCGCAAATCTCGACATGATCTAGAAGCCTTCTGCGGCTTCGCATTTATAATTTATCGCAGGCGTCGCTAAATAAACGACCGTCACCAATTTCGGTTTTATGCTAACCTTAAAGTAACCGTAGCCCGAAATAAGTCACTAATCGTAATCCTTACCCGAAACCCTAACCTTAAACCTTAACTCGACACGGCTAACAAAAGACCCATCGCCACAATACCGATAGCCGCCACCGACGGTGATGACACCGCGTTGCCGGCGAGTTTGTTTTGTAAAGTTTATTCGGTTAAGTAATGGTAGTGATTTTATTGTGTGATATTGTGTGACCTAGTGTGTGTATATGTATACATATATAAGATATATTAGGAGTAGTTAGGCGGTTGTAGTGTTTTTATAGGTAAGTCAGAGTCCCATTTTGCGGCGGAGGAATTGAAGGAAAATATTGGAGCGAATTTTCGAATTTCGAATTTCGAATTTCGAATTTCGAATTTCGAATTTCGAATTTCGAATTTCGAATCGAATCGAATCGAATCGAATCGAATCGAATCGAATCGAATCGAATCGAATCGAATCGAATCGAATCGAATCGAATCGAATCGAATCGAATCGAATCGAATCGAATCGAATCGAATCGAATCGAATCGAATCGAATCGAATCGAATCGAATCGAATCGAATCGAATCGAATCGAATCGAATCGAATCGAATCGAATCGAATCGAATCGAATCGAATCGAATCGAATCGAATCGAATCGAATCGAATCGAATCGAATCGAATCGAATCGAATCGAATCGAATCGAATCGAATCGAATCGAATCGAATCGAATCGAATCGAATCGAATCGAATCGAATCGAATCGAATCGAATCGAATCGAATCGAATCGAATCGAATCGAATCGAATCGAATCGAATCGAATCGAATCGAATCGAATCGAATCGAATCGAATCGAATCGAATCGAATCGAATCGAAT
>OZ024865.1:21117401-21317401 GCA_964017155.1 Oasisia sp. SBJ-2009
TCCGTCCGTCCGTCCGTCCGTCCGTCCGTCCGTCCGTCCGTCCGTCCGTCCGTCCGTCCGTCCGTCCGTCCGTCCGTCCGTCCGTCCGTCCGTCCGTCCGTCCGTCCGTCCGTCCGTCCGTCCGTCCGTCCGTCCGTCCGTCCGTCCGTCCGTCCGTCCGTCCGTCCGTCCGTCCGTCCGTCCGACCGTCCGTCCGTCCGTCCGTCCGTCCGTCCGTCCGTCCGTCCGTCCGTCGGTCCGTCGGTCCGTCCGTCCGTCCGTCCGTCCGTCCGTCCGTCCGTCCGTCCGTCCGTCCGTCCGTCCGTCCGTCCGTCCGTCCGTCCGTCCGTCCGTCCGTCCGTCCGTCCGTCCGTCCGTCCGTCCGTCCGTCCGTCCGTCCGTCCGTCCGTCCGTCCGTCCGTCCGTCCGTCCGTCCGTCCGTCCGTCCGTCCGTCCGTCCGTCCGTCCGACCGTCCGTCCGTCCGTCCGTCCGTCCGTCCGTCCGTCCGTCCGTCCGTCCGTCCGTCCGTCGGACGGACGGTTTAGTAGTCGCTTATTTTATGCAAAATGAACAAAGGCTGTGCATGTTGCTGGCAGTATATAGAGTACTATTCGTATACAAAGTAGGCCTTCGAGACGTACTGGAGTAGCAGATGTGAGCCGAATATAATTGAACTGGAGCGTCTTGACGAAGACCGACTGTTTTTAGTTAGCACCTGTACACGTACGTCGGGATGCGAGTGTACGCTTGTTGGGGTGCGTGATGTAATTTCAGCAACAAAACCTGCTACCGTAAACAACTCCACGAAACAATATTTTCAATTATCAATATTTTGTTTCTTCAGCAGTGCAACCTACTAATAGCTTCATTTATAAACGTAACACACTATCGACATTTACAGTAATACATCCTGCGACTATAACTGACCTTGTTTGTTGTGGCGTGGAGTGATAGAACCGGTCACCTCGTGTGACGTCCGTAACGCAGTGTGACGTCCGTGACACCCGTCAGTTGACGTGCGGACTGAAGGAAGTACGAAGTACGACTCTGACAGATCCAGCGACCCGAGTACACCGACCTCGTCGTTATAAGCCTATCCTGCTTCGGAGCTAAATATACGACCTGCCGCTCTCGGCTGCATATACCCGCGGATTCCTAGAAGACCAGTGAAGTGTTAAGACGAATTCTAGCGGCACTAGATTGGCGCCGGACGCTGGGTCTCCACTGACCACAGCTACGTATCCGCAGCGAGACGGCTGTCGGCGTCAATCACCCGCTGAAGGACGGCTTCATCGGAGTTGGACTCGCATCTCACCCGCCTGGAAGCGTTGACGCCTGATCCGCACCTCCCCCGTTCTCTAGGTTGTATATCACGTGCACTCGTCGCCCAGCAGGGCTGGCGACGACTTGACGTGCAGCAACTGAATAAGTAGAGGCATCAAACTGAACAGACGACAGGATTTGTGAAATAACATACACAACGACGAAACTGTGATGCGTAAACGTCTGTCTATAGGTCACACCAAACGCAGGGCGTAAACATTCTATTGGCATTTATGTCGTTCACAAGACTGTTATTCGTCAAACCACCGGAAGCGAGAGGCCAATTACTCCCGGGAGACGTGCGTTGACAATGCACCATGGCTTCAATTTCATGACAATTTGTTTCCAAGTCTCTTGCATTTTTTTTTTTTTACAATTTAACGATTTTTCTACAAGAGCTTGCCGGTTGTGTGTGTGTGTGTGTGTGTGTGTGTGTGCGTGTGCGTGTGCGTGTGCGTGTGCGTGTGCGTGTGCGTGTGCGTGTGCGTGTGCGTGTGTGCGTGTGCGTGTGCGTGTGTCAGAGTGTGGCCGAGTGTGTCCGAGTGTAACCACGTGTGTCCGCGTGTGTTCTCGTCTGTCCGCGTGTGTCAAATGTGTCTGCGGGTGTCCAAGTGTGCCCGCGTGTGTTCGCGCGTGTCCACGTGTGACCGCGTGTATCGGCGTGTGTTCGTGTTTGTTCGCGTGTGACCGTGTGTGTCTTGCAGTTGTTCGCATGTGTCCCATGTGATCGCATGTATCCATAAGTGTTCGCGTGTCTCCTTGTGTACAATACAATAGAATACAATAAAACATTAATGTCCCGAACCGTGAAATTAATTTTGCAGTGTTCGTCATCATAAAATATAAAATACACGTGTCCGCGTATTCAAGCGGTCATACACGGACACATGCGTATACACGCGGGTACATGCGGACCCACGCGGGCACACGCGGATACGCCCGGGTACACGCACTTACACGTGGACACACGCGGGCACAGGTGGACACACGTCGACACACGCGGACACAAAGTATCCACGTGTGACCGCGTTTATTCGCGTGTGCTCGCGTGTGTCTGTGAGTGTTCCCGTCTATACACTTGTGACCGCCTGTACCCGCGCGTATCCTCATGTGTGCTCGTGTGTCCGCATGTTTTCGTGTGTGTCCGCGTGTGACCGCGTTTGTCCGCATGTGTTCTCGTGTGTCCCGTGTTACCATGTGTATCCATAAGTGTTCGCGTGTATCCGAATGTACCCACGTGTGTCTGGGCGTGTTCCCGTCAGTCCGCGTGTGTCCCGTGTGTCCGCGAGTGTCCACGTGTGTTCGTGTGTGATCGCGTGTGTCCGAGTATGTTCGCGAGTGTCCAGTGTTACAGCGTTTGTCCATCAGTGTTCGCGTGTGACAGCGTGTGACCCCGTGTGTCCGCGTGTGTCCGCGTGTGTTCGCATGGGACCGCGTGTGTCCGCGTGTAACCGAGTGTGTCTTCGTGTAACCACGTGTACCCGCGTTTATTCGCGTGTGTCCGCGTGTGTCCCCTGGCGTCCGCGTGTGCTCGCGTGTTTCAGCCTGTGTCCGCGTGTGTCCACGTGTGTTCCGGTGTATCCGCATGCAACACAGTGGGTCCGCTTGTAACCACGAGAGTCCGCGTGTCTTTGTATGTGTCCGCGTATGTCCGCGTGTCACCGCGTGTGTCTACGCATGTTCCGGTCTGTCCGCGTGTGTCCAGTGTGTAAGCGTATGTCCACGTGGGCCCGCGTGTGTTGGCGTGTGTCTACGTGTGAACGAGTGTGTCCACGTGTGTTCGTGTGTGTACGCGTGTGACCGCGTGTGTCCGCGTGAGTTCGCGTGTGTCACGTGTTACCGCGTGTATCCATATGTGGTCGCGTGGGTCCGCGGGTATACACGTGTGTTTGCGTGTGTTCGCATGTGTTCGCATGTGTTCGCGTGTGTTCGCGTGTGTTCGCGTGTGTTCGCGTGTGTTCCCGTCTGTTCACGTGTATCAGCGTGAACCCGCGCGTATTCGCGTGTGTCCGTGTGTGTTCTCGTGTGGCCCGTGTTACCGCGTTTATCCATAAGTGTTAGCGTGTATCCCCGTGTAACCAGGTGTGTCCCCGTGTGTTCCCGTGTGTTCGCGTGTGTCTGCGTTTGTTCCCGTGTGTCCGCGGTTGTTCGCGCGTGTCCCATGTGATCGCGTGTATCCATAAGTGTTCGCGTGTATCCAAGTGTATCCAAGTGTGACCGCGTTTGTTCCCGAGTGTTCGCGTGTTTCCGCGTGTGTCCGCGTGTGCTCGCGTATGTCCGCATGTGTCCACGTCTGCCCGAATTTGTTCGCGTTTGTCCGCGTGTGTTCTCGTGTGTCCCGTGTAACCACGGTTATCCATAAGTGTTCGCGAGTGTCCACTTGCGTCCGCGTGTGTTCTCGTGTGTCCGCGTGTGTCCGATTGTGCCCGCGTGAGTCCGCGTGTGACGGAGGGTGTCCGCGTATAAACCCGTGTACCCGAGTTTATCCGCGTGTGTCCGCGTGTACCCGAGTTTGTCCGCGTGTCCGCGTGTGTCCGCGTGTGTCCGCGTGTGTCCGCGTGTGTTCTCGTGTGTCCAGTGTTACCGCTGTTATCCATAAATGTTTGCGTGTGTCCGCGTGTGTGTGATATGTTACCGTCTGTCCTCGTGTGTCCAGTGTGTCCGCGTATGTCCACGTGTGCCCGTGTAAGTTCGCGTGTGACTTCGTGTGTGCGGGTGTTTCCGCGTGTGTCTGCGTGTGTTCCCGTGTGTCCGCTTGTGCTCAATGTGTCCGCGTGTGTCCACGTGTTCCCGCGTGTTTTCATGTGTGTCCACGTGTTAACGCGAGTGTCCACGTGTGTTCGTGTATGTCTGCGTGAGACCGCGTGTGTCCGTGTGTTTTCGCCTGTGTCCCGTGTTACCGCGTGTATCTATTATTGTTCGCGTGTGCACGCGGGTGTGCGCGTGTGTCCACGTGTGCACGCATTTTTCCGCGTGTGTTCGCGTGTATCCGCGTGTGTTCGATTGTGTCCCGTGTTACCTCTTGTGTCCATAAGTGTTCGCGTGTGACCGTGTGTGTCCACGTGTGCCTCGTGTGTTTCCGTGTGTTCGCGGGTGTTCGCGTGTGTTCGCGTGTGTTCGCGTGTGTTCGCGTGTGTCTGCGTATGTTCTCGTCTGTCTTCGTTTGTTCGCGTGTATCTGCGTGTGATCCCGTCTGTCTCCCTGTGTCCGGGTGTACCCGCGCGTATCCGTGTGTGTCTGCCTGCGTCCGCCTTTGTCCGCGTGTGTTCGTGTATTCTTGTTTGATCGCGTGTGTCCGCGTGTGTTCCCGTGTGTCCAGTTTTACAGCGTGTATCCATAAGAGTTCGCGTGTCCGCGTGTATCCAATTGTGAACCCGTGTGTTCGCGAGTGTTCGCGGGTGTCTGCCTGTGTTCCCGTCTGTCCGAGTGTGTCCGGTGTGTTCGCGTGTGTCCACTCGTGCCCGCGTATGTTCGCGTGTTCCTGCGTGTCCGTATGTTTCCGCGTTTCTTCGCGAGTGTTACAGTGTGTCCGCGTGTGCCCGCCTATGTCCGCAGGTGTCCATGTGTGACCGCCGTGTGTCCACGTGTATCTTCGTGTATCCGCCTGAGTCCGCGTGTGTCCGCGTGTGTCCGCATGTATCAGCGTGTATCCACGTGTCTCCCTGTTTGTCCGCGTGTGTCTGCGTGTGTTCGCGTGTGTCCGCGTATGTTCGCGTGTATTCGTGTGTCCATGAGTGGTCGCCTGTGTCTCCGGGTTTTCCTGTGTATCCGCGAGTGTGCACGTGTGTCCGCGTGTGCCCGGGTTTCCGCATGTGAGCGCGTGTGTCAGCGAGTGTCCGCGTGTGTGAGTATGTGTCCGGGTGTGTTCGCGTGTGTTCCTGTGTCTCCATATGTGGTCGCGTGTGTCCGCGTGTTTTCGTGTGCATCCGCGTGTCACTGCGTGTGTCCGCGTGTGTCCATGTGTTTCCGGGTGTGCCCGTGTGTTTCCGCGTGTCTCCGCGTGTGTCCAGTGTATCCGCGTGTGTTCGCGTGTGTCCGCGTGTGTCCCCGTGTGTCCGGTTGTGTCCAGCTTGTCCCCATGCTACCGCGTATTTTCGCGAGTGCTCGCGTGCGTCCGAGTATTCCCGGGTGTTTTCGCGTGTGTCCTCGTGTTTCCGCGTGTGTTCGTGTGTGTTCGTATGTGTCCCGTGTTAACGCGAGTGTCCATAAGTGTTCGCGAGTGACCGCGTGTGTCCGATCGGGTACGCGTCTTTCCGCGCGTGTCCGCGAGTGTCCGCGTGTTTCCTCGTGTGACCACGTGTTTCTGCGTGTGTCCACGTCTTTCTGAATGTGTCCGCGTGTAGTCTTGTTTGTCCGCTTGTGTTCGTATGTATCCGCGTATGTCCTTGTGTCACCATGTGTGTCAGCGTGTGTCCATGTGTGACCCCGTAAGTCCGCCTGTTTCCAGTGTGTCCGCGTGTGACCGCGTGTGTCCACGTGTGTCCACGTGTGTCCACGTGTGTCCACGTGTGCCCACTTGTGTCCGTATGTGTCTGCGTGTGTTCGCGCGTGTTCGCGTGAGTCCACATGTTGCCGGGTGTTTCCGCGTGTTACCAGTGTTTCCGGGTGTGGCCACGTGTCCGTGAGTTCGCGTTTGTCCGCATGCGTACGCGTTAGTACGAATGAATTCGTATATGAATAACGTGTCACCACTTCTGTCCGCTAGTGTGCAGCGTGTCCGCGTGCTCCCTCGTATTTTCGCTAGTGTTCGCGTGTGTCCGCCTGTTCCCACGTGTTTTCGCGTGTGTCGGCGTGGGTTCGCGTGTGTTCGCTTGTGATCGCGGGTGTACGCGTGTGTCCACGTGTGTCGCAATGTGTTCGCCTGTGTCCGCGACTGTCCCCGTTTGTTCGCGTGTGTTCGCTTATGTTCACGTGCGACTGCGAGTGCCCGCGTGTGCCCGCGTGTGTCAGCATGTGTGGGCATGTTTTCTCGTGTGCTCGTGTCTCCATGTGTGGTAGCCTGTGTCCGCGTGTTTTCGTGTGCATCCGCGTGTCACTGCGGGTGTACGTGTGTGTCCAGTGTATCCGCGTGTGTACGCTTATTTCCGCGTGTGTCCGCGTGTGCCCGCGTGTGTTCGCGTTTGTCCGCGTGTGAGCGCGTTATGTTAGTGTTTGTTCGCGTGTGTACGCGTTTGTTCGTTTGAGTCCTTGTATGACTAACGTGTCACCGCGTGTGTCCCCGTGTGTCCTCGTCTTTACTCTTGTCTGCAGCGTGTCCCCACGCTTCCGCGTATTTTCCGGTGTGTTCGCGTGTGTCCGCGTGTTCCCACGTGTTTTCGCGTGTGTCCGCGTGTGTCCGCGTGTGTCCGCGTGTGTCCGCGTGTTTTCGTGTGGGTCCGCGTGTGTCCGCCTCTGTCCGAGTGTGTTTCAGTGTGTCCCGTGTTACCGCGTTTGTCCATAAGTGTTCGCGTGTGACCGCTTGTGACCGCGTGTGTCCGCGTGTATCCGCGTGTGTCCGAGTGGGTCCGCGTGTGTCCGCGTGTGCCCGCGTGTGTTCGCATTTGTCCGCGTGTCAGCGCGTTATGTTAGCGTTTGTCCGCGTGTTTACGCGTTTGAGTCCTTGTATGACTAACGTGTCACCGCGTGTGTCCCCGTATGTCCTCGTCTTTACTCTTGTCTGCAGCGTGTCCCCACGCTTCCGCGTTTTTTCGGGTGTGTACGCGTGTGTCCGCGTGTTCCCACGTGTTTTCGCGTGTGTCCGCGTGTATCCGCGTGTTTTCGTGTGGGTCCGCGTGTGTCCGCCTATGTCCGAGTGTGTTTGTGTGTGTCCCGTGTTACCGCGTTTGTCCATAAGTGTTCGCGTGTGACCGCGTGTGACCGCGTGTGTTCGCGTGTGTCCGCGTGTGTCCGCGTGTGTCCGTGTGTGTCCGCCTGTGTCCGGTTGTGTCCGCGTGTGTCCGCGTGTGACCGATTGTGTCCGCGTGTAACCACATGTACCCGCGTTTATCCGCGTGTGTCCGCTTGCGTCCGCGTGTGTCCGCGTGTGTCCGAGTGTGTTCGTATGTGTCCGCGTAAGTCCGCGTTTCACCGCGTGTGTCTGCGTGTGTTCCCGTCTGTCCGCTTATGTCCAGTGCGTCCGCGTTGTCCATGTGTGCCCGCGTATGTTCATGTGTTAACGCGAGTATCCACGTGTGTTCGTGCGTGTCGGCGTGAGACCCTGTGTGTCAGCGTGTGTTCGCGTGTTTCCCGCATTACAGCGTGTATCAATAATTGTTCTCGTGTGTCCGGATGTGTTCCCGTCTGTCCACGTGTGTTAGCGTGTACCCGCGTGTACCCGCGTGTGTCCGCGTGTGTCCAGTATTACCGCGTATATCCATAAGTGTGCGCGTGTATACGCTTGTATCCGTGTGTTCCCGTGTGTCCTCGTGTGTCTGCGTGTGTTCCCGTCTGTCGACGCGTGTCAGCGTCTACCCGCGCGTATCCGCGTGTGTCCGCGTGTGTCCCGTGTCACCGCGTATACCCATATGTGTATCCGTGTGTATCCGTGTGTATCCACGTGTGCCCCCGTGTGTTCCAGTGTGTTTGCGAGTGTCTGCGTGTGTTCCCGTCTGTCCGCGTGTGTCCAGTGTGTTCGCGAGTGACAACGTATGCCTGCGTATATTCGCGAGTGCCTGTGTCAGCTTGTGTTCACGTGTGTTCGTGTGTGTCCGCTTATGTCCGCGTGTGTCCGCTTGTGTCCGCGTGTGTCCGCGTGTGTCCGCGTGTGTCCGCGTGTGTCCGCGAGTGTCCGCGTGGGTCCGTGTGTCCGCGTGTGTCCGGTTGTACCCGCGTGTGTCCGCATGTAACCGATTGTGTCAGCGTGTAACCACATGTACGCGCGTTTATCCGCGTGTGTCCGCGTGTGTCCGCGTTAGTCCCCGTGTGTCCGAGTATGTTCGTATATGTCCGCGTATGTCCGCGTGTCACCCCGTGTGTTTGCGTGTGTTCCCGTCTGTCCGCTTGTGTCCAGTGTGTCCGCGTTGTTAATGTGTTAAAGCGATTATACACGTGTTTTCGTGTGTGTCGGAGAGAGACCGTGCGTGTCAGCGTGTATTCGCGTGTTTCCCGTATTACCGCGTGTATCCATAATTTTTCGCGAGTTTAGGCGTGTGTTCCCTTCTGTCCACTTGTGTTAGCGTGTACCCGCGCGTATCCGCGTGTTTCCGCGTGTGTCCCGTGTTACCGCGTATATCCAAAGGTGTGCGCGTGTATCCGCATGTATCCACGTGTGCCCCCGTGTGTTCTCGTGTTTCTGCGTGTGTTCCCGTCTGTCCGCGTGTGTCCAGTGTGTTCGCGAGTGATCACGTGTGCCCGCGTATGTTCGCGTGTGCCTGTGTGTGCCCGCGTGTGTTCGCGTTTGTCTGCGTGTGTTCCCGTCTGTCCACGTGTGTCAGCGTGTACCCGCGCGTATCCGCGTGTGTCCCGCGTCACCGCCTATACCCACAAGTGTTCGCGTGTATACGCGTGTATCCACCTGTGCTCCCGTGTGTTCCCGTGTGTTCGCGTGTCTGCGTGTGTTCCCGTCTGTCCGCGTGTGTCCAGTGTGTTCGCGAGTGACCACGTGTGCCCGCGTATATTCTCGAGTGCCTTCGTGTGTGCCTTCGTGTGTGTGTTTCCGCGTTTGTTTGTGAGTGTTCGCTAGTGTCCGTGTGTGGCCACGTATATCAGCATGTATCCACGCATGCCCGAGTGTGTTCGTGTGTGTCCGCGTGTACCCACGTGTGCCCGCGTGTGTTCTCGTGTGTCTGTGTGTTCCCGTGTGTCCAGATGTTCCCGGATGTACCAGCGCGTATCCGCATGTGTCCGCTTTCGTTCGAGTGTTTTCGCGTGTGTCCGCGAATGACCGCGTTTGTCTGTGTGTGTTCTCGTGTGTCCCATGTTACCGCGGGTATCCATAAGTGTTCGCGTGTGTCCGGCTGTGTGCGCGAGTGTTCCCGTCTGTCCGCGTGTGTCCAGTGTGTCCGCGTGTGTCCACGTACGCCCTTGTAAGTCCGCGTGAGTCCGCGTGTGTCCGCGTGTGTCCGCGTGTGTCCGCGTGTGTCCGCGTGTGTCCGCGTGTGTCCGCGTGTGTCCGCGTGTGTCCGCGTGTGTCCGGTTGTGTCCGCGTGTGTCCGCTTGTGACATATTGTGTCCGCGTGTAACCACATGTACCCGCGTGTGTCCCGGACACTAGCGAACACTCACAAACAACACGGCTGTCCGCGTGTGTCCAGTGTGTCCAGTGTGTCCGCGTGTGTCCACGTGTGCCCATGTATGTCCTAGTGTGTCCGCGTGTGACCGAGTGTGTGCGCGTGTAACAAAGTGTGTTCGCGTGTGTCCACGTGTTCCCGCGTGTATCCGCGAGTGTCTTCCCGTGTTCCCGTCTGTCCGCGTGTGTCCAGTGTGTCCGCGTGTGTCCGTATGTGCCCGCGTGTGTTCGCGTGTGTCCACCTGTGAACGCGTGTGTCCACGTGTGTTCGTGTGTGTCCGCTTGTGTCCGCGTGTGTCCGCGTGTGTCCGCGTGTGTCCGCGTTTTTGCCGTTGTTCCCGCGTGTGTCCGCGTATATCCGCATGCGTCCGCGGGTGTCCACATGTTTACGCGTTTGTTCCCGAGTGTTCGCCTGTGTCCGCGTGTGTCCGCGTGCTTGTGCCCGCGTATGTCGGCAGATGTCCACGTGTGACCGCGTGTGTCCGCCTGTGTCCGCCTGTGTCAACAGGTATACGCATGTATCCGCGTGGGTTCGCATGTATCCGCGTGTGTTCGCGTGTGTCCCGTGTTACCGCGTGTGTCCATAAGTGTTCCGGCGTATGTCCGCGTGTGTTCGCGTGTGTCCGCGTGTGTCCGCGTGTGTCCGCGTGTGTCCGAATGTGTTCGTGTGTGTCCCGTGTTACAGCGTTTGGCCATGACTTTTCGCGTTTGACGGCGTGTATCCACGTGTGCCCAGTGTGTCCGCGTGTGTCCGCGTGCGTCCGTTTGTATCGACGTATTTCCGTGTGTATCGACGTATGCCCGTGGGCCTTCGTATGTGTTCGCTCTTGTCCCAATCTGTCCGCGTGTGTCCAGTGTGTTCGCGTGTGTTCACGTACGCCCGCGCGTGTTCGCGTGTATCCGCGTGTGTCCGGTTGTGACCGATTGTGTCCGCTTATAACAACGAGTCCCCGCGTTTATCCGCGTGTGTCCGCGTGTCACCGCGTGTGTCTGCGTGTGTTCCCGTCTGTCCGCGTGTGTCCCGTGTATCGGCGTGTATCCGCGTGTCTCCCCGTGTGTTCGCGTGTGTCTGTGCATGTATTCGCGTGTATCCACGTAAGTTCGCGTGTGTCCGCGTGTGTCCGCGAGTGTCCGCGTGTGACCGAGTGTGTTCGCGTGAATTCACATGTGTCCGCGTGTGGCCACGTGTGTCCGCGTATATCCATGTGTGTCTGCGCTTGTTCCTGTCTGTCAGCGGGTGTCCGGTGTGTCCGCCTGGGTCCACGTGTCCCCGCGTGGGTTCGCGTGTGTCCACATGTGAAAGGGTGTTTTCACGTGTGTTCGTATGTGACCGCTTGTGTCCGAGTGTGTTCTCGTGTGTCCCGTGTTACCGCGTTTGTCCAGTGTGTCCGCGTGTGACCTCGTGTGTCCGCGTGTGTCAGCGTGTGTCCGTGTGTGTGAACGTGTATTCGGGTGTGTCGACGTGGAAACGAGTGGGTCGGCGTGTAACCACTTGAGTCGGCATGTGTTCGTATGTGTCCGCGTGTCACCGCGTGTGTCTGCGCGTGTTCCCGTCTGTCCGCGAGTGTCCAGTGTGTCCGCGTGTTTTTGCAGGGGTGCCCGTGTGTGTACGCGTGTGTCCGCGTGTGTTCCAATGTCTGCCGTGTTACCGCGTGTGTCCATAAGTGTTCTCGTGTGACCGCTTGTGTCAGCATGTATCCCTGTCTGCCCGCGTGTGTCCAGTGTGCCCGGTTGTGTCCATGTGTGCCCGCGTGTGTTCGGGTGTGTCCACGTATGAACGGGTGTTTCCACACGTGTCCGCGTGTAAACACGTGTAGCCGCATTAATCCGCGTGTGTCCGCGTGTGTCAGCATATGTCCGCCTGTGTGAACGTGTGGTTGGGTGTGTCCACGTGCAACCGATTGGGTCTGCGTGTAACCACTTGAGTCCGCATGTGTTCGTATGTGCCCGCGCCAGTCTGCTTGTCACCGCGTGTGTCTGCGCGTGTTCCCGTCTGTCCGCGTGTATCCAGTGGGTCCGTGTTACCTTGTGTGTCCATAAGTGTTCGCGTGTGACCGTGTGTGTCCACGTGTGCCCCGTGTGTTCACGTGTGTTCGCCTGTGTTCGCGTGTGTCTGCGTATGTTCCCGTCTTTCCTCGTTTGTTCGCGTATTTCTGCGTGTTCCCGTCTGTCCCCGTGTGTCCGGGTGTACCCACGCGTATCCGTGTGTGTCCGCGTGTGTCCGCGTGTGTCCGCTTGTTTTCGTGTGTCCGCGTTTGATCGCGTGCGTCCGCGTGTGTTCTCGTGTGTCCAGTTTTACCGCGTATATACATAAATGTGTATCCAGTTGTGCACCCGTTTTTTCGCGAGTTTTCGCCTGTGTCTGCGTGTGTTCCCGTCTGTCCGAATGTGTCCAGTGTGTTCGCGTGTGTCCACGCGTGCCCGCTTATTTTCGCGTGCGCCTGCGTGTGTCCGTATGTTTCCCCGTTTGTTCGCGAGTGTTCGAGTGTGTCCGCGTGTGTCCGCGTAAGTCCGCAGGTGTCCATATGTGACCACCGTGTGTCCATGTGTGTCTTCGTGTATCCGCGTGTGTCCGCGTGTGACAGAGTGTGTCCGCGTGTAACAAAGTGTGTCCGCATGTGTCCACGTGTGTCCGCGTGTATTCGCGTGTATCCGCGTGTATCCGCGTGTGTCTGCGCGTTGTCCCTTCTGTCCGCGTGTGTCCAGTGTGTCCGCGTGTGTTCTCGTGTGTCCAGTTTTACCGCGTATATACATAAATGTTCGCGTGTACCCGAGTGTATCCAGTTGTGCACCCGTTTTTTCGCGAGTTTTCGCCTGTGTCTGCGTGTGTTCCCGTCTGTCCGAATGTGTCCAGTGTGTTCGCGTGTGTCCACGCGTGCCCGCGTATGTTCGCGTGCGCCTGCGTGTGTCCGTATGTTTCCCCGTTTGTTCGCGAGTGTTCGAGTGTGTCCGCGTGTGTCCGCGTAAGTCCGCAGGTGTCCATATGTGACCACCGTGTGTTCATGTGTGTCTTCGTGTATCCGCGTGTGTCCGCGTGTGACAGAGTGTGTCCGCGTGTAACAAAGTGTGTCCGCATGTGTCCACTTGTGTCCGCGTGTATCCGCGTGTATCCGCGTGTATCCGCGTGTGTCTGCGCGTTGTCCCTTCTGTCCGCGTGTGTCCAGTGTGTCCGCGTCTGTTCATGTTTGCCCGCGTGTGTTCGCGTGTGTACACGTGTGATCGCGTATGTCCACGTGTGTTCGTGTGTGTCCGCGTGAGAACGCGTGTGTGCGAGTGTGTTCGCGTGTGTCCCGTGGTACAGCGTTTGTCCCTAAGTGTTCTCGTGTGACCGCGTGTGTCCACCTGTGTCCGCGTGTGTCCGCGTTTGTCCGCGTGTGTCCGCATGTTTCCGCGTGTGTCCGCGTGTGACCGAGTGTGTCCGCGTGTAACCACGTGTACCCGCGTTTATCCACGTGTGTCCGCGTGTGTGTGTGCGTGTGTTCCAGTCTGTCCGCGTGTGTCCAGCGTGTCCGCGTGTGTACAGGTGTGCCCGTGTATGTTCGCTTGTGCATTCGTGTGTGCCCGTGTTTCCGCGGGTGTTCGATTGTGTTCGCGTGTGTTCGCGTGTGTTCCAGTCTGTCCACGTGTGTCCGGGTGTACCAGCGCGTATCCGCATATGTCCTCGTGTTTTCGCGTGTGTCCGCGTGTGACCGGGTTTGTCCGCGTGTGTTCTCTTGTGTCGAGTGTTACCGCGGGTATCCACAAGTGTTCGCTTGTGTCCGCGTGTTTGTGGTATATTACCCTCTGTCATCGTGTGTCCAGTGTGTCCGCGTGTGTCCAAGTGTGTCTGCGTGTGTTCCCTTGTGTTCGCTTGTGTCCAGTGTGTCCGCGTGTGTCCACGTGTGCCCGCGTGTGTTCGTGTGTGTCCACGTGTTAACGCGAGTATCCACATGTGTTCGTGCATGTCCGCGTGAGACATGGTGTGTCCGTGTGTGTTTGCGTGTGTCCCGTGTTACCGCGTGTAATCATAATTGTTCGCGTGTGCCCGCGTGTGCCCGCGTGTGTTCTCGTGTGTCTGCGTGTGTTCCCGCCTGTTCACGTGTGTCCGCGTGTACCCGCGCGTATCCTCGTTTGTCCGCGTGTGTCAGCGCGTGTGTTCGTTTGCGTCTGCGTGCGAGCGCGTGTGTACACGTGTGTTCTCGTGTGTCAATTGTTTCCGCGTATATCCATAAGTGTGGGCGTATCCACGTGTATCCACGTGTGCCCCGGTGTGTTGCCGTGTTTTCGCGTGTGTCTGCGTGTGTACGGTTGTTTCCGCGTTTGTTTGCGAGTGTTCGCGTGCGTCCCCGTGTGCCCGCGTATACCAGCATGTATCCACGTGTGCCCTAGTGTTTTCGCGTGTGTCCGCGTGTGTCTGGTTGTGCCCGCGTGTGTCAGCGTGTGACCGAGTGTGTCCACGTGTAACCATGTGTACCCGCGTTTTTCTGCGTGTGTCCCCGTGTGTCCGCGAACGTCCGCGTGTGTCCGCGTGTGTCAGCATGTGTCCGCGTGTTCATGTGTGTTCGGGTGTGTCCGCGTGCAACCGAGTGGGTCCGTGTGTTGCCACGTGAGTTCTCGTGTATTCGTATGTGTGTCCACATGTGTCCACGTGTACCCGCGTATATCCGCGTGTGTCTGCCTGTGTCCGCGTGTGTCCGCGTGTGTCCGCGTGTGTCTGTGTGTGTCCGCGTTTGACCGCGTGTGTCCAGGTGTGTCCGCGTGTGTCCGCATGTGACCGAGTGTGTCCGCGTGTATCCACATGTGTCCGCGTGTATTCGTATATTTCTTCATATGTCCGGCTATCACCGCGTGTATCCATGTCTGTCGGCGTGTTTCCTGTCTGTCCGCGTGTTTAAAAATATATTCGCGTATATCAGCGTATGTTCGGGTGTGTCCCATGTCCCGCCTGTGTCCGCATGTGTCCGCATGTGTCCGCGTGTGTTCTTGTATATTCGCGTGTGTCCACGTGTGACCGCATGTGTCCGAGTGTGTTAATTTGTGTCCGCGAGTGTCCGCGAGTCTTCGCGTATATTCGCGTGTGTCCCCGTGTGTCCGGGTGTGTCCTCGTGTGACCACGTTTGTCAGCGTGTGTCCACGTGTTTCCCGGTGTGTCCGCTTGTGTCCGCGTGTGACCGAGTGTGTCCTGGTGTAACCATGTATGTCCGCGTGTGTTCTTATGTGTCCGGGTGTGTCCGCGTGTGTCCGCGTGTGTTTAGTGTGTTAACGTGTTTCCGCGTGTGTCCACGTGTTTACGTGTGTGCCCGCGTGTGTCCCCGTGTGACGGAGTTTGTCCGCGTGTAACCATGTGTGTCCGCGTGTGTTCGTGTGGGTCCGAATGTCACTGCGTGTCATCGCGTGTGTCCGCCTGTGTCCACGTGTGACCGAGTGTGTCCGCGTGTAACCTTTTCTGTCCGCGTGTGTTCGTATGTATCCGCGTATGTCATTGTGTCACCACGTGTGTGCGCGTGTGTCCACGTGTGACTCCGTAATTTCGCCTGTTTCCAGTGCGTTCGTGTGTGTCCACGTGTGTCCACGCATGTCTACCTGTGGCCACTTGTGTCCGCATGTGTCTGCGTGTGTTCGCGTGTGTTCGCGGGAGTCTAATTGTGGCCGCATGTTTCCGCGTGTTTCCAGCGTGTCCGCGTGTGTCCACGTATGTCGGCGTGTGTTCGCGTGTTTCCGCGTGTGTCCACGAGTGTCGTAGTGTGCTCGTGTCTGTCCGCGTGCCACCGAGTGTTTCCGGGTGTGGCCACGTGAGTCCGCGTGTGTTCGTAATTTTCCGGGAATGCCCTCGTGTCACCGCCTGTGTCCGGGTATGTCCCCGTCTGGCCGCGTGTTTCCAGTGTTTTCGCGTGTTTCCACGTGTGTTCGCGTGTTTTCGCGTGTGTTAGCGTGTGTCTGAGTGTGATCGCGTTTGTTCGCTTTTGTGTCCGCGTGTGTTCGTGTGCGTCCGCGTGTCTCTACGTGTGTCCGAGTGTGGCCGCGTGCGCCCGCATGTGTCCGCGTGTGTTTGCGTGTGTTTGCATGTGTCAGCGTGTCATGGAGTGTGCTCGCGTCTTTTCGCGTGTGCCTTGTGTTACCGCGTGTGTCCATAAGTGTTCACGGGTGACCGCGTGTTTCCGCGTGGGTCCGTTTGTCTCCGCGTGTGATCACGAGTGTGCGGGTGTGTCCGCGTTATTCGGCGTGTGACCGAGTGTGTCCACGTGTACCCACATGTGTCCGCATGGTTTTGTATATGTCATCGCGTTTGTCCGTTTGTGTCCCCAACTCTCCGCGTGTGTGCAGTGTGTACGCATGTTTTCAAATGTGTGTCCATGTGTGACCCCCATAAATCCGTCTGTTTCCCGTGTGTCTGCGTGTTACCGCGTGTGTCCACGTATGGCCACGTGTGTCCACTTGTGTCCGTATGTGTCTGCGTATGTTCGCGTGTGTTCGCGTGAGTCCACGTGTGGCCGGGTGTTTCGGCGTGTTTCCAGTATGTCCGCGTGTTTTCAAATGTGTTCGCGTGTGTCCTCGTGTGTGCGCGTGTTTCCGCGTGTGTCCCGTGTTACCTCGTCTCTCCACATGTGTCCGCGTGTGTCTGCGTGTGTTCGCGTGTGTTCCCGTCTGTCCACGTGTGTCAAATGTGTCTGCGTGTGTCCAAGTGTGCCAGCGTGTTTTCGCGTGTGTCCACGTGTGACCGCGTGTATCCACGTGTGTTCGAGTGTGTTCGCTTGTGAACGCGTGTGTCCTGCGGTTGTTCGTATGTGTCCCATGTGATCGCGTGTATCCATAAATGTGCGCGTGTACAATACAGTACAATACAATACAATAACACTTTATTGTCCCGAACCGGGAAATTCATTTTGCAGTGTTCGTCATCATAAAATATAAAATACACCTGTCCGAGTATACCCGCGGTCATACACGGAAGTAGTATATCAGGTGCTTATCGTGAGGCACTTGGAGCGGAGCGGTGGAATTCCACCGGTCAAGTGGCGCCCTCTGGTGGATAAGTCGTATACTAGTGGCGCCATCTGGCGGATAGATCATGCAATAGTGGCAAGTCACGAACTAGTAGTGTTAACATTCGTGCGGCTTATTTTTTAAAGTGGCGCCATCTGGCGGATAGGGCGTGTATATGTGTCGCCCCCTTACGGACAATTCGTGAACTAATACTATCAAAATTCGTGTGTCGTATTTTTTCTTGGAGCGGAGCGGTGGAAATCCACTGGTGGAATTCCACCGGTCAAGTGGCGCCCTCTGGTGGATAGGTCGTGTATTAGTGTAGCCCTCTTACGGACAATTCACGAACTAATACTGTCCAAATTCGTGTGTCGTATTTTTTTATTTCGTCAAAATGGCGTTAGGGTTTATGTAGCGTCCCCTCGCGGATAGGTGACGAATTATACACTAGGTGAAAGAACTGGTGGAGTCATCTGCCGGATACGTATTCGGCTAATCGATCACGTGACTTAATATTGTACTGTATGACTCCGCTGTTTTTTTCATCCAACTCGATACAAAGTTGCAATAAAACGGTGCGCTTATACCAGAAATAGCATTCTTGTAAATATGTTTCGTCATGCCAGCTTGCATATTTGTCGAGTTGTCATTGGTTGTAACGCGCCCACGTCATCCAAGCGCCCACTTATAAACGTATACAATCAAACCGGTTTCGAGGATTGCCATTCATTATCCTGCATCGAGATGGCAAACGTTATGCTGAACCACTCAGAGTACTGCTACTACAACCCGGTTGTCGGCATGCAAAATACGAGAGACGAGAGCGACGAGGCACGCATGCGTGAACGGCAACACTTACTTCCTCTTCGGAGTACGCTTCTTTGAGTCAGCCACGGGTCGTTCTGTATGATTCACCTTATTTGACCAGTGCATGGCCAGTCTGTTAGACGTGGGTGCAAAAGACTTTTCTGTTATGCACGAAAGCATGCGGATGTCCAAGCTGAACACTTTGGTAGGCACACGTGTGTCTCTCATCATTAAGAAAAGTAAACGAAACGGCTACACCAACTACAATGTCACTCACCTAGAGGTTCTTCACTAGACTGCATGCATCCGTGCTGTTTCAGGCCGAACTTCAAAACGGCGACGAAGCGTCGACTTGCCCACGTTCCACGTCCCCTGTTCCAAGTTCGTCGAACTCTGCTACTGATGTCACAACGGAACCGTCCGACGGCACAACAACTACTACTACTACTACTACTACTTCTGCGTGTAAGGCGAACATTACCGTCGACTATCCTGTTAACGAAATGAAGAAGACGCTTGCACGTCACATCGCATGCGGTGTCGCTGAGCTTTCGAAACTACGCTGCTACGGTTGTGAGATAGACCACCCTAGTCAACTCCAACACGATTGTCTCTTGCCTGATGACATTTTAATTGACATGCACTTTGACGAGGCTGTGGAGAAAGTTAACTCCATTGCAGTCATTAGGGACTGGTTGACCCTTTTACTCGAGGTAGAGCTTAGACAATCCGACGTGGCACCCGAACAGTTGAATGCCATCAAGAGTTGGTTGGGGGAGGAGTCTCCTTCAGAGCGATGGCGAAATAATGTTAAACGCATGGTACTTGCTGCGTTAGAAGATGAACTGTAAATAAATGCACGTGTTGTCACAGCATTGCAGACATAATGTTTAACGT
Organism: Oasisia sp. SBJ-2009; assembly: GCA_964017155.1. Taxonomy (NCBI): domain Eukaryota; kingdom Metazoa; phylum Annelida; class Polychaeta; order Sabellida; family Siboglinidae; genus Oasisia; species Oasisia sp. SBJ-2009. The sequence continues at coordinate 21,135,578 of OZ024865.1, forward strand.
TAGGTTAGTTAGCTGCTTTGAGAATCACCTGTAAATACATGTGTTGTGTTCTGCTTTAATAAAAAAATAATGTGCAAACCTTATTGGTTGGTTGTGTTCTCTCTCAGTATAAGTATAAGTATAGGTATAGGCATAGGCATAGGCATAGGCATAGGCATAGGCATAGGCATAGGCATAGGCATAGGCATAGGCATAGGCATAGGCATAGGCATAGGCATAGGCATAGGCATAGGCATAGGCATAGGCATAGGCATAGGCATAGGCATAGGCATAGGCATAGGCATAGGCATAGGCATAGGCATAGGCATAGGCATAGGCATAGGCATAGGCATAGGCATAGGCATAGGCATAGGCATAGGCATAGGCATAGGCATAGGCATAGGCATAGGCATAGGCATAGGCATAGGCATAGGCATAGGCATAGGCATAGGCATAGGCATAGGCATAGGCATAGGCATAGGCATAGGCATAGGCATAGGCATAGGCATAGGCATAGGCATAGGCATAGGCATAGGCATAGGCATAGGCATAGGCATAGGCATAGGCATAGGCATAGGCATAGGCATAGGCATAGGCATAGGCATAGGCATAGGCATAGGCATAGGCATAGGCATAGGCATAGGCATAGGCATAGGCATAGGCATAGGCATAGGCATAGGCATAGGCATAGGCATAGGCATAGGCATAGGCATAGGCATAGGCATAGGCATAGGCATAGGCATAGGCATAGGCATAGGCATAGGCATAGGCATAGGCATAGGCATAGGCATAGGCATAGGCATAGGCATAGGCATAGGCATAGGCATAGGCATAGGCATAGGCATAGGCATAGGCATAGGCATAGGCATAGGCATAGGCATAGGCATAGGCATAGGCATAGGCATAGGCATAGGCATAGGCATAGGCATAGGCATAGGCATAGGCATAGGCATAGGCATAGGCATAGGCATAGGCATAGGCATAGGCATAGGCATAGGCATAGGCATAGGCATAGGCATAGGCATAGGCATAGGCATAGGCATAGGCATAGGCATAGGCATAGGCATAGGCATAGGCATAGGCATAGGCATAGGCATAGGCATAGGCATAGGCATAGGCATAGGCATAGGCATAGGCATAGGCATAGGCATAGGCATAGGCATAGGCATAGGCATAGGCATAGGCATAGGCATAGGCATAGGCATAGGCATAGGCATAGGCATAGGCATAGGCATAGGCATAGGCATAGGCATAGGCATAGGCATAGGCATAGGCATAGGCATAGGCATAGGCATAGGCATAGGCATAGGCATAGGCATAGGCATAGGCATAGGCATAGGCATAGGCATAGGCATAGGCATAGGCATAGGCATAGGCATAGGCATAGGCATAGGCATAGGCATAGGCATAGGCATAGGCATAGGCATAGGCATAGGCATAGGCATAGGCATAGGCATAGGCATAGGCATAGGCATAGGCATAGGCATAGGCATAGGCATAGGCATAGGCATAGGCATAGGCATAGGCATAGGCATAGGCATAGGCATAGGCATAGGCATAGGCATAGGCATAGGCATAGGCATAGGCATAGGCATAGGCATAGGCATAGGCATAGGCATAGGCATAGGCATAGGCATAGGCATAGGCATAGGCATAGGCATAGGCATAGGCATAGGCATAGGCATAGGCATAGGCATAGGCATAGGCATAGGCATAGGCATAGGCATAGGCATAGGCATAGGCATAGGCATAGGCATAGGCATAGGCATAGGCATAGGCATAGGCATAGGCATAGGCATAGGCATAGGCATAGGCATAGGCATAGGCATAGGCATAGGCATAGGCATAGGCATAGGCATAGGCATAGGCATAGGCATAGGCATAGGCATAGGCATAGGCATAGGCATAGGCATAGGCATAGGCATAGGCATAGGCATAGGCATAGGCATAGGCATAGGCATAGGCATAGGCATAGGCATAGGCATAGGCATAGGCATAGGCATAGGCATAGGCATAGGCATAGGCATAGGCATAGGCATAGGCATAGGCATAGGCATAGGCATAGGCATAGGCATAGGCATAGGCATAGGCATAGGCATAGGCATAGGCATAGGCATAGGCATAGGCATAGGCATAGGCATAGGCATAGGCATAGGCATAGGCATAGGCATAGGCATAGGCATAGGCATAGGCATAGGCATAGGCATAGGCATAGGCATAGGCATAGGCATAGGCATAGGCATAGGCATAGGCATAGGCATAGGCATAGGCATAGGCATAGGCATAGGCATAGGCATAGGCATAGGCATAGGCATAGGCATAGGCATAGGCATAGGCATAGGCATAGGCATAGGCATAGGCATAGGCATAGGCATAGGCATAGGCATAGGCATAGGCATAGGCATAGGCATAGGCATAGGCATAGGCATAGGCATAGGCATAGGCATAGGCATAGGCATAGGCATAGGCATAGGCATAGGCATAGGCATAGGCATAGGCATAGGCATAGGCATAGGCATAGGCATAGGCATAGGCATAGGCATAGGCATAGGCATAGGCATAGGCATAGGCATAGGCATAGGCATAGGCATAGGCATAGGCATAGGCATAGGCATAGGCATAGGCATAGGCATAGGCATAGGCATAGGCATAGGCATAGGCATAGGCATAGGCATAGGCATAGGCATAGGCATAGGCATAGGCATAGGCATAGGCATAGGCATAGGCATAGGCATAGGCATAGGCATAGGCATAGGCATAGGCATAGGCATAGGCATAGGCATAGGCATAGGCATAGGCATAGGCATAGGCATAGGCATAGGCATAGGCATAGGCATAGGCATAGGCATAGGCATAGGCATAGGCATAGGCATAGGCATAGGCATAGGCATAGGCATAGGCATAGGCATAGGCATAGGCATAGGCATAGGCATAGGCATAGGCATAGGCATAGGCATAGGCATAGGCATAGGCATAGGCATAGGCATAGGCATAGGCATAGGCATAGGCATAAGCATAAGCATAAGTATAAGTACCGTCCACCCAGGTCCCGTTGGTCTGTTGGTTAAAGTATGGACACGAGGTTAGTTCACCCGTTTACCCGCATCGTTGCCGGACCGACAGGTTGTGGTAAGACAACCTTTGTTGTATCTTTGTTACGTCACTCCCACACACACTGGTAAATTTACCACCCGAAAAGATCACGTGGTGTTACGGAGAATGGCAGCCATTTTATTCCACCCTCTCTACCATTCATCCCAACTTAGAATGTGTCGAGAGTGTTCCCGATTTGTCGTCTTTCGACCCTAGCAATAGAAACTTGGTGGTCATCGACGATCTCATGTCGGAAACGGACCTCTCGTCCGGTGACAAAACTGTTCACGAAAAAGAGTCACCATTGCAACACGTCGGTTATATATTTGGTGCAAAATGTATTTCCAAAAGGGAAAGAGAGTCGGACCATCAGTCTAAACGTCTGCGTTGATGACATTTGTCAAGAGTTGTATGCAATGTCCACATTGCTGACTCGATGCGTGCGTGTTTGCATCCATACATACATTCATATATGCTTTCGTGTGTGTTCGTGTATCTTCTTAATTACAATAAAAATGTCGACACGATTTTGTGAGTTTTCAATGTTTTATTCACAAACTCAATATAACAATGTATATGCAATTCTTGTCAGCCACCCAAGAGGAAGTGATATAATAAGAATTCTTGTAAACCTTAACTATTGATTTTACACAATTCTTGTGCGACACCCAAGAGAAAGTGTCAAATATAGATATATGTAGTCACAGTATTTCATATTTTGTGAAAATTATGTCAAATTTCATGACATGTCACATGATGATATGATATGATACATACAGGTGATACAGGTAATGAAATTATATTTTGTTGTTGTTGTAAATTACAACATACATACATACATACATACATACATACATACATACATACATAATATAATATAATATAATATAATATAATATAATATAATATAATATAATATAATATAATATAATATAATATAATATAATATAATATAATATAATATAATATAATATAATATAATATAATATAATATAATATAATATAATATAATATAATATAATATAATATAATATAATATAATATAATATAATATAATATAATATAATATAATATAATATAATATAATATAATATAATATAATATAATATAATATAATATAATATAATATAATATAATATAATATAATATAATATAATATAATATAATATAATATAATATAATATAATATAATATAATATAATATAATATAATATAATATAATATAATATAATATAATATAATATAATATAATATAATATAATATATATTAGGAGTCAGTGGTCGGTCCGTAAACAAACAAATAAACAAACACTTCACCTCGTGTGAATATGACACATTATATACGTATAAATACAAATATATGTATAAATATATGTATAAATATATGTATAAATATATAAATATGTGTATAAATATATAAATATGTGTATAAATGTATATTACTATGTGTATAAATGTATATAATTATATGGTCAATGGGTTGGTTGTGAGCAATTTTACTTTAAATGAGGCACGGGGAGGTAGAGACTCCGTCGGGTTGTACTCTTCTTTTCCCGTAAAAATATGATAGTGCCGAACGCTCCTGAACATAAGTAAAAATTGACCCGTGTACCGTTCTAAAGCCGCGATTTGTTCCCACCCCGTTTTTTCTGGACTTTAGAACATTAAGAAATACCTCCTTGTCAATTTCGTTGTTTCTTTTATTTAACCCCTTCGTACTGAATTTATCTTTGTCGCCGAAACAATAATATGTTTTGGAGCACAACCCGACAAAACCTTTACTCTCCCATTCCACTTTAAAAAGTCCCGGTGTTCGTTTGTCGTGACGCGCACGCTCCATGTAACAAGGATGGACGATCGTCCATTCCTTGCCGGCTAACCGGCAGGCGACGTATTCGGAAGCGTGCGCGTCACAACACACACCGGGAAACCACTCCGCCCTATGCCTGTAAAAATGCTCTCTCTTGTCGGTAGAAACACACTCATCCAAGGATGATCTAGCTAGAGCCAAGTATGCCGACTCCGTGTCCATTTCACAATATTGAAAAAGAGGGCGCTCAATGTAAAAATCTAAAAAGTCATAATAAAACTGAAGCATTCGCAGTTTCGCGTACTGATAAACCATAAACGCAATTTGAAGAGGGAGGTCGAATTTGATTGATTTTTTGCTAAGTGTTAGCTGGTACACGGACTCGGCAACGGGCTGTAGCTGGCGAAAGCGGTGGGAGTTTATTCCCCGACTCGCCACTTCCTCATTACAAAAAACTACATCTCTATGTTTCGTTTTTTCTGTGGCGCACTTGCCATAGGCACTGTTGCCCACCAGCTTCATGGTGTCGGCAATAATAGTTTTGTCTGGATGCACGTCACCTTCGCGACGTGCATCCGAGACGGTGTCGGCAAAAGACGCGAAACACGGACTGGGATCGTATTGTATAATTTGATAAATGTGAGACACGACCAGTCCGTGTTTCAGGTACCATTTTAAAAGCCAGTACTATTTTTTCTCCATAAAAGGAAGCTATTAATGAACGGCGAGGCTTTTTTTTTAAATTTCGTGTTGCACAGCATAAGAATACATAAACTCACCAATATCATCTCTCGAAATATTTGCATTTTTAAAGATAGGTTGCATTTCTGCGAAATAAGATCTTAAGTGTTCCGGAACTGAAATATCGCATTCTACTATGCCAAATAAATTTCCTTTAACAATATTTTCCAAAACGTTTTGCTGTGTCATTTCCCATTTCGTATTACGGTTTGGAAATTTTGAATCTAAAAAGTGTTTTACATCTGGACTTGTACGCATCTTTTTCCATTTACACTCCCACATTTCTACAACAGTACCGTAATGATTTAAATATTCGGTGTTCTTTTTAGTCGCTGATAGAAGATAGGACATCGACTTCCCGTTGACGGTGTTGGTGTGCTCCTCTTGACACGGGCAATCGTGGAAAATATTTTTACTATACGAAAGCCACTCTAACCATTCTAATGATGTCTTTCCATATTTACGTGATTGTTTTGGCTTGAAATTTGATTCAGCGGTGCGGTATATATAACATCCGGTGGGCATTAGTTGGGAAATGGACCAAAGATATAAAGCATTTGCATCATATCCGACTATTGAATGGCAGGGTTTAGATTGCCTGATGGTAGTTACGTTTACTTCATGATAACGATGGAAAATTAAAGTGGAGCCTCCGGTTATACCGTTTCTAACGAGGTCGTGTAAATGGGAGTCTTTTTGATTAAACAGGGTAAAATATATGTCTCTCGGCAAAGTATCGAACAAAAATGTCATGGTCAGACCCGGTACACTAATCCCGTCTTTAAACATATCAATGTGGCGCAATTTGTAAAAATGGAATTGTTTCTCAATAGCCTCCAAAAACGGAACGACGTCTGTATTATTGTACCAAATCAGAAAATCACGAAACGTTTTCATGTCGTGATCGCGCCAAATTTGTTCGCAATAAGCGTAATTTTGATCTGAAATATCTTCGTTTTTCAACTCGCTGTGAAAAGCTTCCTTAGGCGGAAGGGATTCATAGTCGAGTTTACTTAACGAAGTCACCCACTCGTAGGGCAAGAAACCTTTTGACAGAGTGCAACCGTATGCTTTTAGAAATTTTTCGTAACTAAAACCGGGAGCCAAATAATTCATGATGTCCAAAAATGTTAAAGTATTCTTTTTCAGACACATGAAATTAGTGTTGCGCATGACAACGAACATAGAATTTTTAACATGTCTGTCACCGTCCGTTTTGTCATTCTCGTCGTCGTCATTGTCGTTGTCGTCGTTGTTGTCGTCTACGTGTGTTGTCAGGAGGTATGGAGCAATGTGTTTTTTAATAAGATTTAAATCATATCTTCCGGAATTAAACCCAATCACTGGTAGGTCTTTAATAAATTCATTAAACGAAACAATTAATTTATAAATATCTTTAGATGTAATTATTGAAATATCGACATCACCATCATCATCGTCATCATCATCATCATCCTTATGATTGTTATCATTATCATTATTAATTACGTGATATGATTTACCATTCGCTTATTCACTTAACTTAACCGCCTCTAGCACCTCTTCCAAACTGACAAAAACCTCTTTGTAAACATTTTTTTAAATAGAGTAAGCGGCATCACTTTTTTATGTAGATAAGTCATAAACCGGTCCACCAGTTGGCTCGGGTCACCCTCGTTAATAAAACAACATGGTAAACTAAATCCGGGTACATTTGAACAAATACTAACACTAACAATTTCGTGTCGAGCCAACCAGTGAAGCTTTGGGGAATTTGGCGGTAAATGGGAAGTGTCAAAATAACATTCAAAGTCGAAAGTTGCCCGAAACGGATAAAAACACAATTCTTCTGAAACATTTATCCCAAATTCTTGCATTTTTTTAAATATGGTTTGCGCTACGTGGAAAACCCCACCCGGGAAAATTCGTTTTATGTTTATTTCACATGTTTTTTCATGTCTAGTTAAAAGACTAGACCTGTGCCAAAGCTTGCCGCAATTTTTACATTTATATGAATGAGTGTAAATATTAATGTTGTGTATATACGAAAAATGTGTCTTGTATAAATTCAAATTTAAGGTGTCGGGATATTTGCAAAGGGACCGTCTAATTAAGTGACACGACAAAGGATTGTCTTTATCGTTGATTAATTCATAAACATATATATTAGTATGAAATATTTTTTCGACGTTGAGTAAATGCGATAACTTAAAACCTGTAAATTCGTTAATGGGAGGGGCGTCAGGGATACATTCTTTATACATATTATACAATGCCTCAACGTGACGTTCTAAATGATTTATGTCTGCTCCCCCACTAAGTGCGAGACAACGGAAAACACACAAATTATCGTTGTAAAGAGGCCTACTATGTTTTGACCGGTCGCGGACTAACACATTTAACCCTTGATTTGCACATAGTCGGGGAGCGTCATTTGCGGGCAACCAATTGGGTGATCTTTAATTAAATTTATATAAAAAGTGACATTAGTCACTAAATCGCAAACCCATTCAGAATAGCGCCCAACTTAAAATGTCCTGTTGATAAAAAGAATCTAAAAATGATTGAAAATCAGATGCCTTATTAACTAAATGGGCCACATCCAGAAATCTACCGGAAACATTTTTGGAAGAATGAAAATAACGAAGTTCACCTGAAATTTTATTGCGTAGTATAAAACCAAAACTTAAATTAATTTTGAATGCGGAGGACTGATTTCTGAAAAATTTCCACAAGGTTGGGTGAAGTGTAGTTGTGTCTAAGTTAGTCAAACGAATATTGTGGGTGGTCTGGATGCGCCCGCTACGGTGATGAGATCTAATCGTGGCGTGCTATACTACTACTACTACTACTACTACTACTACTACTACTACTACTACTACTACTACTACTACTACTACTACTACTACTACTACTACTACTACTACTACTACTACTACTACTACTACTACTACTACTACTACTACTACTACTACTACTACTACTACTACTACTACTACTACTACTACTACTACTACTACTACTACTACTACTACTACTACTACTACTACTACTACTAATTATTATTAGTAGTATAATTGCCTACATTTTTTTTAAACACGACTCATCATGACGGTACCGGTCAACGACGTTTGCTCTTGTTGATGCTGCTGCTGTTTTTGCTGGTGCTGCTGCTGCTCTGGGTCAGCCAAGCGCGCCTTTGCTGTTCGCTGAAATAAAACACAAGTTGTGCTTTAATATTGTCATAACCAACTTTTTAAAGATGAACACCATTGCTGAAATAAACACAAGTTCATAACATAATTTTTATACAAGTTGGTAAACAGGTTGAAATAAACACAAGTTAATAACATAATTGTTATACAAGTTGGTGAACAGGTGTTTGACAATTATTACGATCAACTTACCATTATTTCGGCGACAAGCGCTTCGCGCTGTTGTTGCTTGTGCAGCTTTCTTTCGCACCGCCCATCCTTTATGTGGCGGCGCCAATCACGCCCTCTCTTGAATTGTGTACTGCAGTGCGGGCACGAGGCCTACAAGTAGAAATGAATGTGGTAAGACGCGTTTTCACGTGAATGTGTTTTATAATACGCACGATATAGATAATAATAACGCAATTAAAACAAACAATAAAAATAAAAATAACAATAACAATAACAATAACAATAACAATAACAATAACAATAACAATAACAATAACAATAACAATAACAATAACAATAACAATAACAATAACAATAACAATAACAATAACAATAACAATAACAATAACAATAACAATAACAATAACAATAACAATAACAACAACAACAACAACAACAACAACAACAACAACAACAACAACAACAACAACCACAACCACAACCACAACCACAACCACAACCACAACCACAACCACAACCACAACCACAACCACAACAACAACAACAACAACAACAACAACAACAACAACAACAACAACAACAACAACAACAACAACAACAATAACAATAATAATAATAATAATAATTGCCTTCATATTAAAACACGACTCACCGTGGCGCCACCGGTCACCGACTGCTGCTCCTCCGGGGCTGGGGCTGGGGCTGAGGCTGGGGCTGAGGCTGGGGCTGGGGCTGCGGCTGGGGCTGGGGCTGGCGCTGGCGCTGGCGCTGGCGCTGGCGCTGGCGCTGGCGCTGGCGCTGGCGCTGGCGCTGGCGCTGGCGCTGGCGCTGGCGCTGGCGCTGGCGCTGGCGCTGGCGCTGGCGCTGGCGCTGGCGCTGGCGCTGGCGCTGGCGCTGGCGCTGGCGCTGGCGCTGGCGCTGGCGCTGGCGCTGGCGCTGGCGCGAACACATGCGCTCAAATGCGGAAAAACGCGAAGACACGCGGCCACCCGCGTTCACACGCGAACACACGCGGATACACTGGACACACGCGGACACCGCCAGTTAAACGCGGATGCACACGAAAACACGCGGACACACGCGACCACACATGGAGACACACCAACACACGGGAACATACGCGGACACATGCTGACACACGCTGGCACACGCGGACACACGTGGACACACGCGTACACACGCGATCACACGCGATCACACGCGAAAACACGCGAACCCACCCGGACACTCCGGAAACACGTGGGAACAGGTGGACACACGCGAACACACGGGAACATACACGGGAGCATGGGGACACGGTGGACACAAGCGGACAGACACGGGCACACGTGGATACACGCTGACACACGCTAAAAAACGCGAACACACGCGGAAACACGCGGACACACTGGACACACGCGGTGACACGCGGACATACACGGACAAACACGAACACACGCGGACATACATGGTTACAGGCGGAAACACTCGGTCGCACGCTGACACACGCTGGCCCATTCGGACACTCGTGGACTCAAGCGGACACGCAGACACACGCGGTCAGATGGGGTCACACATGGACACAGGCGAAAACACGCGGTAACACGCGGTGACACGCGAACCCACACGAACATACGCCTGCACACATGGTTACACGCGGACACACTCGGTCACACGCGGACACCAGAGGACACACCCGGAAAAACGTGGACACACGCTTACAAACTTGGTCACACGCGGACACACGCGACGCACGCGCTCACACGCTAAAAAACGCGAACACACGCGGAAACACACGGACACACTGGACATACTTTATGTGGCGGCGCCAATCACGCCCTCTCTTGAATTGTGTACTGCAGTGCGGGCACGAGGCCTACAAGTAGAAATGAATGTGGTAAGACGCGTTTTCACGTGAATGTGTTTTATAATACGCACGATATAGATAATAATAACGCAATTAAAAATAATAACGCAATTAAAACAAACAATAAAAATAAAAATAAAAATAACAATAACAATAACAATAACAATAACAATAACAATAACAATAACAATAACAATAACAATAACAATAACAATAACAATAACAATAACAATAACAATAACAATAACAATAACAATAACAATAACAATAACAATAACAATAACAATAACAATAACAATAACAATAACAATAACAATAGCAATAGCAACAACAACAACAACAACAACAACAACAACCACAACCACAACCACAACCACAACCACAACCACAACCACAACCACAACCACAACCACAACCACAACCACAACCACAACCACAACCACAACCACAACCACAACCACAACCACAACCACAACCACAACCACAACCACAACCACAACCACAACCACAACCACAACCACAACCACAACCACAACCACAACCACAACCACAACCACAACCACAACCACAACCACAACCACAACCACAACCACAACCACAACCACAACCACAACCACAACCACAACCACAACCACAACCACAACCACAACCACAACCACAACCACAACCACAACCACAACAACAACAACAACAACAACAACAACAACAACAACAACAACAACAACAACAACAACAACAACAATAACAATAATAATAATAATAATAATTGCCTTCATATTAAAACACGACTCACCGTGGCGCCACCGGTCACCGACTGCTGCTCCTCCGGGGCTGGGGCTGGGGCTGAGGCTGGGGCTGAGGCTGGGGCTGGGGCTGCGGCTGGGGCTGGGGCTGGCGCTCGACAAACACGAACACACGCGGACATACATGGTTACAGGCGGAAACACTCGGTCGCACGCTGACACACGCTGGCCCATTCGGACACTCGTGGACTCAAGCGGACACGCAGACACACGCGGTCAGATGGGGTCACACATGGACACAGGCGAAAACACGCGGTAACACGCGGTGACACGCGGACCCACACGAACATACGCCTGCACACATGGTTACACGCGGACACACTCGGTCACACGCGGACACCAGAGGACACACCCGGAAAAACGTGGACACACGCTTACAAACTTGGTCACACGCGGACACACGCGACGCACGCGCTCACACGCTAAAAAACGCGAACACACGCGGAAACACACGGACACACTGGACATACTCGGTGACACGCGGACATACACGGTCAAATTCGAACACACGCGGACATACATGTTTACACGCGGAAATACGCGGACACACATGAACACACGCGGACACACGCGGTCACACGTGGACACGCGCGATCAATCTGGACACAAGCGGACAGACGGGAACACAGGCAGACACACTCGAACAAACGGAAACACATGGGTTATACGTGAATACACGCGGATACACGCGAACGCTTATGGATATACGCGGAAACACGGGACACACGAGAACACACGCGCACACACGCCATCACACGCGGATACAAACGAACACACGTGGACACACGCGGACAAAAGCGGATACGCGCGGGTACACGAGGACACACGCGGACAGACGGGAACACACGCAACACACACGCGAACACACGCGAACACACGCGGGCTCACGTGGAAACACGAAGATACACGCGAACACACTGGGGCACACGTGGATAAATGCGGACATACGCGGACACACGCGGACACACGCGGTAACACGGGACACCCGCGGACACAGGGACCACACGCAGTCACACGGGAATACACGGGAACATGCGGGGCACATGTGCGAACACACGCGGACTCATGTGGTTACACGCGGAAAACCTCGGTGGCACGCGGCCACACGCTGGCATATTCGGACACTCGTGGACACACGCGGACAAGCCGAAACACGCAGTCAGACGGGGTCACACATGGACACAGGGGTGACAGGCGCTGACACGCGGACCCATAAGAACACACGCGGACACACATGGTTACACGCGGACAAACTCCGTCACATGGGGACACACGCGGGCACACACGTAAACACGTGGACACACGCGGACACACGCGAACACATTGAACACACGCGGAAACACGCGGTGACACTAGGACATACACGGACACATACGAACACACGCGGACATACATGGTTACACGCGGACACACTCGGTCACACGAGGACACACGCTGACACACGCGGACACATGCGAATATACGCCAAAACACGCGGACACACGCGGACACACATCAATACACGCGGACACACGCGGTCGCACGTGGACACATGCGAACACCCTGGACACACGCGGACAGACGGGAACACACGCAGACACACGCAAACACACACGCGGGAACACACAGGGGCATACGTGGATACACGCGGATACACGCGAACATTTATTGATATACGCGGTAACACGGAAACACGAGAACACACGCGTACACACGCGTACACACGCGATCACACGCGGACACAAACGAACACACGCGGACACACGCGGACACACACGCGGACAAACGCGGATACGCGCGGGTACACGCGGACACACGCGGACAGACGGGAACACACGCAGACACACGGGAACAAACGCTGGCTCTCGTGGATACACGCTGACACACGCGAGCACACTGCGGCACACGTGGATACATGCGGACATAGGCGGACACACGCGGACACACGCAGTCACATGCGAACACACGGGAACACACGGGGACACACGTGGATACACGCGGAAACACGCGAACACTTATGGATATACGCGGTCACACGGGACACATACGAACACACGTGGACACACTCTTTCACACGCGCACACACGCGAACCCACGCGGGCCCACATGGACACATGCCAACACACTAGACATACGCGGACAGATGAGTACACGCGCAGACACACGCGGATACACGCGGATACACGCAGATACACGCGGTGACACGCGGACATACGCGGACATACGCGGACACGTACGAATACACGCGGACTCACGTGGCTACACCCAGACCCACTCGGTTGCACGCGGAAACACCCGAACACGCGCGGACACACGCCGACACACGCGGACGCACGCGGACACACGCGGACGCTCGCGGATAAACGCGGGTACATGTGGTTACACGCGGACACACTCGGCCACCCGGTGACACACGCGGGCACAACCAGACACACGCGGACACACGCGAACACACTCAGGCACAAGTGGATACATTCAAACATACACGGGGACACGCGGACACACGGGACCACTCTAAAAAAACGTGGTAATAAGCGTACACACGCAGAAACAGGCGAACACACGGGAACACATCGGGGCACACGTGGATACACGCGGATACACGCGAATACTTATGGATATACTCGGAAACAAGGGACACACGAGAACACACGCGGACACACGCGATCACACGCAGACACAAACGAACACACGCAGACAAACGCGGGTTCACGTGGTTACAGGCGGACACAATCGGTCACACGCGGACACATACTGGCATAACGGGACACACGCGGACACACACTGACTCACGCGGACACACGCGGACACACGCAGACATATGCGAACACTTATGGACAAACGCGGGAACACGGGACACACGCGAACACACTAGGACACAGGCGGACACACGCGGACCCACACGAACACACGTGCACACACGCGATAACACGCGAAAACATGCGGGCACACATGGACACACACGGACAGACTGGACACACGCGGACAGACGGGAGCACGCGGAGAAAAACGCGGATGCACGCGGACACACGTGGACACACCCGGACATTGTGGTTACCCGCTGACACACTCGGTCTGACGCGGACACACGCGGACACATGCGGACACACGCGAACATCAGTGGATGCACGCGGATACACGGGGACACACGAGGACACACGCGGATACACCCAGAAACACGTGGACACACGCGGTCACACATGGACACCGGCGGACATTGGCGGGCACAGGCGGACACACGAGAACACTCGCGAACTAACGAGGAAACATGGTGACACACGCAGGCACACGCCAACATACGTGGGCACCCGTGGACACACGCGAACACGCTTGAAACAGGCGGAAAGACGGCAACACACGCAGACACACGCGAGCACACTCGAACATACGCGAACACACGCGGTCACACGCGGACACACGCGAACACACGCGGGCTCACGTGGATACACGCGGACACACGCGAACACACTCGGGCACACGTGGAAACATGTTGACACACGCGAACACATGGGAACACGCGGGGGAACACGTGGATATACGCGGATACATGCGAACACTTGTGGATATACGCGGTAACACCGGGACAGAAGCGATCACACCCGGACACACACGACCACACGCCGACACACGGGGACACACGCGGATACGCGCGGGTACACGCTGACACACCTTGACAGACGGGAGCACACGCCGACACACGCGATAACGCGGGCAAACGTGGATAAACGCGGACACACGCGAACAATTATGGACACACACGGTTACACGGAGGCACACGTGGACACACGCGGACACACTGGACACAGGCGGACACAGGGGAACACACGCAGACACACGCGGTGACACGCGGACACGCTGGTACACTCGAACATACGTGGATACACGCGGAAACACGCGGAAACAGGCGGACACGCACGTGGACATACGAAGACACACGTTAACACACGCGGTCACTCGTGGACACCTGCGGACATACGCGGGCACATGCGGATACTCGCGAACAAATGCGGAAACATGCTGACGCACGCGGGCACAGTCGAACATTCATGGGCATCCGTGGACAAACGCGAACACGCTGATAACACCCGGACAGAGGCAACACACGCAGACATACGCGAACACACGCATACACAGGCGAACACACGGGGCACACGTGGATACACGCGGATACACGCGAACACTCATGGATATACACGGTAATACTGGACAGACGGGAACTCACGCAGACACACGCGAACACACGCGAACACACGGGGGAACACGTGGATACACGCGGTAACACTGGACACACGAGAACACAAACGGAAACACGTGAAAATACGCGGACACACGCGAACACTTATGGATACCCATGGTAACACGGGACACATGCGAACCCATGAGGACACACGCGGTCTCATGCGGACACCCACGAACACACGTGGACACATGCGTTAACACATGGACACACGCGAACACACGCGAGCACACGTGGACACACGCGTACACACTGGACACATGCGAACACACGCGAGCACACGGGAACACACGCAGACACACGGGGTGACACGCGGACATACGCGGACACATACGAACACACTCGATAGCACGCGGATATACGCGGACACAACCGAACACACTCGCATACACGCGGACACATGCGGACACACGCAGACAGACTGACGGATATATGCGGAAACACGCGTATATACGCGGTTACACACGGACACACGTGGACACATGGGGACACACCTGTTTACACGGGGACACACGCGGGCACACGCGGACAAACGCGAACACACGCGAACACACGCGGAAACACAAGGACACACAAAGGCACACCCGAACATAAACGGGCTCACCTGGACACAGGCGGACACACTGGACACACACGGTCAGACGGGAACACTTATGGATACCCGAGGTAACACGAGACACTCGAGAACACACGCGGACACACTGAACACACGCGGAAACACGCGGTGACACTAGGACATACCCGGACACATACGAACACACGCGGACATACATGGTTACACGCGGACACACTCGGTCACACGAGGACACACGCTGACACACGCGGACACATGCGAATATACGCCAAAACACGCGGACACACGCGGACACACATAAATACATGCGGACACACGCGGTCGCACGTGGACACACGCGAACACCCTGGACACACGCGGACAGACGGGCAAACATGTAGACACACGAGAACACACGCGAACACACGTGGATCCATGCGAACATACGTGAACACACTCGGGCACACATGGAAACATGCGGACATACGCGGGCACACGCGGACATTCGCGAACACTCGCAAACAAACGCGGAAACATGAGTACACAAGCAGGAACTTTAGAACATACGCGGGCACACGTGGACACACGCGAAAACACAGGACACACACGGAGAGACGGGAACACGCAGATACACGTTAACACACGGGAACACGCGGCGGCGCACGTGGATACACGCGGATACACGCGAACACTTATGAATATATGCGGTAACACGCGGACTCACGTGGCTACACACGGAGTCACGGACCCACTCGGTTGCCCGCAGACACACCCGAACTCACATGCACACACGCGGACACATGCTGACACACGCGGAGACTAGAGGGTAAACGCGGATACACGTGGACGCACGCGGACACACTGGACACAGGCGGACAGACGGGAACACGCGCAGACACACGCGGACACACGCGGATAAACGTAGACACACGCGGTGACAAACGTTTCTGACGATAAACGCGGGTACACGTGGCTACACGCGGCCACACTCGGTCACACGCTGACACACGCGGGTACAAACAGTCACACTCGGACACACGCGAACACAATTTGGAACACGAGGATACATGCTGACATACGCGGGCACACGCGGACACACGCGAACACTCGCAAACAAGCGCGGAAAGAAGCGTACACTCGCAGACACACGCGAACACACGGGATCACACCGGGGTACACGTGGACACACGCTAAAACTAATGGATATATGCGGAAACACGTGACACACGAAAACACACGCGGACTCACGCAGACAAACGAGGATACGCACTGGTACACGCGGACACACGTGGACAGACGGGAACACACGGAGACACACGAGAACACACGCGGGCACACGCGTGTACACACGAACAATAATGGATACACGCGGTAACGCGGGACCAAGACGAACACACTCGGACACACGCGGTCTCACGCGGACATACACGAACACACGTGTATACTCGCGTTAAGACGTGGACACACATGAACACAAGCGGGAACACGTGGACACACGCGGACACATTGGACACAAGCGGACACACGGGAACACACGCAGACACTCGAGGAAACACGCGGACAAAAGAAGTCACACGCGAACTTACACGGGCACACGTGGACATAATCGGACACGCAGGAAACACGAGGACAGACGGTAACATACCACACACACGCGGACACACGCGAACATTTATGGATACCCGCGGCTACACTGGACACACGAGAACACACGCGGACATAGGCGGTCACACGCGGACACACACGAAAATACGCGGACACAGAAGGACACATGCGGATACGAGCTGGTTCACCGGACACACGTGGACAGAGTGAAACACGGGGAAACACGAAGGCACACGCGAATATACACGGGCACACTTTAACCCACGCGGACACACTGGAAAGACGCCGACACACGAACACACGCACACATCCGCGGACGCTCGCGGACACACGCCGACACACGCGGATAAACGCGGTTACACGTGGTTGTACGCGGAAACACTCGGTCGGACGCGGACAAACTCGGACACACGCGGACACACGCGGACACACGGGGACACACGCGGACACACGCGGAAACACGCGGACACACGCGGACACACGCGGACACACGCGGACACACACGAACACACGTGGACGCACGCGTTCACACGTGCACCCACGGGAACACACGCGGCAAATATGGACACACGAGGACGCACTGGACCCACGCGGACAGACGGGAACACACGCGGATACACGCGGATACACGCGGATACACGCGGATACACGCGGACACGCGTGGACACACGTGGACAAACGCGGACACACGTGTTTACATTCGGACACCCACGGACACACGCGGACACCCGCGGACACACGCGAACATACGTGGATACACGCGGATACACGCAGATACACGCGGACACCATGGGAGATATATGGATACACGCGGACACACGCGTATACACGAAGACACACGTGGACACACGGCGAACACACATGGACAGCTGCGCACATAAACGGGCACACGCGGATACACTCGAACACTTGCGAACAAACGCGGAAACATAGGGACACACGCAGGAACACGCGAACATACGCGGGCACGCGTGGACACACGGGAATACCCTGGACACATTCGGACAGACGGGAACGCACGCAGACACTGGCGAACACTCGCGAACACACGAGTTCACAACTGGATACACGCGGGTACACGGGAACACTTATGGATATACGCTGTAAAACTGGACACAAGGGAACACACGCGTAAACACGCGATCAAACAAGGACAAACGAACACAGGCGGAAACACCTGGAAACACGGCCACACGCGGACACACACGGATACGCGCGGGTACACCCGGACATACGGAGAGAGACGGGATCACAAGCAGACACACGCGAACAAACGAGGACAGACGAGAACATACGCAGACACAGGCGAACACACGCGAACACATGGGAACACACGGGGCACACGTGGACACACGCGGTCATACGCGAACACTTATTGACACACGAGGTAACACGGGACACAAGCGAACACACGCGGATACACGCGAAGACACGCGGACAAACGCGTGCACACATGGAAACACATGGACACACGCGGACACACGCGGACACACGCGGACACACGCGGACACACGCGGACACACGCGAACACACGCGGACACACGCGAACACATTTGAAAACACGCGGACACACGGGAAACACGCGGACAGACTAGACCACGCGCAGACACACGTTGTGACAAGCAGATATGAGCGGACACATAGGAACACACGCGGACTCAAGTGGTTAGACGCAGACCCACTCGGTTGCACGTGGACACACCCGAACACACGTTCACAGAAGCGGACACACGCTGACACACGCGGGCACACGCGGGCACACGCGGTCGCACGCGGACTCACGCGGACAAACGCGGATAAATACGGGTACACGTGTTTATACGAGGACACAGGTGGAACAAAGGCAGACACAGGCGAACACACGGGAACACACGGGGGCAAACATGGATACACGCGGATACACGCGAACACTGATGGGTATACGCGGTGACACGGGACACACGCGGACACACGCGGTTACGCGCGGGTACACGCTGATACACGTGGACAGACGGGAACACACGCAGACATACGCGAACTCACGCGGGCACACGCAGGCACACGCGAACTTACTCGAGCACACGTGGTCACACGCGAACACACTGGACACAGGCGGACTGATAGGAACACACGCAGACAAAAGAGAACACACGGGAACACACGGGGCACACGTGGATACACGCGGATACATGCGTACACTTATGGATATACGCGGTAACATGTGATTCACGCGGACACACGCGGAAACGCGCGGGTACACGCTAACACACGTGGACAGACGGGAACACACGCGGACACACGCGAAACATTATGGATACACGCGGTAATACGGTTTCACGCAGACACATACGAACACACGTGGATACTCGCGTTAACACGTGGATACAAGCGGACACACGCGGACAAACGCGGACACAGGCGGATACTAGCGGGTAAACGCGAGTACACGTGGCTACACGCGGACACAATCGGTCACCAGCGGACACACGAGGGCACAATCGGACACACGCGGACACACGGACACACGCGGACACACGCGGAAACACGCGGACACACGCGGACACACGCGGACACACGCGGACACACGCGGACACACGCGGACACACGCGAACACACGGGGACACACGCGGACACAAGCGGTCATATGCGGTCACACGCGAACACTTATGGACAAAGGCGGAAACTCGCGCACCCACACACACGCACACCCGCAGTGACACGCGGATGCACACGAAAACACGCGGACACAGGCTACCACACGAACACATGAGAACACACGTGGACACACACGGACACACTGGACACACGCGGTGACACGCGGACATACACGGACAAATACGAACACACGCGGACATACATGTTTACACGCGGACACCTTCGCTCATACGCGAACGAACGCAGACACACCCGGAAAAACGTGGACACACGGGGACACATGTGGACACACGAGGTAACACGGGACACACGCGGAAACACGCGCACACACGAGGACACACGCGAACACATTTGAAAACACGCGGACATACTGGAAACACGCCGAAACACCCGGCCACACGTGGACTCACGCGAACACACGCGAACATACGCAGACACATACGGACACAAGTGGACACACGTGGCCATAGGTGGACACACGCGGTAACACGCAGACACACGGGAAACAGGCGGATTTATGGGGGTCACACATGGACACACACGGACACACATGGTGACACAACGACATACGCGGATACATACGAACACCCGCGGACAAACAAGGTTACACGCGGACACACTTGGGCACATGCGGACACACGCGGAAACACTGGACACAAGCGGAGACACGCGGAAACACACGGGCAAACCCGGAAACACGTGGATACACGCGGACACTCGCAGTGACACGCGGACGCACACGAAAACACGCGGACACACGCGACCACACATGTAGACACAGGAACTCACGCGAACACACGCTGACACCTGCTCACAGACGAGGGAACACACGCGGACACACGTGGACTCTCGTGGAGAAATGCGATGACACGCGGATACACACGAAAACGCGGAGTCACACGCGACCACTCTTGGACACACACGAATACACGCGAACATACGCGGACACACGCGAACACACACGAACACTGGCGGACACACGCGCTCACATGCGGAAAAAAGCGAAGACACACGGGCACACGCGGACACACGCGAACACACGCGAACACACTGGACACACGCGGACACCCGCAGTGACACGCGGATGCACACGAAAACACACGCTGACACATGCTGACACACGCGGGCACACGCGGACACACGTGGACACACGCGTACACACGCGATCACACGCGAAAACACGCGAACTCACGCGGACACTCGCGAAAACACGTGGGAACAGGCGGACACACGCGAACATACGCGAAAATACGCGGGAGCATGGGGACACGCTGGGCACAAGCGGACAGACGGGGACACACGCGGACAGATGGGGTGACATGTTAGTCATATACGAACTCATACGAACAAAGCATAAACACGCGGAATAATGCGACCACACGCGCTCACACGCGGTCAAACGCGAACACACGCGGGCACACGCGGACACACGCTAACACACGCTAAAAACGCGAACACGCGCGGAAACATGCGGACACACTGGACAAACACGGTGACACGCGGACATACACAAACAAATACGATCACACGCGGACATACATGGTTACACGCGGACAACCTCGCTTACACGCGAACACACGCAGAAAACTGTATTGTGTCCAGGGGGATGCAATATAATTTTGAGGCCTGCCCTGAATGAAGCAAGGCACACGAAACGAATGGAGGCCACCTAAGTTCAACGTTTGTCTTCGCCCAGCCCGGGGCAGGAGAGGACACTGTGACAGCCACCAGGCCGGTTATCTCGAACCGGCAGTTCCGCTGTATTCGTTGACTTGGCAACAGCGTTTGTCGGTACTTCTGTTGATTTTAACTAAATTTTCATCCCGCTGACTTCATTGACTATACATCGCGGTGTTGTAACTCTGCGGGAATCCACTCTGCGATCATCACTTACATTTCCTGGTTGATCTGAGATACGTGCTGTTAATTGGACCTTTGCTCTGCGGAACTCCCTCCACGTTACGTACGTTTATTTCTTTTTTTGCGACACAATCAAGCTGTAGTGGTATGCTATGCTCGTTGTATGATGATTTTCGCGTGAGTTGACACCCCGGTGGGTGTTTGTTGCCATCGTTTCTTCTTCGAGCGAGTCACTTTAGCTACGGTTGCCTCGGTAAAAGAGGTGTTGATTGCTTGTTGCCTCAGTTCCTGTGAGATGTAATATAGGTGCCGCTGACATATCCTCACGTCCCTTTGAAGGTTTACGTTGTGTTTACACAACTATTTTTGTCTTGTCCTGGGCACGATCGCAGCTTTTGAATGTCAGGCTGTGTACGGTTAAGTCCTCTCGGCCTAGGGCGGGTGGGGTGTCCGACGCTGTCCAGGCGCCGGCTGGTTAACGCTATTTGACGACGGGTTAATTACTATTTGAACTTCGCCGCGGGGGCTCTGCCTTAGAAATACGGTTGAATTGCTCCTGGCGGGTGGTAAAGTCTACAGCCGCAGGTTGCGTCGTCCGGGGGCGCCGGGGATGTATATGCGATTGTCCCACGCTGTGCTGCTGGCTCTGCTGACTATAGTCTCGGGGTCTACATGTGTGTATGCATATATATATATATATATATATATATATATATATATATATATATATATATATATATATATATATATATATATATATATATATATATATATATATATACATATATATATATATATATATGTGTGTGTGCGTGATATATATATATATATATATATATATATATATATATATATATATATATATATATATATATATATATATATGTATATATATATTGATATGTGTCGCTGTGTCTGTGCAGGCTTGTGTGTATGTGTTTGTATATGTATATATATATATGTTTTTGTGTATGTATATGTATACATATATACCTGTGTATACGTTAGTACGCCCATGTTAACTACTGGACACGTCCGTGTACACACACACACCTTTTTTACCTAGCTTCCTTTACATGCCCCCTTGCGCGTCATCAAGCGGAGGTCAGTTTCACTGCTTCGGTCCCTGCCTACGGCTGAACAAGGGCCGTTTCTCTGCCTCGCGCTTTCTCCCACTCCGTTTAGTGGGCGCTATTTTGGACCCTCTCTGTTGCGCTTTTCAGTATCCTGTTCACTTCGCTATTATTTACACACCGGGATTAGCAGGGTGTTTCGTTTGCACTTTTTCATTTGTATGCATTTGGTTTATCTTTTTACGCGCGACGCACACCGAAGTACTTTCAGTGTGTGTCTTACCTCACTGAAACTCTCCCTGGCGCCAAGTATATGGCCGTAATATGCTAGGATAACAGAGTTATCGTCTGTTTCAGTTGTGCGTGATTTAGCTCAATGACTGGCGCCAAGTATATGGCCGTTATTTACTAGGAAAACAGAGGTGTCGTCTGTTTCAGCTGTGCGTGATTTATCTCATTGACTTGCGCCAAGAATATGGCCGTAATCTGCTAGGATAACAGAGGTGTCGTCTGTTTCAGCTCTGCGTGATTTACCTCACTGAGGCTCTCCCTGGCGCCAATTATATGGCCGTAATATGCTAAGATAACAGAGGTGTCGCCTGTTTCAGCTGTGCGTGATTTACCTCGTTGACTGGCGCCAAGTATATGGCCGTAATATGCTAGGATAACAGAGGTGTCGTCTGTTTAAGCTGTGCGTGAATTACCTCCCTGACGCTCTCCCTGTCGCCAAGTATATGACCGTAATATGCTAGGATAACAGAGGTGTCGTCTGTTTCAGCTGTGCGTGATTTTCTTCATTGACGGGCGCCAAGTATATGGCCGTAATATGCTAGGATAATGGAGGTGTCGTCTGTTTCAGCTGTGCTGTGCTGGCGACAAATATATTGGCCTTAATTTAATAATAACAATAATAATATCAGCATTTATATAGCGCCATAAATCCAAGTTACCTTTTTCGAAGGCGATGTTACAAGAAATCATAGAAAGATACCCAAAGTTAAAACTCATTAAATCATGACATCAAATATCGAAATTAGTTATCAAAAAAAGAAAACAACACAGAGAGGTGTCGTCTGTTTCGGCTTTGCGTGATTTACGTCACTGACGCTCTACGTGGCGCCAAGTTTATGGGCCGTAATATGCTAGGTTCTCAGAGGTGTAGTCTGTTTCGGCTGTGCGTTACTTGCCGCCGTGTTACATCGATGTTGTTACTGGCGCCAAGTGGGTTGGCAGTACCTGCGAGTCGTCGTCTGTTTCAGCTGTGTGTGTGTTTTGCCTGCGTCATACACGGCGGTTCGGCCTAGTGCCAAGTGTATTGCCGGATGTCATTTTCAGTTGTGCGTTCTTTGCCGGCGTGATACACATATGTCTACCTGGTGCCTATCCTCGGTCACCCAGGCTAGGTGAGGTGGCGGAATTTTAACCTCTCAACTCTGCCTGGGAAATGATGGGCTGCAAGTGTAACCGCCAAAGCGGCCTTCTACCAGATTAGGGTCGTTACCCTGATTGCTTCCCAGGCCGTTTTTCAAATAACTAATAGAATAAAGACATTCTTTAGCAGTTATTGCTGTATTTTAAAAACTATTCAAAACATAAAACTTATACTACCACGAAACAAAAAACATGTCCGGTTGTTTCTTTTATGTATTTAGCTGGATTAAGCAGAATCCATGACATGTGTGAGGCTTAGCCTCACACGGATCAATTTTACAGGCCGGCAAAGTTGCCAGAATGTCTTCTCGGCGTAGTTCTGCAGCCGCCCGACAGTCGGTTAAGCGAGACTCCCTGGCGTCATGTATATTGACCTATACATGCCAGTTGTCTGCGAAGCGTCGTCTGTTTCAGCTGTGTTTGTTCTGCTTACGTATTACACAGATGCTCTACCTGGCGCGAAGGATATTGACCGCCAGATTCCACTTCACACTCCGTTCACGACATTTATACGGTGCCGGCCGACATCCGCGCCGGTGTGCGTGTCACAATTGATTGGACGGGTGTTCACATCGTTCGGCCTGTGTTCGCATTGCTTGTTTTTGAACGGTGTTCACATAGTTTGGGCGCACGTTGTGGTTGACGTGATTACTTTGATGCATGTCCGATTTGTTTGGGCGGCTCTTATTGTCAGGCACATGGGGTTATCCAACTCTAGGCCACTTGGTTTTGGGTGGTTGCTATGTTCGGGCTCGGCCTATTATGTATATGCCATGCCCACACTTTCTGCGCGCAGGATGTCGTCCGACCGCGGATTTTGTCTACCCAGGTTTGACGTGTTTGGGCGCTTGGTGCGGTCTGCTCTTTTCTACGCATTTGCCCCATTTCTATATTCTGCATGCCTGTTCTGGGTGGATCGTGTTTATGTGTCTTATTCATTTGTTTTGACGCATGTCCTGGAGGGTATAATCACTTTGGATTGCTGTCCTTATCTGGGACGTATGTTACGATGTGCCATCGTCTGCTCTAATGACCCGTGTCCACGTGGTTATAGTAGGTGTTTGTTTTCCAACACGTTTCTCATCTTCGATGGCCTTCTTGTTTCGGCGCATGTTATTGGGTGTCTTTTTCCTGTGTTTATGTCTTTCTCTCGCCTGAGAAAGTTTGATGTATTATGAGCTTCCGGCTCTGTTATACGTGTTTTGGTGCGTGTTTTGTTATAACATGATTGATGCCCATGGACACTTCCATCTCGTTTAAGCGATTGTTACGGTTTGGCAGTGTCTATTACTGACCACTATCTAACATCTTTGGGTTCTTGATATGATGTCACATCTTATGTGTGTTTGATTATTTTATAATTCAATTATTTTTCATTCATTTTTTTCAAAACACGCAACATTAAAAAACATGCCATCCGATTACTACTCGTATGTCGCATGGTACGCTTGAAGTACTATTCAGAACTATGTTTTGAAGACGAGTAGCCATGAAGTGCAACAATTATGTGTGTCTACCCCTGTGAACCCTTTTCATAAAATTGTTACGTGGCGATTCTTAGTTTTGATTATCATGATGCTGTTACACAACACATACATACGTGCACACAACAATTGTTACTTTGTCGTTATAATCATGTGTGCTTACGTGGTGTTTTTGCCGATGGGAATATTCCTGTAATGGCGTTTCCTTGGGTGTTCGCGTGTGCGTGGACATTGGGTGGTGTGGCATCATTTGCTCGCGCGACGCTATTCAACTTATATCTGCGCGTGATATGGTGCGACTTGCTCAGTGCATATGTTCCATGTCTGCACTGTTTCGGAGCATACGTTGGTCTCATTTGTCTAGCTTGCATTGTCATGATTTCGTGCACGTCTGCATGTGTGAATATGCCGTGTCTGTCTGCTTTGAACTTAATTACAGACGCGTTCCGTTATGTGTGTCGCCGTCTCACGGTTTTAGCTGCATGTACGTGGCCTTCTCTAGGAGAGGTGGGGTTGTTTTTCCCCCGTTACAGTTTCTGTCAATGTATACTTTCGCTTAACGCATGTGTTTTCTGTCGATACACTATTATGCATTACATTGTATCAGTATACATGCAAGTAGCTGATTGTACGAAAGGCTTTTTGTTGTACTTGTTGTTGTATTATAGCTTATCATTTACCATAATTCTGTATGTCTTTCGAGGTAAAATCAGCTGAGTGCACACTTCAAGTGAGCGCCAGGCAATCCAGTTGTAAATAAAATATCTATAATATGCCATATTACCATTACTAGGTATTTTGTGTCTTATTGATCTACCGTAACCAGAGCCAGGCCCAGCTGCAGTTTATTAGGGAGTATTAAGGGCACATTTACGAGTGGGAGAAGGGCGCAGGCACGCAAAAACTGTATTGTGTCCAGGGGATGCAATATAATTTTGAGGCCAGCCCTGAATGAAGCTATGCACACGAAACGAATGGAGGCCACATACGGGCAACGTTTGCCGTCGCCCAGCCCCGGGCAGGAGAGGGCACTGTGACAGCCACCTGGCCGGTGACCTCGAACCGGCAGTTCCGCTGTATTCGTTGACTTGGCAACAGGGTTTGTCGGTACCTCTGTTGGTTTTAACGAAATTTCCCGCCCGCCCTCCCTGTTTCTCGACTGGTGTGTACCCTTTTTAGGTTTGGTACTACATTGTGTGTTCATGTCTTACTTACACTAGTACAATTTCTATATGTCTGCACATTATGCGGTCTGCCTTCAGTTGTGACTTATTTGGTGGTGTGTATATTCCTTACTGTTGTCCTTTGTGTACGCGTGTGCACCATCACTCACGAAAGTAACGTACACAGTTTTATTTTATTATTTGACGCTTTTCCCTGCATTAGTTCAGTACATGAGGTTTGGCATTTTGCCTTTCATCCGCTGGTTGTTCAGCGATGAATGCAGGGTTTTTAGTGCGGGTACTCGTAAGAGTAGGTTTGTTGAGGGGGGTCGCGGGGGTTGTTTTCCCACTTTACGGTTTCTGTCAATGTATACATTCGGTTAACGCATGTTTTTTTCTGTCGATACACTATTATGCATTACATTGTATCAGTATACATGCAAGTAGCTGATTGTACGTTAGGCTTTTTGTTGTGCTTGGATGCTTATCAGTTACCAGATTACTGTATGACTTTCGAGGTACAATCAGCCGAGCGCACAATTCAAGTGACCGCCAGGCAATCCAGTTGTAAATAAAATATCTAGATAGTCATATTACCCTTACTAGGTATTTTGTGTCTTATTGATCTACCGTAAACAGATCCAAGCCCAGCTGTAGTTTATTAGGGAGTATTAAGGGCACATTTACGAGTGGGAAACACCCGGAAACACGTGGACACACGCGAACACATTTGAAAACACGCGGACACACTATACACACGCGGACAGATGGGGACACAAACGGACAAAGGCGGTGACATACAAAAACAGGCGGACACACGTGGTTACACGCGGACACACTCGATCACATGCGGACACACGCGTACCAACCCGGACACTCATGGTCAAACGCTGACACAAGAGGACACACCCGCAAACACGCGGTCACACGCGAACACTTATGGACACACGTGGTAACACAAGGCACACGCGAAAAGAAGCGAACACACGCAATGACACGCGGACACATGCGAACACACGCGAACACACGCGGACACGTGCGGACACATGCGGGCGCAGGCGGCCACACTCGGACACACGTGGAGACAGGCGGACACAAACGACCTCACGCGGACACACGAGAAAACACGCGAACACACGCGAAAATACGCGGACACACTGGACACAAGCGGCCAGACGGGGACTTACGCGGACACACGCGGTGACACGTGGGCATACGCGGACAAATACGAACACACGCGGACTCACGTGACCACACCCGGAAACACTCGGTCGCACGCGGAAAGACGCGGGCACACTCCGACACTCGTGGACACACGCGGACACACGCGGACACACGCGGACACACGCGGACACACGCGGACACACGCGGACACACGTGAACACACGCGAACATACGTCGACACACGCGGACACACTGGAATCACGAGGAAACACCGGCCACACCTGGACCCACGCGAACACACGCGAACACACGCAGACACATACTGACACAAGTGAAAGCACGTGGACACACGTGAACACACGTGGAAAGACGTGGACACACGCGGACACACTGGAAACAGGCGGACTTAAGGGGCCACACATGGACACAGGCGGTCACACCTGGTGACACAAGGACATGCGCGGATACATACGAACACACGCGAACAAACATGGTTACACGCTGACACACTCGGTCACATGCGGACACACGCCGACACACCCAGAAACACATGGACACACGCGGAAACACTAGGTCACACGAGGAAAAACGCGGACACTCGCGGACACACGCGGAAAGACGCGCACACGCTCGGACACATGCTGTCACTCGCGAACACTTATGGACACTCGCGGTAACACAGATAAACACGTGGACACACGCAGTCACACGCGAACACACTGAACACACGCGGAAACACGCGGTGACACTCGAACATACCCGGACACATACGAACACACGCTGACATACATGGTTACACGCGGACACACTCAGTCACACGAGGACACACGAGGACACACGGGGACACACGCGGACACAAACGGGTACGCGCGGGTACACCCGGACACACGGAGACACACGGGATCACACGCAGACACATGCGAACAAACGATGACAGACGAGAACATACGCAGACACACGCGTACACACGCGAACACATGCGAACACACGCGAACACACGCGAACACACGCGAACACTTATGGACACACGAGGTAACACGGGACGCAATCGAACACACGCGGATACACGCGAAACACCCGCGAACAAACGCGTGCACACGTGGACACACGCGGACACACGCGGACACACGCGGACACACGCGGACACACGCGAAAACCTTTGCAAACACGCGGACACACTGGACACACGCGGACAGACGGGACCACGCGCAGACACACGCGGTGACAAGCATACATGCGCTGACACATACGAACACACGCGGACTCAAGTTGTTACACGCAGACACACTCGGTTACAGGTGGACACACCCGATCACACGTTCACACAAGCGGACACACGCTGACACACGCGGGCACATGCGTTCGCACGTGGGCAAACGCGGACAAACGCGGATAAATGCGGGTACACGTGTTTACACGCGGCACACTTGGAAACACCCGTTCACACGTGGACACACGCGAACACACGCGGGCACACATGGACAAAGGCGGACACACTGGACACACGCGGGCAGACAGGGACACATGCTGACACACGCGGTCACACGTGAACACCCATGGACACACGCGGTAACACAGGAGACACGCGAACACACGCAGACACACGCAAACACACGCGTACACACACGGGCACACGTGGAAACACTCTCGCTCTCTCGCTCTCTCTCCCTCTCTCGCTCTCTATCTCGCTCTCTCGCTCTTTCCCTCTCTCCCTCTCCCCTCTCTCCCTCTCTCCCTCTCTCCCTCTCTCCCCCTCTCCCCTTCTCCCCCTCTCCCCCACTGGACACTCGCGGACAGACGGGTACACGCGCAGACACACGCGGTGACACGCGGACATGCGCGGACACATTCGAACACACGCGGACTCAAGTGGTTTCACGCAGACCCACTCGGTTGCACGTGGACACAACATAACACACTTTCACACACGCGGACACACGCTGACACACGCGGACACACGCGGTCGCACGCGGACACACTGAACATACGCGGACAGAAGGGAACAAGTGCAGACACACGGGGATACATGTGGACACACACAGTCACACGCGAACACTTATGGACACACGAGGTAACACGGGACACAAGCGAACACACGAGGATACACGCGAAACACACGCGGACAAACGCGTGCATATGTGTACACACGCGGACACACGCGGACACGCGGTGACACTCGAACATACCCGGACACATACGAACACACGCTGACATACATGGTTACACGCGGACACACTCAGTCACACGAGGACACACGAGGACACACGGGGACACACGCGGACACAAACGGATACGCGCGGGTACACCCGGACACACGGAGACACACGGGATCACACGCAGACACATGCGAACAAACGATGACAGACGAGAACATACGCAGACACACGCGTACACACGCGAACACATGCGAACACACGCGAACACACGCGAACACACGCGAACACTTATGGACACACGAGGTAACACGGGACGCAATCGAACACACGCGGATACACGCGAAACACCCGCGAACAAACGCGTGCACACGTGGACACACGCGGACACACGCGGACACACGCGAAAACCTTTGCAAACACGCGGACACACTGGACACACGCGGACAGACGGGACCACGCGCAGACACACGCGGTGACAAGCATACATGCGCTGACACATACGAACACACGCGGACTCAAGTTGTTACACGCAGACACACTCGGTTACAGGTGGACACACCCGATCACACGTTCACACAAGCGGACACACGCTGACACACGCGGGCACATGCGTTCGCACGTGGGCAAACGCGGACAAACGCGGATAAATGCGGGTACACGTGTTTACACGCGGCACACTTGGAAACACCCGTTCACACGTGGACACACGCGAACACACGCGGGCACACATGGACAAAGGCGGACACACTGGACACACGCGGGCAGACAGGGACACATGCTGACACACGCGGTCACACGTGAACACCCATGGACACACGCGGTAACACAGGAGACACGCGAACACACGCAGACACACGCAAACACACGCGTACACACACGGGCACACCTGGAAACACTCTCGCTCTCTCGCTCTCTCTCCCTCTCTCGCTCTCTATCTCGCTCTCTCGCTCTTTCCCTCTCTCCCTCTCCCCTCTCTCCCTCTCTCCCTCTCTCCCTCTCTCCCCCTCTCCCCTTCTCCCCCTCTCCCCCACTGGACACTCGCGGACAGACGGGTACACGCGCAGACACACGCGGTGACACGCGGACATGCGCGGACACATTCGAACACACGCGGACTCAAGTGGTTTCACGCAGACCCACTCGGTTGCACGTGGACACAACATAACACACTTTCACACACGCGGACACACGCTGACACACGCGGACACACGCGGTCGCACGCGGACACACTGAACATACGCGGACAGAAGGGAACAAGTGCAGACACACGGGGATACATGTGGACACACACAGTCACACGCGAACACTTATGGACACACGAGGTAACACGGGACACAAGCGAACACACGAGGATACACGCGAAACACACGCGGACAAACGCGTGCATATGTGTACACACGCGGACACACGCGGACACGCGGTGACACTCGAACATACCCGGACACATACGAACACACGCTGACATACATGGTTACACGCGGACACACTCAGTCACACGAGGACACACGAGGACACACGGGGACACACGCGGACACAAACGGATACGCGCGGGTACACCCGGACACACGGAGACACACGGGATCACACGCAGACACATGCGAACAAACGATGACAGACGAGAACATACGCAGACACACGCGTACACACGCGAACACATGCGAACACACGCGAACACACGCGAACACACGCGAACACTTATGGACACACGAGGTAACACGGGACGCAATCGAACACACGCGGATACACGCGAAACACCCGCGAACAAACGCGTGCACACGTGGACACACGCGGACACACGCGGACACACGCGGACACACGCGGACACACGCGAAAACCTTTGCAAACACGCGGACACACTGGACACACGCGGACAGACGGGACCACGCGCAGACACACGCGGTGACAAGCATACATGCGCTGACACATACGAACACACGCGGACTCAAGTTGTTACACGCAGACACACTCGGTTACAGGTGGACACACCCGATCACACGTTCACACAAGCGGACACACGCTGACACACGCGGGCACATGCGTTCGCACGTGGGCAAACGCGGACAAACGCGGATAAATGCGGGTACACGTGTTTACACGCGGCACACTTGGAAACACCCGTTCACACGTGGACACACGCGAACACACGCGGGCACACATGGACAAAGGCGGACACACTGGACACACGCGGGCAGACAGGGACACATGCTGACACACGCGGTCACACGTGAACACCCATGGACACACGCGGTAACACAGGAGACACGCGAACACACGCAGACACACGCAAACACACGCGTACACACACGGGCACACGTGGAAACACTCTCGCTCTCTCGCTCTCTCTCCCTCTCTCGCTCTCTATCTCGCTCTCTCGCTCTTTCCCTCTCTCCCTCTCCCCTCTCTCCCTCTCTCCCTCTCTCCCTCTCTCCCCCTCTCCCCTTCTCCCCCTCTCCCCCACTGGACACTCGCGGACAGACGGGTACACGCGCAGACACACGCGGTGACACGCGGACATGCGCGGACACATTCGAACACACGCGGACTCAAGTGGTTTCACGCAGACCCACTCGGTTGCACGTGGACACAACATAACACACTTTCACACACGCGGACACACGCTGACACACGCGGACACACGCGGTCGCACGCGGACACACTGAACATACGCGGACAGAAGGGAACAAGTGCAGACACACGGGGATACATGTGGACACACACAGTCACACGCGAACACTTATGGACACACGAGGTAACACGGGACACAAGCGAACACACGAGGATACACGCGAAACACACGCGGACAAACGCGTGCATATGTGTACACACGCGGACACACGCGGACACGCGGTGACACTCGAACATACCCGGACACATACGAACACACGCTGACATACATGGTTACACGCGGACACACTCAGTCACACGAGGACACACGAGGACACACGGGGACACACGCGGACACAAACGGATACGCGCGGGTACACCCGGACACACGGAGACACACGGGATCACACGCAGACACATGCGAACAAACGATGACAGACGAGAACATACGCAGACACACGCGTACACACGCGAACACATGCGAACACACGCGAACACACGCGAACACACGCGAACACTTATGGACACACGAGGTAACACGGGACGCAATCGAACACACGCGGATACACGCGAAACACCCGCGAACAAACGCGTGCACACGTGGACACACGCGGACACACGCGGACACACGCGGACACACGCGAAAACCTTTGCAAACACGCGGACACACTGGACACACGCGGACAGACGGGACCACGCGCAGACACACGCGGTGACAAGCATACATGCGCTGACACATACGAACACACGCGGACTCAAGTTGTTACACGCAGACACACTCGGTTACAGGTGGACACACCCGATCACACGTTCACACAAGCGGACACACGCTGACACACGCGGGCACATGCGTTCGCACGTGGGCAAACGCGGACAAACGCGGATAAATGCGGGTACACGTGTTTACACGCGGCACACTTGGAAACACCCGTTCACACGTGGACACACGCGAACACACGCGGGCACACATGGACAAAGGCGGACACACTGGACACACGCGGGCAGACAGGGACACATGCTGACACACGCGGTCACACGTGAACACCCATGGACACACGCGGTAACACAGGAGACACGCGAACACACGCAGACACACGCAAACACACGCGTACACACACGGGCACACGTGGAAACACTCTCGCTCTCTCGCTCTCTCTCCCTCTCTCGCTCTCTATCTCGCTCTCTCGCTCTTTCCCTCTCTCCCTCTCCCCTCTCTCCCTCTCTCCCTCTCTCCCTCTCTCCCTCTCTCCCCCTCTCCCCTTCTCCCCCTCTCCCCCACTGGACACTCGCGGACAGACGGGTACACGCGCAGACACACGCGGTGACACGCGGACATGCGCGGACACATTCGAACACACGCGGACTCAAGTGGTTTCACGCAGACCCACTCGGTTGCACGTGGACACAACATAACACACTTTCACACACGCGGACACACGCTGACACACGCGGACACACGCGGTCGCACGCGGACACACTGAACATACGCGGACAGAAGGGAACAAGTGCAGACACACGGGGATACATGTGGACACACACAGTCACACGCGAACACTTATGGACACACGAGGTAACACGGGACACAAGCGAACACACGCGGATACACGCGAAACACACGCGGACAAACGCGTGCATATGTGTACACACGCGGACACACGCGGACACGCGCGAACGCACGCGGACACACGCGAACACATTTGCAAACCCGCGGACACACGAGGAAACACGCGGACACTCGCGGACACACGCGGAAACACGCGCACACGCTCGGACACACGCGGTCACTCGCGAACACTTATGGACATATGCGGTAACAAGGGACTCACACGAACACACGCGAACACACGCGAACACACGGGGACCCACGAAGGGACACGCGAACATACACGGGCACACGTGGACACACGCGGACACACCGGATTACGCGGATATACGAACACATGCGGACACGTGTGGTTACACGCGGACACACACGGCCACACGGGGACAAACGACGAAACACACGAATACACAGGGACACACGCGGACACACGCGGTGACTCGCAGACACACACGAAAACACGAGGAAACACGCTGCCACACGTGGACATATGAAATCATGCGGACACTCGCGGGAAACGCGGGCACACGTGGACACTCGTGGACACAAGGGAACAAAAGCGGACATTCTTGCACACAAGCGGACACAGGCGAACACATGTGGAAACACGCGGACACATTGGAGACACGCGGACAGACGGGGTAACACGTGGATATACGAGGACTCATACGAACTAACGTGGACACCCGTGGTTACACGCGGACACACTCGGACACACGCGGACACACGCGGTGACACGTTAGTCATACACGGACTCATACGAACCGACGGGTACACACGTGGACAAACGCGAACACACGCGCTCACATGCGTAAAAACGCGAAGACACTCGGGCACACGCGGACACTCGCGGATACACTGGACACCCGCGAGTACCCGCAGTGACACCCGAAAGCACACGAAAAGACGCGACCACACATGGAGACAAACGAAAACACGCGAACAAACGTGTTCACATGATGATACACTCGGGCACACGCGGACACTTGAACACTCGCGGAGAAACGCTGTGACAGGCGGATACACAAGAAAACGCGGAGACACACGCGATCACACACGGACACACCCGAACACACGGGAACACAGGAAGACACACGCGGACACACGCGGGCACTCGCAGCCGCACGTGAACATAAGCGGACACACTCGAACACTCGCGCGAAAACACGTGGGAACAGGCGGACACACGAGAAAATAGTCGGGAGCCTGGGGACACGCTGGACATAAGCGGACAGACGGGGTCTCACGCGAACAGACGCGATGACACGTTAGTCATATACGAATT
The DNA here is from genome assembly GCA_964017155.1 of Oasisia sp. SBJ-2009. Lineage (NCBI taxonomy): Eukaryota > Metazoa > Annelida > Polychaeta > Sabellida > Siboglinidae > Oasisia > Oasisia sp. SBJ-2009. Next base: position 21,172,043 of record OZ024865.1, read on the forward strand.
CATACGAACAAATGCATACAAAGCGGAAAAATGTGAAAACACGCGCTCACACGCGGACAAAAGCGAACACACGCGGGCACACGCGGACACACGCTAACACTTGCTAAAAACCGCCAACACACGCGGACACATTGGACACACGCTGTGACACGCGCACATACATGGAAAATACGAACACACGCGGACATACATGGTTACACCTGGACATCTTCGCTCACACGCGAACACACGCAAACACACCCGGAAACACGTGGACACACGCGGACACATGTGGACACAGGAGGTATCACGGGACACACGCGGAAACACGCTCACACGCGAGGACACCCGCGAAAACATTTGAAAACACGCGTACACATTGGACACACGCAGACAGATGGGGACACAAACGGACAAACGGGGTGACATATACAAAAACAAGCGGACATATGTGGTTACACGCGGACACACTCGGTCACACGCGAACACACGCGGACACACCCGGACACTCGTGGTAACAAACGGACACAAGCGGACTCGCGCGGAAAGACGCGGTCACACGCGAACACTTATGGATACCCGAGGTAACACGGGACACACGAGAACACACGCGGACAAACGCATTGACACGCGGACACACACGAAAACACTCTGGCACACCCGGACACATGCGGATACGCGCTGGTACACACTGAAACACGTGGAGAGACGGGAACACACGCAGACACACGCTAACAAACGCGAACACACGCGGAAACAAGCGTACACACGCAGGAACTCGCGAATATACGCGGGCACACGTGGATACACGCGAACACACTGGACACACGCGGACATACGGGAACACACGCAGACACACACGAACACCCGGGAACACACGGGGCACACGTGGATACACGCTGATACACGCAAACACTTATGTATATATGCGGTAACACGGGAGTGACGGGACGCACGAGAACACACACGTAAACACGCGATCACACGCGGACACAAACGAACACACGCGGATACACGCAGAAAAACGCGGACACACGCGGGTACACGCGGACACACGCGGACAGACGGGAACACAAGCAGACACACGCGAACACACGCGAACACACGCGGTTTCACGAGGATACCCGCGGACACACGCGAACACACTGGGGCACACGTGGATACATACACACATACGCGGACACACCCGGACACACGCGGTAACACGGGACACACGCGGACAGACGGGAACACACGCAAGCACACGCGGACACACGCGGATAAACGTAGACACACGCGGTGACATGCGGACGCTCGCGGACACACGCGGACACACGCGGATAAACGCGGGTACACGTGCTTACACGCGGCCACACTCGGTCACACGCTGACACAAGCGGGCACAAACAGACACACTCGGACACACGCGAACACAATTTGGAACACTAGGATACATGCTGACATACGCTGGCACACGCGGACACTCGCGAACACTCGCAAACAAACGCTGAAACAAGCGTACACTCGGAGACACACGCGAACACACGGGATCACACCGGGGCACACGTGGACACACGCTAAAAGATATACGCGGAAACACGTGACACAGGAAAACACACGCGGACTCACGCGGACAAACGAGGATACGCGCTGGTACACGCGGACACACGTGGACAGTCGGGAACACACGCAGACACACGAGAACACACGCGGGCACACGCGTGCACACGCGAACAATAATGGATACACGCGGTAGCGCGGGACACAGACTAACACACTCGGATACACGCGGTCTCACGCGGACATAAACGAACACACGTGTATACTCGCGTTAAGACGTGGACACACATGAACACAAGCGGGAACACGTGGACACACGCGGACACATTGGACACAAGCGGACACACGGGAACACACGCAGACACTCGAGGAAACACGCGGACAAACGAAGTCACACGCGAACTTACACGGGCACACGTGGACATAATCGGACACACTGGGAACACGCGGACAGACGGTAACATACCACACACACGCGGACACACGCGAACATTTATGGATACCCGCGGAAACAGTGGACACACGAGAACACACGCGCACAAAGGCGGTCACACGCGGACACACACGAAAACACGCGGACACAGATGTACACATGCGGATACGAGCTGGTTCACCCGGACACACATGGACAGAGTGAAACACACGCGAACACACGCGAACACACGCGAACACACGCGGAAATACGGGGAAACACGAAGGCACACGTGAATATGACACAAGAACACACGCACACATCTGCGGACGCTCGCGGACACAAGCGGACACACGCGGATAAACGCGGTTACACGTGGTTGCGCGCGGAAACACTCGGTCGGACGCGGACAAACGCGGACACACGCGGACACACGCGTACACACGGGGACACACGCGGACACACGCGGAAACACGCGGACACACGCGGACACACGCGGTCACACGCGGACACACACGAACACACGTTGACGCACGCGTTCACACGTGCACCCACGGGAACACACGCGGCAAATATGGACACAGGAGGACACACTGGACCCACGCGGACAGACGGGAACACGCGCAGACACACGCGGATACACGCGGATACACGCGGATACACGCGGACACGCGTGGACACACGCGGACACACGCGGACACACGTGTTTACATTCGGACACCCACGGTCACACGCGGACGCCCGCGGACACACGCGAACGTACGTGGATACACGCGGATACACGCAGACACACGCGGACACCATGGGAGACATGTGGATACACGCGGACACACGCGGACACACGCGTATACACGAAGACACACGTGGACACACGGCGATCACACATGGACACCTGCGCACATAAACGGGCACACGAGGACACACTCGAACAATTGCGAACAAACGCGGAAACATAGGGACACACGCAGGAACACGGGAACATACGCGGGCACGCGTGGACACACGGGAATACCCTGGACACACTCGGACAGACGGGAACACACGCAGACACACGCGATCAAACAAGGACACGCGGATACACGCGAACACACGCGGACAAACGCGTGCACACATGGAAACACGCGGACACACGCGAACACACGCGGACACACGCGAACACACGCGGACACACGCGAACACATTTGAAAACACGCGGACACTCTGGACACACGCGGGCAGACTGGACCACGCGCAGACACACGTGGTGACAAGCAGATATGAGCGGACACATAGGAACACACGCGGACTCAAGTGGTTAGACGCAGACCCACTCGGTTGCACGTGGACACACCCGAACACACGTTCACAGAAGCGGACACACGCTGACACACGCGGGCACACGCGGTCGCACGCGGACTCACGCGGACAAACGCGGATAAATACGGGTACACGTGTTTATACGAGGACACAGGTGGAACAAACGCAGACACACGCGAACACACGGGAACGCACGGGGGCACACGTGGATTCACGCGGATACACGCGAACACTGATGGGTGTGACAGATGGACTATGGTGCTGCCACCTGCTGGACTGCAATAACGTTGAGTTGTTACTTTTGCCATTTTGGAGTAATAAAACTGTTTCCGTTGTGTTACACATTTGATCGACACGTGCTGTTATAAATCACACAACATTACATGGTGTCAGCAAGTCGGTATGAATCCACAGCATGGAGTTCAAACCGCCAGCCACGGTATCGTTTAATACCGGCACTACTGCCGAAACTTGGCGTCGCTGGGAGCAGCAATTTCGAATTTATTTCGAAGCAGCGGAACTAGCAACGAAACCGCCGAAAACACAGGTAGCTATCCTACTGCATTGTGCAGGCCCCGAAACACAGGACATATTTGCCAACTTTGTCTTTGCAAACACCGCTGATGATAAAGATACAAATTGGGAGCATGTCCTGAAAAAGTTCAAAAACCTACTGTGAACCACGGAAGAATGAGGTATTTGAACGGTATAAATTCTGGCAGCGCGACCAACGTCAAGGGGAGAACATTGATCAGTGGGTTAATGATCTACGGTTACTACTGTCAACCTGCGAATATGGACAGCAGAAAGAAAGCAGTCTAAGAGATCGTATCGTGTTTGGAGTAGCGGACATTCGTGTAAAAGAAAGACTACTCCGAGAAAGTGATTTGACGCTAGAAAAAGCACTATATATCTGCCACGCAGCAGAAGCAAGCAAAGAACAGATGAAAGTAATGGCAAGCGACAGCAAGTGTCATGAAGTGAACACCATCAACAAATCCAAAGATATGTCAGTGAACAGACGAAATCCAACAAGACGTGGATTCAATGCAGAGGCCAGCAACGTGTCTAACCACCACTCTACAAAAGGCGGCAGCTGTGCGTATTGCGGAAGCAAACACCCGCCACGCAAATGCCCTGCGTATGGTGTTATCTGCTCGAAATGCAAAGGCAGAAACCATTTCGCCAAAGTCTGTAAAGGGGGTGGATTCAGGAAGAAAGTCTACCAGCTAGAGCCAGATCATCCTGATGATAATGGCTATCTCTTTGTGACAGTCAAAGAAAGCAAAGCCACAAAGACAGAAAAGAAATGGCAAGCAGTGATACGTGTGAATGGTCACAGAGTAAACTTCAAGCTAGACACTGGTAGTGAGGCAAATGTGCTACCAGCCACAGTGTACAAGCAGATGAAGTCGGTCAAGCTGGAGAAAACTAAGACTTTGTTGTATGCGTTTGGCGAAAATCAAGTGGTCCCACTAGGAACAGTCAAGCTCGACTGCACCACTGAAAAGGGACACAAGGAAAATCTGTTGTTCTACGTGACAAGCAACACAGATGTGCCAATACTGGGCAGCAAAGCATGCAATGACATGAATCTGGTCAAGCGTGTGTACGCATGCCAGCCAAGGCAAAGCTCTTCTAAGACCAAAGAAGAAATGAAGCAGAATTACAGAGATGTATTCACGGGTGTGGGGCAGTACGAGAAGCGATATTACATGCAACTAAACCCAGATGTGAAAGGAGTGATTCAGCCCCCACGGAAAATTCCGTATGCCACACAACCGAAACTGAAGGTAGTGCTCGACAAGCTGAAAGATCCGAACATCATAGCCGATGTTGTCAAGCCTACTGAATGGGTTAGCAACCTAGTCATAGTCGAAAAGAAATCAGGAGCTCTTAGACTATGTCTCGATCCTCGACCACTAAACGCAGCAATCAAGCGAGAGCGGCACGTCATACCAACCCCAGTTGACGTGCAAGCCCAGCTCTCTGGCAAGAAAGTCTTCACGGTGGTCGACATGAAGGATGGCTACTGGCATGTCAAGCTAAGTGACGAGTCATCCTACTTCTGCACCTTCAACACACCATGGGGAAGGAAACGCTTTCTTAGAATGCCCTTTGGGATCTCATCAGCCAGTGAGATAATGCAGAAGAGAAACGAAGAGACATTTGGCGACATTCAAGGAGTTCACGTGATTGCCGATGACTTGATCATTGCAGCAACAGATGATCAGGAGCACGACATCATCCTGAACAGAGTGCTACAGCGAGCACGTGACAAAGGAGTCAAGTTCAACAGTGACAACATTTAATTCAAGATCAGTGAGGTCGAATACATGGGCAACCTTGTTTCATCTGAGGGCCTGAAGCCAGACCCCAAGAAAATAGAGGCAATCTTCAATATGCCCAGGCCAACGGATGTCACCTCACTGCAGCGCCTGCTTGGTATGGTCAAGTACCTGGCACAGTACATTCCCAATGAGTCAGCAATCACCCAACCACTGAGGGAACTACTAAAGAAAGATGCAGAATGGGCATGGCATCCAGAGCACGATAAAGCGCTTGACAATCTCAAAGCTGTGCTAACCAGCAAACCAGCACTTGCCTTCTATGATGTCAGACAGCCAGTCACCATTCAAGCTGACGCATCGCAATCAGGCTTAGGCTCATGTATACTGCAGAAAGGAAAACCCGTTGCGTATGCATCTCGTGCCATGACGCAAGCGGAGCAAAACTATGCTCAGATTGAAAAGGAGATGTTGGCAATCTGCTTCGCGACATCAAAATTCCATCAGTACGTGTATGGCAAGTCTGCGGTCAGTGTGCAAACTGATCATAAACCGCTCGAAAGTATCCTGAAGAAGCCACTATGCAAGGCACCACCAAGACTACAGAGACTGATGCTGCGGCTACAACCCTATGACCTAGACGTGCATTACGTGCCAGGGAAGTACATGTATCTTGCTGATACCCTATCCCGTGCGTGTATTCCCGGTGAAGGCAACGCAGAGATGGAAGAGGAATTGAGCAGAGTAGTTCACAGTCCTGTGCTCAACATCCCGGTCAGTGCGAACAAACTGTCTGAGATACGTCAAGCAACTGAACAAGATCCAACGTTGACAAAAGTCAGGAATCTCATCATGACAGGATGGCCAAAATCCAGGAAAAGCGTTCCGCCTGAAGTGCAAAGCTTGTGGAACATCAGAGACGAACTCCACGTAGCAGAAGGCATCATATTCGTTGGTGAAAGGGTGTTGATCCCAGCTACACTTCGTCAGCGTATATTACGTCTCATCCACGAAAGTCACATGGGAGCGGAGAAATGCAAAGCACGTGCACGAACTGTCATGTATTGGCCTGGGATGTCTAAGGACATCGAAAATGAAGTCTCCAAATGTTCAGTGTGCATGAAACATCAGAAAAACCTGCAATGAGAGCCTATGATACCGCATGTCATTCCTGATGGAAGATGGCAGAAGCTAGCCATGGATATCATGACATACCATGAACGCGACTTTCTGGTAGTAGTGGACTACTACTCGAAATACCCAGAGCTGTCACAGCTACCGGACAAGACAGCCAGCACAATCATCACACACACGAAAAGCATTTGTGCCCGACATGGGATTCCAGAAGAAATCGTGAGTGATAACATGCCTTTCGGTAGTCGTGAGTTCAAGGACTTTGCTTATGATTGGGGTATAAAGACGACAACATCAAGCCCGACATATGCACAGGCCAACGGGCAAGCTGAGAGGTTTGAGCAAACTCTCAAGGGATTGTTAAAGAAAGCGGACGAGGAAGGTCGTGATCCCTACCTTGCACTACTCGAATACAGAAACACACCCATTTCTGGTCTCCAGTATACTCCGTCCCAAATGCTGATGAGCAGACTGCTTCGATCTAAGCTAAGGTAAGGGTCGCTAGATGGCGTAAGTTGGTACATGGTTATATTTCTCTGCTCGTGTAAAATGTTTTATTTATTATCCAAATTCTACATTGATGTGTTTGACATTCGTGTAGTATTAAGACCAAAACACTTTTTATTTTGGATTCGCAGAAACTTGTCTAAAATCTACCAATTACGCCGCTGAAATTGTATATTTGTAACTTGCGGGCGACAATACAGGCCTTTTCATTGTTCGCGTCGGCATAGTCACCATACAAACGGGTAGTCCTTGTAAACTGTTTACTAACAGGCCCTCTAAGACGTTTCTTTACACCCAGAATCGCCCTGGGGGTGAAGACCTCTGAAAGTTTCATTGCACGGACACTAAACGTCTTATTACCTTGCACAGGCTTGCTGATCGCGAAGAATTAAACGATCTGTATTTAACCCTTTTATCTATTTATTTATTTAGCATTTTAACCGATTTTTTATTTTTTTATTTAGTCTTTTAATCGATTTGTATAACGTTTGTGATTACTGTTTGGTTTTTATAATTTATTAAATTTGTAGTCAATTCATAAATTAGTTTTAATAAAAATATAAATAAATAATAAATAAATATATAATAAAAAAACAAAAAAACAAAAAAGTCTGATATGGCTCCGTGCAAACGACACCTTAAGACAACACGACACTTGGTTTGCAATGACTGCCAGAGCTGGGTCGATTTTGCATTGTCTGGCTGCACAAAACAATGGGCAGAGACCAGAGAAGACGGATTTACTTTCCGGTGTAGGGGATGTTCGAGGGTGGAATGTCTGATGAAGGAAGTGTATAGGCTGACAGCTGTGGTAAAGGAGATGGAGGAGAAACTCAACATGAAAATAGATAACATAGAAAATGTTGACAGGGAGAGAGTTGGGAATACTGTGACACAGAAAGAGCAGATTTGTGAAACAGAAAAACAGATCGGGGGGAGAAGGGTCAGAGATACAAGTGGTGAACAGGTAGCTGATAATACTGATGAGGAGCAACAACTGATAGGAGGCAGGAGCTACGCAGACGCAGTAGCTAAGGGGAAAGAGAGGACAGTTCGAGTGGTCATGGGGGATTCTATTGTCAGGAAGCTGGACAAGATAATAAACAGGGGGGATGACGTGACGGTATGTCTACCAGGGGCAAAGATTGAGAATGTCACAGAAAGAGTAGGACAGGTGATGGGTAACGGCTATGGGGGATCCATTCTTGTGCACATGGGCACAAATAATGCTGAGAAGGAAGGTACAACAGCCATTATTGAAAAGTACAGAAAACTAGTCTGCACACTGAAAGGGGTACGTGTGGGGCAGATTGTGTTATCGGGAATTCTGCCGATAATGGGCAGCAGAGGAAAATACTACAAGAACTGTAGCAGAATGGCCATCAACACATTACTACATAAGTTATGTATGGAGGAAGGAATCGGGTTTGTTGACATGTGGGCAAGCTTTGTAGAGAGAGAAGATATGTTCATGAATGACGGGCTTCATTTATCGGGAAAGGGAGCAGCAGTTCTGGGGAGTGAGTTCATAAGGTGCATAAATGAAGGCACAGGCACAGTTGAGTGTTTAAACTAGGTGCCCAGGGGGGATACATAGAGCCACTTCAAGAAAACTGTACAAACAAATCTACAAGGAAAAAAGCACACAATATCAATAAAAATGAACTTAGATGTGTATGCTTAAATGCCAGAAGCATAATTAAAAAGAAAAGTGACTTAGACTTCATGGTAGCGGATATAGAACCCGATATAATAGGCATCACAGAATCATGGGCACATAAAGACATGGTTGATGCCGAACTAATGCTCCCAGGTTACGTAATGTTTCGAAAAGACAGACAAGAGAGAATGGGAGGTGGGGTCATTATGTATATTAAGGATTCTATACAAGCATATGAATTACAGATGGAAAAGGAAGCAGAATGCGAAGAAGCTATTTGGTGCAATATAGCCACAAAAAACTCAACATTAACGATAGGGTTAATTTATCGTAGTCCTAACATACGACAAGAGGATGATGAAAAATTGCACAATGCCATAAAGGAGATTAGTAACAGAGAATGTGTTATAATGGGTGATTTTAATCATGGTCATATTCAGTGGAAATCACTAGAGAGTGTTGGAAGAGATGACCAGCAGTTTTTACTTCTAATACAGGACTGTTTCCTTACACAACACGTTTTAGACCCAACGAGAGGTGGAAATGTGTTGGATTTAGTATTCTCCTCTCAAAACGAATTATTTGATAATGTTAAAATATGTGAGCCTTTGGGATCTAGTGACCATAATCAGATCCATTTTAGTATAAAAATACAAACAGAGATTACTGGCAAAAAGCGAGGGAGGAGAAATTTCAATAAAGGCAAATATAAACAAATGAGAACCTACTTAGCAAGCATAAATTGGACTGACTTAATGAAGGACAAGACAGCAACAGAATGTTGGATAATTTTGAAAGATGAGATTGAGGGCATTATTGAAACATTTGTTCCTATACAAAATCAAGGGAAACGATCTAGGAAGAAACACCTGTCAAAAGAAGCTATACGAAAGACTGCCTACAAACAAATAATGTGGAGAATATACAGAAACACTGGAAATATAGAAGACTATGACAATTACAAAAAGGCCCTAAATTTAGCTACAGCTGAAATGAGAAAGTCAAAACGGTCTTTTGAGCAGAAATTAGCGAACGACATAAAAAATGATAGTAAGAGTTTCTACGCTTACGTAAGGAGTAAACAGAAGGTTCGAGATAAAGTAGGACCACTAAAAAACAGTGCAGGTAATGTAATATCTGATGGGTTTCAAATGGCAGAGGATCTGAATGAATATTTCAGCTCTGTATTCACTAAAGAAGATACAAGTTCACTGCCGTTACCTGCTAGGAAATTTGTGGGTGAGGAATCACAACATTTAGGGCAGTTGTTTGTCACTCCTGAAATGATATCCAAAAAAATTAAAATGATGAAAACAAATAAATCACCAGGAGTTGATGGAATAACACCTAAATTACTTAAGGAAATTGTAAACGAAATAAGTACACCACTTGCTAATTTTTTTAATATATCACTTAAAGAGGGAATTGTTCCAGCAGAATGGAAGGAGGCAAATGTAACACCGTTATTTAAAAAGGGGTTGAGGAGTAAGACAGAAAAATATAGACCAGTGAGCTTAACATCAGTATTATGCAAATTATTAGAAACATTTATTAGAGACCACATGGTAGACTTTCTTGTAAAAAACAAATTAATAACTAAATCTCAACATGGGTTCCTAAAAGCTAGGTCTTGTCTAACCAATCTCTTATGTTTTTTAGAAGATATTACTAAGTGGGTAGATGATGGTTCACCGGTGGATGTAGTATACTTAGATTTTCAAAAAGCATTCGATAAAGTGCCACATCAAAGACTGTTAACTAAATTAAAAGCCTATGGTATAGGGGAAAGTATGATAAATTGGATACAAGCATGGTTGACAGATAGAAGACAGAGAGTAATAGTAGAGGGAGAGATATCAAACTGGAAACCAGTTTTGAGTGGAGTTCCACAGGGATCGGTGTTGGGACCAATACTGTTCTTGATATTTATAAATGATTTGGATGATGATTTATCAAGTAAAGTACTTAAATTTGCAGACGACACAAAAGTGTTCAGAACTGTAAAAACTGATACAGATAAAGAAACTTTACAAGATGATCTAACCAAGTTAGTAAAATGGTCTGAAAAATGGCAGATGTTATTTAATTTTGGTAAATGTAAATGCATCCACATTGGACATGGTAATATGAGCAAAGAATACTTTATGGGCAATACTATATTAGGCACAAGTGTAAAAGAAAAGGACTTGGGAGTTACAGTTAGTGCCGACATGACAGTTTCAGAGCAATGTGGACTTGCTGCTGCAAAAGGAAATCAAATTTTAGGATTAATTAGAAAAAACATCACATATATGGATAAGACTTTAATAATACCATTGTACAAGGCAATAGTTAGGCCACACTTAGAATATTGCATTCAGGCATGGAGGCCATATCAAAAGAAAGACATTGATAAACTTGAAAGAATTCAAAGGAGGGCTACTAAACTAATTCCAGAACTTAAACATTTATCCTATGAAAGACGCCTGTTAGAATGTAGATTGACAACATGAGAAACTAAAAGATTAAGAGGAGACCTAATAGAAGTTTTTAAGATATTGAATGGATATGAAGATATTGATAGCAACATTTTTTTCAAACTAAAAGAAGATAGTGTGACAAGGGGGCATAAGGCAGCGTTAGTCAAGCCATACTCTAGATTAGATAAAAGAAAATTCTCCTTCTCCCAGAGAACAATAACTGATTGGAATAATTTAAGTCATGATTGTGTAAATGCCAGCAGTGTAAATATGTTTAAAAATAAAATTGACAATTATCTGGCAAGGGCGGGCTATACCTAGGTTGAATATTTAAATGTTTTAGAAATTATTTTAATACTGATTAAATTATTTATTCATATAATTATTTTAATTAATTTATTATTATAAAAAATGGTGTTATTGTAGGATATTTTATGTATTTATTTATTTTACTTGTATATTTTTTTAGAGACAACGTATACATTTTATTTTACTTATGTATTTTTAGAGACAACGCATTTTAATTAGCAGCATTTTAGTGCATTTTATAATAACTGTATATGAATTGTTTTTTTAAAGTGAACACTCGATAAGCCATAGGCTTCCTTGTTCACATGCCGTCTGGAGCTTGGTTCTGGACGGCAACTTGTTAAACCCTTGTTAAACCCTAAGCTGCCAACGAAGCAGAGTTTGCTGCAACCAAAGGTGGTGCAAGCGCATGACGATCTCACACGTCGACAACAGCGACAGAAGCTGTACTACGACAAACGAGCATCGCCTTTGCAGAAGCTCAGTCCTGGTGATGTTGTCCGCGTTCAGAGGGGAAAGGTGTGGGAGCCGGCAATGGTCAAAAGCGCTCACGTTAATCCTCGCTCGTATCTGGGCCAGAGTCAGCACGGAAAACTTCGACGAAACAGAAGGCACCTTAGCAAAACAAACGAACTAGCGCCGTTATTCTTGACAGCAACAGAAACGGCCTCAGTGAATCAACCGGTCACTACTCCCTGTGTCGATGCTCCACAACTAAGAGAAGTACCAGCAGCTCCACCAGAACCGGCTGAGACACAAGAGACGCTGGTGACACACGACCGTGTTACCAGGAGTGGTCGCATTGTAAAGACTCCAGCGATATATCGTTGAACAATGTTAAGTAACACTTCTGTACCCGTATAGTTAATTCTTGAAATACGGGGATGTGACAGATGGACTGTGGTGCTGTCTCCTGCTGGACTGCAATAACATTGAGTTGTTACTTTTGCCATTTTGGAGTAATAAAACTGTTTCCGTTCTGTTACACATTTGATCGACACGTGCTGTTATAAATCACACAACATTACAATGGGTATACGCGGTGACACGGGACACACGCGGACACACGCGGTTACGCGCGGGTACACGCTGACGCACGTGAACAGCCGGGAACACACGCAGACATACGCGAACTCACGCGGGCACAGGCAGGCACACGCGAACTTACGCGGGCACACGTGGTCACTCGCGATCACACTGGACACACGCGGACTGATGGGAACACACGCAGACAAACGAGAACACACGGGAACACATGGGGGCACACGTGGATACACGCGGATACACGCGTACACTTATGGATATACGCGGTAACATGGGACACACGCTAACACACGTGGACAGACGGGAACACACGCGGAAACACGCGAAAAATTATGGATACACGCGGTAATACGGCTTCACGCAGACACATACGAACACACGTGGACACTCGCGTTAACACGTGGATACACGCGAACACACGCGGGCACACGCGGTGACACGCGGACATACGGGGACACATAGGAACACACGCGGACACATGCGGACACACGCGGACAAACGTGGACACAGGCGGACACTAGCGGGTAAACGCGAGTACATGTGGCTACACGCGGACACAATCGGTCACCAGCGGACACACGCGGGCACAATCGGACACACGCTGACACACACGGACACACGCGGACACACGCGGACACACGCGGAGACTCGCGGACACACGCGGACACACGCGAACACACGGGGACACACGCGGACACACGCGGTCACAAGCGGTCACACGCGAACACTTATGGACAAAGGCTGAAACACGCGCACCCACACACGCGCCCACCCCGCAGTGACACGCGGATGCACACGAAAACACGCGGACACAGGCTACCACACGTGGAGACACACGAACACATGAGAACACACGTGGACACACGCTGACACACGCGGGCACACGCGGACAGACATGGACACTCGCGGAGAAACGCGGTGGCACGCGGATACACACGAAAACGCGAAGTCACACGCGACAACACATGGACACATACGAACATACGCGAATAGAGGCGGACACACGCGTACACACGCGGGCACTCGCGGTCGCACGTGAACATAAGCTGACACACGCGAACAAACGGAGACAGTCGCGGACATAGGCGAACACGCTGCAACACACGTGGACACACGCGTACACACGCGATCACAAGCGAACACAGGCGAAGCCACGCCGACACACGCGAAAACATGTGGGAACAAGCGGACACACGCGAACACACGCGAAAATACGTGGGAGCATGCGGACACACACGAACACACGTGGACACACGCGTTCACACGTGCACCCACGCGAACACACGCGGCAAATATGGCCACACGAGGACACACTGGACTCACGCGGACAGACGGGAACCCGCGCAGACACCCGCGGATACAAGCGGATACACGCGGACACGCGTGGACACACGCGGACACACGTGTTTACACTCGGACACCCCCGGTCACACGCGGACACCCGCGGACACACGCGAACATACGTGGATACACGCGGATACACGCAGACACACGCGGACACAATGGGAGACACGTGGATACACGGGGACACACGCGGACACACGCGTATACACGAAGACACACGTGAACACACGGCGATCACACATGGACACCTGCGCACATAGGCGGGCACATGCGGACACACTCGAACACTAGCGAACAAACGCGGAAACATACGGACACACGCAGGAACACGCGAACATACGCGGGCACGCGTGGACACACGCGAATACCCTGGACACACTCGGACAGACGGGAACACACGCAGACACTCGCGAACTCTCGCGAACACACGGGTTCACAACTGGATTAACGCGGGTACACGCGAACACTTATGGTTATACGCTGTAAAACTGGACTCACGGGAACACACGCGGACACACGGGATCAAACAAGGACACAAGAACACAGGCGGACACACCCGGAAAAACAGACACGCGCGGACACACATGGATACGCGCGGGTACACATGAACACACGGAGAGAGACGGGATCACACGCAGACACACGCGAACAAACGAGGATAGACGAGAACATACGCAGAAACAGGCGAACACATGCGAAAACATGGGAACACACGGGGCACACGCGGTCACAGGCGAACACTTATGGACACACGAAGTAACACGGGACACAAGCGAACACACGAGGATACACGCAAACACAGGCGGACAAACGCGTGCACACATGGACACACGCGGATTCACGCGGACACACGCGGACACACGCGGACCTACGCGAACACCCACGGACACAAGCGAACACATTTGGAAACACGCGGGCACACTGGACACACGCGGACAGACTGGTCCACGCGCAGACATACGTGGTGACAAGCAGATATAAGCAGACACATAGGAACACACGCGGACTCAAGTGGTTAGACGCAGACCCACTCGGTTGCACGTGGACACACCCGAACACACGTTCACAGAAGCGGACACAGGCTGACACACGCGGGCACACGCGGTCGCATGCGGACTCACGCGGACAAACGCGGATAAATACGGGTACACGTGTTTATACGAGGACACACGTAGAACACACGCAGACACACGCGAACACACGGGAACACACGGGGGCACACGTGGATACACGCGGATACACGCGAACTCTTACGGGTATACGCGGTGACAGGGGACACACGCGGACACACGCGGTTACGCGCGGGTACACGCTGACACACGTGGACAGACGGGAACACACGCAGACATACGCGAACTCACGCGGGCACACACAGGCACACGCGAACTTACGCGGGCACACGTGGTCACTCGCGAAAACACTGGACACACGCCGACTGACGGGAACACACGCAGACAAACGAGAACACACGGGAACACACGGGGGGCAGACGTGGATACATGCGGTTACACGGGTACACTTATGGATATACGCGGTAACATGGGACACACGCGGACACACGCGGACACGCGCGGATACGCGCGGGTACACGCTAACACACGTGGACAGACGGGAACACACGCGGACACACGCGAAAACTGATGGATACACGCGGTAATGCGATTTCACGCCGACACACACGAACACACGTGGATACTCGCGTTAACACGTGGACACACGCGAACACACGCGGGCACACGCGGTGACACGCGGACATACGCAGACACATACGAACACACACGGACACACGCGGACACACGCGGACAAACGCGGACACTAGCGAATAAACGCGGGTACATGTGGCTACACGCGGACACAATCGGTCACCCGCGGACACACGCGGGCACAACCGGACACACGCGGACACACACGGATACACGCGGACACACGCGAACACACGCGGACACACGCGGACACACGCGGTCAGAAGCGGTTACACACGAACACTTATGGACAAAGGCGGTAACACGTGCACCCACACACGCGGACACCCGCAGTGACACGCGGATGCACACGAAAACACGCGGACACAGGCTACCACACGTGGAGACACACGAACAAATGAGAACACACGCGGACACACGCTGACACACGCGGACACACGCGGACACACATGGACTCTCGCGGAGAAACGCGGTGACACGCGGATACACACGAAAACGCGAAGTCACACGCGACCACACATAGACACATACGAACATACTCGAATAAAGGCGGACACACGCGTACACACGCGGGCACTCGCGGTCGCACGTGAACATAAGCGGACACACGCGAACAAACGGAGACACGCGGGCACACGCGGACACACGCTAAAAATCCTCGAACACGCGCGGAAACACAAGGACACACTGGACACACGCGGTGACACGCGGATATACACGGACAAATACGAACACACGCGGACATACATGTTTACACGCGGACACCTTCGCTCACACGCGAACGAACGCAGACACACCCGGAAACACGTGGACACACGGGGACACATGTGGACACACGAGGTAACACGTGACACACGCGGAAACATGCGCACACACGAGGACACACGCGAACACATTTGAAAACACGCGGACACTCTGGAAACACGCGGAAACACCCGGCCACACGTGAACTCACGCGAACACACGCGAACATACGCAGACACATACGGACACAAGTGGACACACGTGGCCATATGTGGACACACGCGGTCACACACAGACACACTGGAAACAGGCGGACTTACGGGGGTTACACATGGACACACGCGGACACACATGGTGACACAAGGACATACGCGGATAGAAACGAACACCCGCGGACAAAGAAGGTTACACGCGGACACACTTGGGCACATGCGGACACACGCGGACACACTGGACACAAGCGGAGACACGCGGAAACACACGGGCAAACCCGGAAACACATGGACACACGTGGACACTCGCAGTGACACGCGGATGCACACGAACACACGCGGACACACGCGACCACATATGTAGACACAGAAACTCACGCGAACACACGCTGACACCTGCTCACAGACGCGGGCACACGCGGACACACGTGGACTCTCGTGGAGAAATGCGGTGACACGCGGATACACACGAAAACGCGGAGTGACACGCGACCACTCATGGACACACACGAATACACGCGAACATACGCGGACACACGCGAACACACGCGAACACAATGGACACACGCGGACACCCGCAGTGACACGCGGATGCACAGGAAAACACGCGGACACACGCGACCACACATGGAGACAAACAAACACACGCGAACACACGCGGACACATGCTGACACACGCGGGCACACGCGGACACACGTGGACACACGCGTACACACGCGATCACACGCGAAAACACGCGAACTCACGCGGACACTCGCGAAAACACGTGGGAACAGGCGGACACACGCGAACACACGCGAAAATACGCGGGATCATGGGGACACGCTGGACACAAGCGGACAGACGGGGACACACGCGGACAGACGTGGTGACACGTTAGTCATATACGAACTCATACGAACAAACGCATACACACGCGGATAAATGCGACCACACGCGCTCACACGCGGAGAAACGCGAACACACGAGGGCACACGCGGACACACGCTAACACACGCTAAAAACGCGAACACGCGCGGAAACATGCGGACACCCTGGACAAACGCGGTGACACGAGGACATACACAAACAAATACAATCACACGCGGATATACATGGTTACACGCGGACAACCTCGCTTACACGCGAACACACGCAGAAAACTGTATTGGGTCCAGGGGGATGCAATATAATTTTGAGGCCAGCCCTGAATGAAGCTAGGCACACAAAACGAATGGAGGCCACCTAAGGTCAACGTTTGTCTTCGCCCAGCCCGGGGCAGGAGAGGACACTGTGACAGCCACCAGGCCGGTGATCTCGAACCGACAGTTCCGCTGTATTCGTTGACTTGGCAACAGCGTTTGTCGGTACCTCTGTTGATTTTAACGAAATTTTCATCCCGCTGACTTCATTGACTATACAGCGCGGTGTTGTAACTCTGCGGGAATCCACTCTGCGATCATCACATACATTTCCTGGTTGATCTGAGATACGTGCTGTTAATTGGACCTTTGAACGTGCTGTTAATTGGACTCTTTCTCCACGTCACGTACGTTTATTTCTTTTTTTGCGACACAATCAAGCTGTAGTGGTATGCTATGCTCGTTGTATGATGATTTTCGCGTGAGTTGACACCCCGGTGGGTGTTTGTTGCCATCGTTTCTTCTTCGTGCGAGTCACTTTAGCTACGGTTGCATCGGTAAAAGAGGTGTTGATTGCTTGTTGCCTCAGTGCCTGTGAGATGTAATCTAGTTGCCGCTAACATATCCTCACGTCCCTTTGAAGGTTTACGTTGTGTTTACACAACTATTTTTGTCTTGTCCTGGGCACGATCGCAGCTTTTGAATGTCAGGCTGTGTACGGTTAGGTCCTCTCGGCCGAGGACGGCTGGGGTGTCCGACGTTGTCCAGGCGCCGGCTGGTTAGCGCTATTTGACGACGGGTTAATTACCATTTGAACTTCGCCGCGGGGGCCCTGCCTTAGAAATACGGTTGAATTACTCCTGGCGGGTGGTAAAGTCTTCAGCCGCAGGCTGCGTCGTCCGGGGGCGCCGGGGATGTATATGCGATTGTCCCACGCTGTGCTGCTGGCTCTGCTGAGTATAGTCAAGGGGGCTACATGTGTGTATGCACACACATATATATATATATATATATATATATATATATATATATATATATATATATATATATATATATATATATATATATATATATATATATATATATATATATATATATATATATATATATATATATATATATATATATATATATATATATATATATATCGCAATCCTGTGTCTTGTGTCCTAAAGATTAATGGAACTACTTAATTGTTACATGTCAAGTTGATATTACAGTGGTGAGGAGCCTGAGCTTGTTTCTGTACATATCAGTGACAACTGGAAACCATGTATGAGTGACAAATTGGCATTCCATTTATTATACATAGGAATTATAGGCATGGAATGCCGAAGAGCCCCTATATGGGAGTGACAAACACAGTTGATTACAAGTGCCACAATAGGGGCGTAATTACAGAGTTGATTCTCCATAAACATACATGTATAAACAGAAAGGTTGGGGTACTCTATCCCCCCAACAAAATATTATACAATGTAAAAAAATGGGCTAAACCCCTAACAATGGTGAACTAACAACATAATGTGAATCCGGCAACTCAACGTCGTAGGCAAAACGTGGCTGTAGTTACACAACAAATATAAAAGCACGACTCGACCGAATAATCAACTGAAACTCAGTGAACAAACCATAACTAATCATGGTAAGATAACACAGCGTTGTAGCAACGGTACACATGCATACATAGGAAACACTCTTAACACATCACAAAGAAAGGCAAGGCCATACCGCCACACAAATGTACTTTTGTTTGGTGAAAAGTATCCGCACGAAAAACCTTGCGTCAGCGGAGGTATAAGCACAATACAAAACCTCATGAATTACCAAACAAAATACAGGGAAAAGCGTAAAAAACTCAATTTGTGTGTGATATTGAGTGATAATATTAATACATGTATATACCATACACCAATTAGTGAACCAAAGGTAGCGCTCTCTAGGGAAGGGTGGGTGGGAATTTGTCAGGAGAGCGCGCGTGAAACGTTGCCTTCCTGTGCAATACAGAAGGGCAACTAATTTGTAGTTATCCCCGTCCAGCACAAGTCGCCCACCGCTTATCGCCTGATGTCAAGTGCCCGCCCGCGGCGATACCATTAGCGGGTTGAGTGACCTAGCTAGACGTGACCTAAATTAATCCTGTTTCACCCTATAGTGAGGGCACCGACGCTCCCACAGTCTGTTTAGGGGACACCGACTTGCTTGCAAAAGGTTATTTCGTCTTTGGACAAAATTGCATTTCGCAATCCTGCGTCTTGTGTCCTAAAGATTAATGGAACTACTTAATTGTTACATGTCAAGTTGATATTACAGTGGTGAGGAGCCTGAGCTTGTTTCTGTACATATCAGTGACAACTGGAAACCATGTGTGAGTGACAAATTGGCATTCCACTTATTATACATAGAAATTATAGGCATGGAATGCCGAAGAGCCCCTATATGAGAGTGACAAACACAGTTGATTACAAGTGCCACAATAGGGGCGTAATTACACAGTTGATTCTCTATAAACATACATGTATAAACAGAAAGGTTGGGGTACTCGATCCCCCCACCTCACACGGAACGTGGGAGGTCACCCCCACCCCAGGCGACGCACCAGACGCACTAATTTAAGCCAGTGATAAATACGGTAAACAAACTGTGACAAACAGATAAACACCTAGCATATACATGAACATGAACATAACAGAGCACAGTGACAATACCTCAATAGCAGCTGGACCCAGCACGTCTCGCCACTAACTAACCGCTAGAGGTAATGTAACAGTTACAGTGATAGACTACCTGCGTACAGGCAGAAAGACACAGCCCAGTCCAGTGACGGGCACTCGTGAGTAAATGGACCAGGCACCTCCCACCTCACGATCAGCACCGGGTCCAACCACCAGGCGAGCCGTCCTGAAACAACACAAACATTTCGGCAGATCAAGTACAACAAGAAATGTCTGTATGACACCGTGGTTGGTGAATCAAAGGCGTGGATGCGAATGTAACTAGTGAACGCAAGGGATAGTGAACGCAGTGGATCGCCAGCGTCCCATGGCCTTAATTTGCTCAGTGCTGAATCCTCTCTTAGCCGCCCAAGTGGCAGCACCAATGCGAAATGAATGGGGTGAAATCTGCTTAGCGTTTAGCTAGACCACCACGGCGGTTTTCCGTAACATTTTCGCAACATATGACCGAGACACAGGAAACTTATCCGAAAACAGGAATAAAGGACCATCACCACGGCCCTCAATAACCGGTGGGGACAGGTGCTGCCACCTGTTGGCGGGATGTCTAACTTGAACGGACGACCTGAGCTATACTTATAAGAAACAAAGTTGAGTTTGAGCTTAGATTTTGTTATGCGACACTGGCTCATACTTATGTTATGTGCCCCCTTCGTTACCTCACTGGCTTCGCGATTAAGCCGAATCAAGTCGTTGGGATTTGACTTGCCTATCGTGAGGTTATATAAACGACGACAAAAACACATCCCGGGGGATATAACCCGTGAACTGAACGTTAACGACCCCACCAATGACTGAACATCACGCAATGAAACCTTCTTACGCTTAGACATTGCAATGAGTTTGGCTCGCAGGGCAACAACTTATCCTGGGGTAGTTTAATCGTTTGAGCTATGGAGTCTACTTCAATGCCAAGTAGGACGGCCGTGGTAGTAGGTAGAACTGTTTTTGAGTGTTTGACGGGAAGGTTAATCCTACGGCAGATGTCAAAAAACCTGTCCAAATAGAGCCGACAACGTGAAATAGTCTTACCAAAAATTATAAAATGATCAATAATGTGGCTGATGTGCAAAATATTGGTTTTATGCACACAGATCCATTGTACTGCTCTAGACAGAGATTCAAACGTCTGGCATGATGTGCTGCAACCCATAGGCAAACACATATCAAAATAAAACTGCCCTTTAAACTTGAAGCCGAGCAGGCGATAATCCAGAGGAGAGATGGGGATAATCCTAAAAGCGTCCTTTAGAGCGGCTTTAGCTATTAAACAACCTTTTCCGAACTCGAACATAATACGTATACAATCATCAAGCATCTCGAATGACACAGCAGACAACTCGGGAGCAATGTGCGAATTAACCGAATTATCTTTTGGGTAGCTTAGGTCATGTATGAGACGGAAAAGGTGAGAATATCGTGTTGGATAAGGGTGGTTGCTGAAACGGACCGGCCACTCTACCAAGGGACTTCTCCTTATCATGCTTGGTCTGAACGAAAGATAAATTGTTATTAACTGATTTATGATTCTCATAAATACCTTTTAGGGGGTTAGAACCAATAGATGAATGTATCCTAAAGCCGGATTTAAAACCTAAAAGAAGAGCTGGCTTAGATGGACAATCATAATCTTGTAAAAGAAAGTCGAGCACAATGTGCTTGACAGGTGTAGGCAGAACGTGACATGTACGGGCATTTACTGGCAGGGTGAGATTGGCAAAGATAGGCGCAGCAGTAGATGACATATCATATAGGCTTGGTTGTGAATGGTACCTTGCTCGGCACTCTGCAGGTTGATATACCACGGCCGGCTCGCTTGCATGTTGTTTGACGTCTGTGCGGGCACGTCTCTCGTACGTTGCCTCCCCTGCATCGGTAATGTCACTCTCGCTTGAGTCATCTGATGGCGGTGGTGGTCGGCGTTTTGGAAGCTCTCCCGTCCCCGACGTTGACGGACCGGCCGCCGTCCCAAGGGCCTTGAATCCCTGAGCAATCTGGGTCGAAACGGCCGACATCAGTGTTGCATACAACGCCGGGTCGACACTCGGTGGTAGTACAGGTGGAGCCGCCTCGTCCGCCGGCACCCTCTCAGCCGCTGCCTTACTCTGCGACCGCGTTCTCTTCGGCATACTGCAAACCAGAGACATGCATCAGATACACGCCACAACCCGGCCAGCCATACACCTTGCCGGCCGGACTCCCCCCTCCCCCCCCCGCACTGCCTATTGCACGCACAGGATCGTGGTCGCTCCCTGGTACATCGGTGCGGTGTGTGCTTAGTCCGCGGGGGGAGGGGTGAACTGCATGTCCCTGTACTGGACCCATGCATATCATATCTCCGCACCGGAAAACCTCTGGAAATAAAGGCAAGTCGCATCGCGACATCTCTCCGCACCGGATAACCTCTGGAAACAATGGTAAAGCCACATGTGAATATGTCTCTGCCCTCCGCCGGGGCTCATGTGAACTACATTCACACATCAACATATCTCCGCACCGGAGTTCACACGCGAACTATAGTCACATGTCAACCTATCTCCGCACCTGAGGTAATGTGAACTATATTCACTTAGCAAAATATATCCGAACCGGAACGAATGTGACTAACACATATCAACATATCTCCGCACCGGAGGTAATGTGAATTATAGTCACATGTCAACAAATCTCCGCACCGGAGGTAATGTGAACTATAGCCACATGTCAACATATCTCCGCACCGGAGGTAATGCGAACTATAGTCACATGTCAACATATCTCCGCACCGGAGGTAATGCGAACTATAGCCACATGTCAATATATCTCCGCACCGGAGGTAATGTGAACTATAGTCACATGTCAACATATCTCCGCACCGGAGGTAATGTGAACTATAGCCACATTTCAACATATTTCCGCACCGGAGGTAATGTGAACTATAGCCACATATCAACATATCTCCGCACCGGAGGTAATGTGAACTATAGTCACATGTCAACATATCTCCGCACCGGAGGTAATGTGAACTATAGCCACATATCAACATATCTCCGCACCGGAGGTAATGTGAACTATAGCCACATGTCAACATATCTCCGCACCGGAGGTAATGTGAACTATAGTCACATGTCAACATATCTCCGCACCGGAGGTAATGTGAACTATAGCCACATGTCAACATATCTCCGCACCGGAGGTAATATGAACGATAGCCACATATCACCATATCTCCGCACCGGAGGTAATGTGAACTATATTCACTTAGCAAAATATCTCCGCACCGGAGCGTTTGTCGTGACTAACACGTATCAACATATCTCCGCAACGTAGAACTTCTGTACACAAGGGAAAGTCATATTCATTCATATATAACTCCGCACCGGAGCCAATGGTCACATCACAGCGCAGTTATATTGCAGCCCGGGGCTAATGTGACCAAGTCATGTTGCAGCAAATCTCCGTACCGGAGAACATCAGTACACAAAGGAACGCCACATGTCAACATATCGCCACCGGAGAAAATATGTACACAAAGGAACGTCATATATCAACATATATCCCCACCAGATCCATATATGACCAATTCACATATCAACACACGTCAGCAAATCCACAATGAATATCATTAGTATTTTTCCATAAATAGAAATACTATAATATGGTGGTGACTAAATACATGCGTTAGCAGATAAGAGTCATGCCATTATGTATACGTGCGTTACCTGTACTGGCGTGACGGAAGCGAACACGACGTCCCCGGGCAATTCACCCGCTGAGGTGACCCGCCGTAAACAATACATATGCACTGGGCTGTTAGTTGTAAATGGCCGTCGCACGTGTCCGATAATAGTCCCCGTTAGAGAATTAACTGGGAGCGCGCCGGAGGCGGCGGTGGGTCGTTAGCGCGATAAGCGAGCGGACACAGCGGGCGCCGCGAGCGACAGTTGTGTTGACACACTGCAGGATGCGCGCTAAGCAGTCACCACGACTCGCTGACGGATACAGCGGCTAGTGGTTTAGCGAAGTATCCCTGTGGAAATGTATACAATTGTGAAGGGCAGGGGTGAACTAAATCGCTGCCACACCTTGCAGTAGAACTCCGCTAACGCAGTAACACGTGTGTGCTTTGCCCACTCCTATATAAGGTATTATAGGAGTGTTTTCATACACCTGCCCTAATACTTGTTCTGACATGAATCCATCGCTACATTCGCAGGCATGCTGGCACGCGTTGCAGAACATTCCACGTCTAGGTAACGTAACTTAGCAGAATCTTTTTAACACAAATCATCCACCATGCAGATGTAGGACATACATGATATGGAAAACAAGCGACCCGGGACCTAACGTCCAGTCACACAAGGAGCATTGATATCGTCAATCCCAATCTCAATCATTAAAAGGTCAGGACTAAAACATGTGACGTGTACTACATTCTCGCCGAGAATAAACCAAGAATCCTCAGCCCCCAATACCGAACATGTAACGAAATCAAATTACACACGCTCCGTCGCTCTCATAAAAATTATCTAAGCGGTGGACATATACATGTTTCACCATCGACAAACGTTTCATGTCGGATACACTCACCTTCTATCCCTCAGATGTGGTATCCCAAAACACGACAGGAAATTCAAAATTTGTCAGGAGAGCGCGCGTGAAACGTTGCCTTCCTGTGCAATACAGACACACGCAGGAACACGCGAAAATACGCTGGCACGCCTGGACACAAGCGAACACACTGGACACATTCGGACAGACAGGAACACACGCAGACACAGGCGAATACTCGCGAACAAACGGGTGCACAACTGGATACACTCGGGTACACGCGAACACCTATGGATATACGCGGTGAACTGGACACACGAGAACACACGCAGGCGCTTGCGATCAAACGCGGACACACGAACACAAGCGGACACACGCGGACACACACGGATCCGCGCGGGTACACGCGGACACACGGGGACAGACGGGATCACACTCAGAAACACGCGAACAAACGCGAACACACGCGAAAACACGGGGCACACGTGGACACGCGCGGTCACACGTGAACACTTATGGACACACGAGGTAACACGGACCCACTGGACACACGCGGACTGACTGGAACACGCGGAGACACACGCGGTGATAAGCAGACATGCGCGGACATATGCGAACACACTCGGATTCAAGTGGTTACACGGAGATCCAATCGGTTGCACGTGGACACACCCGAACACACGTTCACACAAGCCGACACATGCTGACACACGCGGACACACGCGGATAAATGCGGGTACACGTGTTTACACGCGGACACACGTGGAAACACCCGTTCACATGTGGACACACGCGAACACACGCGGGCACACATGGACACAGGCGTACACACTGGACACACGCAGGGAGACTGGGATACATACACGCGAACACTTATGAACACACGCGGTAACAAGGCAGATATTGGAATACACGCAGACACACGAGAACAGACGCGGACACACGCGGACACACACATACACTCACGGGCACACGTGGACACTCGCGGACACACTGAAAACTCGCGGACAGACGGGAAAACGCGGAGACACACGCGGTGACACGCGGACACATACGAACACACGCGGACTTAAGTGGTTACAAGCAGATCCACTCGTTTGCACGTTGACATACCCGAATACACGTTGACACACGCGGACACACGTTGACACACGCGGACACACGCGGTCGCAGGCGGACACACTGGAAAAACGCTGTAACACGGGACACACGCAAACACACTCGGACACAAGCGGTCACACGCGTACACATAAGAACACCCGTGGAAACACCCGTTCACATGTGGACACACGCGAACCCACGCGGGCACACATGGAAGCAGGCGGACACACTGGACACTCGCGGACAGACGGGAACAAGCGCAGACACACGCGGATACACGTGTATACACGCGGACACACGTGCACACGCAGACACATGTGAATTCACGCGGACACACTCGGTCACACGCGGAAACACGCAGACACACGCGGACACACGGGGAGACACGCGGATACACGCCGATACACGGGGACACACGCGGACACTGGCGAACAAACGCGGAAACATGCGGACACACGCAGACACACGCGAACACACGAGGGCACCCGTGGACACACGCGAACACACTGCACACACGAGGACACACGCGAACACATCCGAACACACGTGGGCACACGTGGACACACACGGATACACGGGAACACACGAAGACACATGCGGTGACACGCGGACATACGCGGACACAAACGAACACACGCGAACACACATGGTTACATTCGGACACACTCGGTCGCACGCGGACACACGCGGGCACACACGAACACACTCGCAAACCTGTGGACACACGCGGACAGACGGGAACACACGCAGACACACGCGAACAAACGCGGGCACACGGGTATACACACGGACACACGCGAACAATTATGGATACACGCGGTAACACGGGACGCACGCGGACACATTCGGACACACGTGGGCACACGCGGACACACACGAACACACGTGGACACACGCGTTCACATGTGGACACACGCGAACGCACGCGGGCAAACATGGACACACGCGGACACAGTGGAGACACGCGGACAGACGGGAACACGGGAAGACACACGGGGACATACACGGGCACACGTGGACACACGCGGACACACTGGACACACTGGACACACGCGGAAAGACGGGAACACTCGCACACACAGCCGGACACACGCGAACAGTTATGGATAGCCGCGGTAAAATGGGACACACGAGAACACACGCGGACAAACGCGGTCACTCGCGGACACACGCGAAAACACTCGAACGCACGCGAAAACATGCGGATACGCTCTGGTACACCAGAAAACACCTGGACACACGGGAACACACAGACACACGCGAACACACGCGAACACACGCGGGCACACGAGGGTACACGCGGACATACGCGAACACACTCTGGCATGCGTGGATACATGCTGATATACGCGGCCACACAAGGACACTAGCGAGCACTCGCCAACAAACGCAGAAACATGCTTACACACGAAGGCACTCGCGAATATACGCAGGCACACGTGGTAACTCGCGAACACACTGGACACACACGGACAGTCGGGAACACACGTAGACACACGCGAACACACGGGAACACTTATGGGTATAGGCTGTGACACGGGACACACACGGACAAACGCGGATACGCGCGTGTACACGCTGACACATGTGGACAGACACGCAGACATACGAGAACACACGCGGGCACACGTAGGCACACGCGAACATACGACGGCACGCGTGGTCACTCGCGAACACATTGGACACACGCGGACAGACGGGAACACACACAGACACACGAGAACACACGGGAACACACGGGAGCACACCAGGATACACGCGGATACACGCGAACACTTATGGATATACGCGATAACACGTGACTCATGCGGACACACGCAGATACGCGCGGGTACACGCTGAGACACGTGGAGAGACGGGATCACACGCGGACACATGCGAAAAATTATGGATACACGCGGTAATACGGGACAAACGCGAACACACGCTGACACACACGGTATCACGCAGACACACACGAACACACGTGGATACTCGCGATAACACGTGGACACACGCGAACACACGCGGGCACACGCGGGCACACGCGGTGACACGCAGATATACGCGGACACACACGAAAACACGCGGACACACGCCGACAAACGCGGACACATATGGACAAACGCGGTAACACTGAAGTGCAGTGTTACCGGACACACTAAAACACACTCGGACACAGGCGGACACACGCGGACCCACATGATCACACCCGGACACATGCGGACACACGCGGACACCCGCGAAAACACGTGGGAACACGCGGACACACGGGAACACACCCGAAAATACGCGGAAGCATGGGGAAACGCTGGACACAAGAGTAAAGACGGGGACACACGGGGACACACGCGGTGACACGTTAGTCATACAATGACGAACAAACGCTTACACACGCGGACAAACGCTAACACCCGCTCACACGCTGGCACACGCGGACACAGGTTTAAACACGCTAAAACACGCGAACACACGCGGAAACACGTGGACACTCTGGACACATGCGATGACACGCGGATGTACGCGGACAAATGCGAAGACACGCGGACATACATGGTTACACGCGGACACCCTCGCTCACACGCGAAGACACGCAGACACACCCGGAAAATGCGAAGACACGCGGGCACACGCGGACAAACGCGGAAACACGCGAACACACGCGTATACACTGGACACACGCGGACACCCGCAGTGACACGCGTTTGCACACGAAAACACGCGGACACAGGCTACCACACATGGAGACACACGAACACACGAGAACACACGCGGACACATGCTGACACACATGGACACTCGCGGAGAAACGCGGTAACACCCGGATACTCACGAAAACGCGAAGTCACACGCGACCACATGGATACACACGAACACACGCGAACACACGTGGACACACGCGGGCACTCGCGGTCGCACGTGAACATCAGCGGACACACGCGAACAAACGGAGACCGTCGCGGACACAGGCGAACTCACTGCGACACACGTGGACACACGCGTACACATTCGATCACAAGCGAACACACGCGAACCCACGCCGACACACGCGAAAACACGTGGGAACAGGCGGACACGCTGGATAAAAGCAGACAGACGGGAACACACGCGGACAGATGTGGCTACACGTTATTCATATACGAACTCATACGAACAAACGCGTACACACGCGGAAAAATGCGAACACACGCGCTCACACGCGGACAGACGCGTACACACGCGGTCACCCGCGGACACACGCTAAAAAACGCGAACACACGCGGAAACACGCGGACACACTGGACACACGCGGTGACACGCGTACATACACGGACAAACACGAACACACGCGGACATACATGTTTACACGCGGTCACCCTCGTTCACACGCGAACACACGCAGACACACCCGGAAACACGTTAACCCACGGCGACACATGTGGACACACGAGGTAACACGGGACACACGCGGAAACACCCGCACACACGAGGACACACGCGAACACATTTGCAAACAGGCGGACACAAGCGAGCACACGCAGACACAAGTGGACACAAGTGGACACACGTGGACACACGTGGACACACAGGGTGACCCAAGGACATACGCGAATACATACGAACACACGCGAACAAACATGGTTACACGCGGACACACTTGGGCACACGCGGTCACACGCGGACACACCCAGAAAGACGTGGACACACGCGGAAACACGCGGACACACGAGGACACACACGGACACACGCGGACACACGCGGATACACTGGACACACGCGGACACCCGCAGTGATACGCGGATGCGCACGAAAACACGCGGACACACGCGACCATACATGGAGACACACAAACACACGGGAACACACGCGTATACATGCTGACACACGCAGGCACAAGCGGACACACGTGGACAAACGCGGACACACGCGTGCACACGCGGTGACACGCGGTCATACGCGGACACACACGAACACACGCGGACACACGCGGACAAACGCGGACACAATCGATCACACGCGGACACACGCGGGCAAAACCGGTCACACGCGGGCAGTCGCGGTCGCAAGTGAACATCAGCGAACACACGCGAACAAACGGAGACAGTCGAGGACACAGGCGAACTGACTGCGACACACGTGGACACACCCGGAAACACGTTAACCCACGGCGACACATGTGGACACACGAGGTAACACGGGACACACGCGGAAACACCCGCACACACGAGGACACACGCGAACACATTTGCAAACAGGCGGACACAAGCGAGCACACGCAGACACAAGTGGACACAAGTGGACACACGTGGACACACGTGGACACACGCCGTCACAGGCAGTCACACTGGAAACAGGCGGACTTACGGGTCACAGATGGACACACGCGGAGACACAGGGTGACCCAAGGACATACGCGGATACATACGAACACACGCGAACAAACATGGTTACACGCGGACACACTTGGGCACACGCGGTCACACGCGGACACACCAAGAAAGACGTGGACACACGCGGAAACACGCGGACACACGAGGACACACACGGACACACGCGGACACACGCGGATACACTGGACACACGCGGACACCCGCAGTGATACGCGGATGCTCACGAAAACACGCGGACACACGCGACCATACATGGAGACACACAAACACACGGGAACACACGCGGATACATGCTGACACACGCCGGCAGAAGCGGACACACGTGGACAAACGCGGACACACGCGGGCACACGCGGTGACACGCGGTCATACGCGGACGCACACGAACACACGCGGACACACGCGGACAAACGCGGACACAATCGATCACACGCGGACACACGCGGGCAAAACCGGTCACACGCGGGCACTCGCGGTCGCAAGTGAACATCAGCGAACACACGCGAACAAACGGACACAGTCGAGGACACAGGCGAACTGACTGCGACACAAGTGGACACACGCGTACACACTCGATCACAAGCGAACACACGCGAAAACACATGGGAACAGGCTGACACACGCGAACACACGCGAAAATACGCAGGAGCATCCGGGCACGCTGGACCCAAGCGGACAGACGGGTACACACGCGGACAGAAGTGGCGACAGGTTATTCATATACGAACTCATACGAACAAACGCGTACACACGCGGAAAAATGCGAACACACGCGCTCACACGCGGAAGAAAGCGAACACACGCGGGCACCCGCGGACACACGCTAAAAAACGCGTACACACGCGGAAACACGCGAACACACTGGACACACGCGGTGACACCCGGACATACACGGACAAATACGAACGCACGCGGACATACATGTTTACACGCGGACACCCTCGCTCACACGCGAACACACGCAGACACACCCGGAAACACGTGGACACACGGCGACACATGTGGACACACGAGGTAACACGGGATACACGCGGCAACACCCGCTCACACGAGGACACACGCGAACACATTTGAAAACACGTGGACACACGTGGACACACGCGGTCACACAGTCACACTGGAAAGAGGCGGACTTACGGGGTCACAGATGCACACATACGAACACACGCGGAGAAAGATAGTTACACGCGGACACACTTGGGCACACGCGGACACATCCAGAAAGACGTGGACACACGCGGAAACACGTG
This sequence comes from Oasisia sp. SBJ-2009, assembly GCA_964017155.1. NCBI lineage: Eukaryota > Metazoa > Annelida > Polychaeta > Sabellida > Siboglinidae > Oasisia > Oasisia sp. SBJ-2009. The sequence continues at coordinate 21,203,760 of OZ024865.1, forward strand.
GTCACACGAGGAAACACGCGGAAACTTACGGACACACACGAAAAGACGCGCACACGCTCGGATACACGCGGTCACTAGGGAACACTATGGACACACGCGGTAACACAGGACACACACGAACACACACGAACACCCGCGGAAACACGAGGAAACAGGCAAACATTCGAGAAAATATGCGATAACATAAACAGGACACAAGCGGACAGGCGGGGACACACGCTGACACACGCGGGTACACGCGGAAACAGGCCGACACAAGCGGACACACGCGAACACACGCTGACACACTGGACACACGCGGAGACACGCGGAAACACACGGGCACACCCGGAAACACATGGACACAAGCTGACACCCGCAGTAACACGCGGATGCACAGGAAAACACGCGTTCACAAGTGGACACAGGCGAACACACGCGGGCACACAAGGACACACGCGGACGCACGCGGACAGACGGGAACACGCGCAGACACACGCGGATACACGGGGGCACACGTGGACACACGCAGACACACGTGGTTACACGCGCACACACTCGGTCACACGCGGACACACGCGGACTTAGACGGGCACACGCGGTCGCACGCGGACACACGCGGACAAACGCGGATAAATGCGGATACACGTGTTTACACGCGGACACACGTGGAAACACCCGTTCACACGTGGACACCCGCGGACACACTGGTGACATTCGGACAGACGGGAACACGCGCAGACACACGCGGATACATGCAGGCTCATGTGGACACACGCGGACACATGTGGTTACACGCGCACACACTCGGTCACACGCCGACACACGCGAACACACGCGGGCACACGTGGATACATGCGCACACAGGCGAACACACTCGGGCACACGTGGATACATGCTGATATACGCGGCCACACGCGGACACAAGCGATCATTCGCAAACAAATGCGGATACATGCGAACATTTATGGATATACGCGGTAACACGGGACACACGCGGACACACGCGGAAACGCGCGGGTACACGCTGACACCCGTGGACAGACGGGAACATATGCAGACAAACGCGAACACACGCGGACACACGCAGGCACACGTGAACATACGCCGGCACACGTGGTCACTCGCGAACACACTGGACACACACGGAAACACGACAACACGCGCAGACATACGCGATCACACGGGAACACTCGGGGGCACACGTGGATACACGCGGTTACATGCGAACATTTATGGATATACGCGTTAACACGGGAAACATGCGGACACACGCGGAAACGCGCGGGTATACGCTGACACACGTGGACAGACGGGAACACACGCAGACACGCGAACACACGCGGGGACACGCAGGCACACGCGTACATACGCGGCCACACGTGTTCAGTCGCGAACACACTGGACACACGCGGACACACGGGAACACACGCAGACACACGCGAACACACTGGAACACACGGGGGCACACGCGGATACGCGCGGGTACAAGCTGACACACGTGGACAGACGGGAACATACGCGGACTCCCACGGTCTCACGCGGACACACACGAACACACGTGGATACTCGCGTTAACAACTGGACACACTGGACACAAGCGGACAGACGGGAACACACGCAGACACACGCGGTGACACGCGGACATACGCGGGCACATACGAACACACGCGGACACACGCGGACACACGCGGACACACGCGGACACATGCGGATAAACGCGGGTACACGTGGTTACAAGCGGACACCATCGGTCACACGCGGACACACGCGGGAACAACCGGACACACGCCGACACACACGGACACACGCCGACACACACGGACAAACGCCGACACACCCCGACACACGCGGACAAACGCGGTCACACGCGAACACTTATAGACAAACCCGATAACACCGGACACATGCGGACACGCGCGAAAACACGTGGCAACACGCGGACACACGCGAAAATGCGCGGAAGCATGGGGACACGCTGGACACAAGTGGAAAGACGGGGGCATACGCAGTGACACGTTAGTTATACACGGACTCATACGAACAAACGCGTAAACAAAAGCGGAAAAACGCGGACACACGAAGCGAACATACACGGGAAAACGTGGACACATACTGACAAACTGGACACACGCGGACAGACGGGAAACAAGCACACACAAGCGCACACAAGCGAACACCTATGGATACCCGAGATAACACGGGACACACGAGAACACACGCGGACAAACGCAGTCACACCCGGACACATACGAAAACATTCGGACACACGCGGACAAATGCGGATACGCGCTGGTACACCCCGAAGCACGTGGTCAAACGGGAACATACGCAGACACAAGCTAACCCACGCGAACACACGAGGAAACAAGCGTACACACGCAGGAACTCGCGAATATACGTGGGCACACGTGGATACACGCGATCATACTGGACAAACGAAGACAGGCGGGAACACACGCAGACACACGCGAACAAACGAGAACACACCGTGGCACACGTGGATACATGCAGATACACGCAAACACTTATGGATATACGCGGTAACACGGGACACACGACAACATACGCGTACACTCGCGAACACACGCGGACACACGCGGACAAACGCGGACAGACGGGAACAAACGCATACACTCGCGAACACACGCTAACACACGCGGGCTCAGGTGGATACACTCGGACACACGCGAACACACTGGGACACACATGGATACAGACGGATATACGCGGACACACGCGGACACAAGCTGTAACACTCGACACTCGCGCACAGAGGGGAACACACGCAGACACACGAGAAAATACGGGAACACACGGGGGCACACGTACGAACACACGCGGGGTCACGTGGTTACACGAGGAAACACACGGTCGCACGCTGACACACGCTGGCACATTCGGACACTTGTGGACATGCGGAAACACGCGAACTCTTATGGATATACGCGGACACACGCAAACACACGCGGTCCCACGTAGACACACGCGGAAACACTGGACACACGCGGAGAGACGGCAACACGTGCAGACACACGCGGATACACGCGGATACACGCGGATACACGCATACTACTACACGCGAACACATGCTGACACACGCGTTCACACGCGGACGTTCGCGGACACACGCGGACACACGCGGATAAACGCGGATAAACGCGGGTACACGTGGTTACACGCGGACACACTCGATCACACGCTGACACATGCGGGCACAACCAGACACACGCGGACACACATGCGAACACACACGGACACACTTGGACACATGCTGATATACGCGAACACTCGCGAACAAACGCGGAAACAAGCGTACACACGCAGAAGCACGCGAACACAAGTGAACACACCGGGGCACACGTGGATACACGCGGATACGCGCACACTTATGGATATACGCGGAAACACACGAGAACACACGCGGACACACGCGATCGCACGCAGACGCAAACGAACACACGCGCTGACACACACGGACAAACGAGGATACGCCCGGGTACACGCGGACACACGTGGACAGACGGGAACACAAGCGGACACTCGAGAACACACGCGGGCACACGCGGGCACAGGCGAACAATTAGCATACACGCGGTAACACGGGACACACGCTAACACACACGGACACACCCGGTCTCACGCGGACATACACGAACACACATGGATACTCGCGTTAACACATGGACACACACGAACACACGCGGGCACACGTGGACACACGCGGACACACTGGACACAAGCGGACACACGGGAACACTCGCAGACACACGCGGAAACACGCGGAAACACGCAAATTTACACGGGCACACGTGGACACAAGCGGACACACTGGACACACGAGGAGAGAGGGAAACATACCACACACACGCGGACACACGCGAACACTGCTGGATACCCGCGGTAACACGCGGACACACGCGTACAAACGCGGACACATGCGGATACGCGCTGGTACAACAGGACACACGTGGACGGAGTGGAATAAACGCGAACACACGCGAACACACGCGAACACAGGAAGGCACACGCGATCATACACGGGCTCACGTGGACACACTGGACACACACGGACAGACGGGAACACACGCACACACACGCGGTCGCTCGCGTATACACGCGGACACACGCGGATAAACGCGGGTACACTTGGTTACACGCGGACACACGCAGACACATGCGGGCACAACCAGACACACGCGGACACACAAGCGAACACACTCGGACACACTTGGACACATGCTGATATAGGCGCGCACACGCGGACACACGCGAACACTCGCAAACAAACGCGGAAACAAGCGTACACACGCATACACGCGCGAACTCACGGGAACACACCGGGGCACACATGGATACACGCGGATTCGCGCACACTTATGGATATAGACACTCGGGAATATAGGCGGGCACACGTGGTCACTCGCGAACACACTGGACACACGCGGACAGACGGGAACACACGCAGACACACGCGAACACACTGGAACACACGGGGGCACGCGTGGAAACACGCGGATACACGCGAACACTTGCGCTCACTTGAAGTGTGCGCTCGGCTGATTGTACCTGGAAAGACATACAGTATGATGGTAAATGATAAGCATCCAAGTATAACAAAAACCCTATCGTACAATCAGCTACTTGCATGTAATGTAATGTAATGCATAATAATGTATCGACAGAAACCACATGCGTTATGCGAAAGTATACATTGACAGAAACCGTAAAGGGGGAAAAACAACCCCCTCAACAAACGTACTCTTACGAGTACCCGCACTAAAAACCCTGCAATCATCGCTGAACAACCAGCGGATGAAAGGCAAAATGCCAAACCTCATGTACTGAACTAATGCAGGGAAAAGCGTCAAATCATTAAAAACTGTGTACGTCACATTCGTGAGTGATGGTGCACAAGCGTACACAAAGAACAACAGTAAGGGATATACACACAACCAAATAAGCCACAACTGAAGGCAGACCGCATAATGTTTAACAAGGGTTTAACAAGGGGTTTAACAAGTTGCCGTCCAGAACCAAGCTCCAGACTGCATGTAAACAAGGAAGCCTATGGCTTATCGAGTGTTCACTAAAACAAAAATTAAATATACAATATTATAAAATGCACTAAAATGCTGCTAATTAAAATGCGTTGTCTCTAAAAAATACATAAATAAAATAAAATGTATACGTTGTCTCTAAAAAAATATACAAGTAAAATAAATAAATACATAAAATATCCTAAAATAATTTCTAAAACATTTAAGTGTTCAACCTAGGTATAGCCCGCCCTTGCCAGATAATTGTCAATTTTATTTTTAAACATATTTACACTGCTGGCATTTACACAATCATGACTTAAGTTATTCCAATCAGTTATTGTTCTCTGGGAGAAGGAGAATTTTCTTTTATCTAATCTAGTGTATGGCTTGACTAACGCTGCCTTATGCCCCATTGTCACACTATCTTCTTTTAGTTTAAAAAAAATGTTGCTATCAATATCTTCATATCCATTCAATATCTTAAAAACTTCTATTAGGTCTCCTCTTACTCTTCTAGTTTCTAATGTTGTCAATCTACATTCTAACAGGCGTTTTTCATAGGATAAATGTTTAAGTTCTGGAATTAGATTAGTAGCCCTGCTTTGAATTCTTTCAAGTTAATCAATGTCTTTCTTTTGATATGGCCTCCATGCCTGAATGCAATATTCTAAGTGTGGCCTAACTATTGCCTTGTACAGTGGTATTATTAAAGTCTTATCCATATATGTGATGTTTCTTCTAATTAATCCTAAAATTTGATTTCCTTTTGCAGCAGCAAGTCCACATTGCTCTGAAACTGTCATGTCGGCACTAACTGTAACTCCCAAGTCCTTTTCTTTTACACTTGTGCGTAATATAGTATTGCCCATAAAGGATTCTTTGCTCACATTACCATGTCCAGATGCATTTACATTTTCCAAAATTATATAACATCTGCCATTTTTCAGACCATTGTACTAACTTGGTTAGAGCATCTTGTAAAGTTTCTTTATCTGTATTAGTTTTTACAGTTCTGAACACTTTTGTGTCGTCTGCAAATTTAAGTACTTTACTTGATAAGTCATCATCCAAATCATTTATAAATATCAAAAACAGTATTGGTCCCAACACCGACCCCTGTGGAACTCCACTCAAAACTGGTTTCCAGTTTGATATCTCTCCCTCTACTATTACTCTCTGTCTTCTATCTGTCAACCATGCTTGTATCCAATTTATCATACTTTCCCCTATACCATAGGCTTTTAATTTAATTAACAGTCTTTGATGTGGCACTTTATCGAATGCTTTCTGAAAATCTAAGTATACTACATCCACCGGTGAACCATCATCTACCCACTTATTAATACATTCTAAAAAGCATAAGAGATTGGTTAGACAAGACCTAGCTTTTAGGAACCCATGTTGAGATTTAGTTATTAATTTGTTTTTTTACAAGAAAGTCTACCATGTGGTCTCTAATAAATGTTTCTAATAATGTGCATAATACTGATGTTAAGCTCACTGGTCCATACTTTTCTGTGTTACTCCTCGACCCCTTTTTAAATAACGGTGTTACATTTGCCTCCTTCCATTCTGCTGGAACAATTCCCTCTTTCAGTGATATATTAAAAAAAATTGCAAGTGGTGTACTTATTTCGTTTACAATTTCCTTAAGTAATTTAGGTGTTATTCCATCAACTCCTGGTGATTTATTTGTTTTCATCATTTTAATTTTTTTTGATATCATTTCAGGAGTGACAAACAACTGCCCTAAATTTTGTGATTCATCACCCTCAAATTTCCTGGCAGGTAACGGCAGTGAACTTATATCTTCTTTAGTGAATACAGAGCTGAAATATTCATTCAGATCCTCTGCCATTTGAAACCCATCAGATATTACATTATATGCGCTGTTTTTTATTGGTCCTACTTTATCTCGAACCTTCGTATAGCTTCTTTTGACAGGTGTTTCTTCCTAGATCGTTTCCCTTGATTTTGCATAGGAACAAATGTTTCAATAATGCCCTCAATCTCATCTTTCAAAATTATCCAACATTCTGTTGCTGTCTTGTCCTTCATTAAGTCAGTCCAATTTATGCTTGCTAAGTAGGTTCTCATTTGTTTATATTTGCCTTTATTGAAATTTCTCCTCCCTCGCTTTTTGCCAGTAATCTCTGTTTGTATTTTTATACTAAAATGGATCTGATTATGGTCACTAGATCCCAAAGGCTCACATATTTTAACATTATCAAATAATTCGTTTTGAGAGGAGAATACTAAATCCAACACATTTCCACCTCTCGTTGGTTCTAAAACATGTTGTGTAAGGAAACAGTCCTGTATTAGAAGTAAAAACTGCTGGTCATCTCTTCCAACACTCTCTAGTGATTTCCACTGAATATGACCATGGTTAAAATCACCCATTATAACACATTCTCTTTTACTAATCTCCTTTATGGCATTGTGCAACATGGGTTCCTAAAAGCTAGGTCTTGTCTAACCAATCTCTTATGCTTTTTAGAATATATTACTGAGTGGGTAGATGATGGTTCACCGGTGGATGTAGTATACTTAGATTTTCAGAAAGCATTCGATAAAGTGCCACATCAAAGACTGTTAATTAAATTAAAAGCCTATGGTATAGGGGAAAGTATGATAAATTGGATACAAGCATGGTTGACAGATAGAAGACAGAGAGTAATAGTAGAGGGAGAGATATCAAACTGGAAACCAGTTTTGAGTGGAGTTCCACAGGGGTCGGTGTTGGGACCAATACTGTTTTTGATATTTATAAATGATTTGGATGATGACTTATCAAGTAAAGTACTTAAATTTGCAGACGACACAAAAGTGTTCAGAACTGTAAAAACTAATACAGATAAAGAAACTTTACAAGATGCTCTAACCAAGTTAGTACAATGGTCTGAAAAATGGCAGATGTTATATAATTTTGGAAAATGTAAATGCATCCACATTGGACATGGTAATGTGAGCAAAGAATCCTTTATGGGCAATACTATATTACGCACAAGTGTAAAAGAAAAGGACTTGGGAGTTACAGTTAGTGCCGACATGACAGTTTCAGAGCAATGTGGACTTGCTGCTGCAAAAGGAAATCAAATTTTAGGATTAATTAGAAGAAACATCACATATATGGATAAGACTTTAATAATACCACTGTACAAGGCAATAGTTAGGCCACACTTAGAATATTGCATTCAGGCATGGAGGCCATATCAAAAGAAAGACATTGATTAACTTGAAAGAATTCAAAGGAGGGCTACTAATCTAATTCCAGAACTTAAACATTTATCCTATGAAAAACGCCTGTTAGAATGTAGATTGACAACATTAGAAACTAGAAGAGTAAGAGGAGACCTAATAGAAGTTTTTAAGATATTGAATGGATATGAAGATATTGATAGCAACATTTTTTTTAAACTAAAAGAAGATAGTGTGACAATGGGGCATAAGGCAGCGTTAGTCAAGCCATACACTAGATTATATAAAAGAAAATTCTCCTTCTCCCAGAGAACAATAACTGATTGGAATAACTTAAGTCATGATTGTGTAAATGCCAGCAGTGTAAATATGTTTAAAAATAAAATTGACAATTATCTGGCAAGGGCGGGCTATACCTAGGTTGAACACTTAAATGCTTTAGAAATTATTTTAGGATATTTTATGTATTTATTTATTTTACTTGTATATTTTTTTAGAGACAACGTATACATTTTATTTTATTTATGTATTTTTTAGAGACAACGCATTTTAATTAGCAGCATTTTAGTGCATTTTATAATATTGTATATTTAATTTTTGTTTTAGTGAACACTCGATAAGCCATAGGCTTCCTTGTTTACATGCCGTCTGGAGCTTGGTTCTGGACGGCAACTTGTTAAACCCCTTGTTAAACCCTTGTTAAACATTATGCGGTCTGCCTTCAGTTGTGGCTTATTTGGTTGTGTGTATATCCCTTACTGTTGTTCTTTGTGTACGCTTGTGCACCATCACTCACGAATGTGACGTACACAGTTTTTAATGATTTGACGCTTTTCCCTGCATTAGTTCAGTACATGAGGTTTGGCATTTTGCCTTTCATCCGCTGGTTGTTCAGCGATGATTGCAGGGTTTTTAGTGCGGGTACTCGTAAGAGTACGTTTGTTGAGGAGGTTGTTTTTCCCCCTTTACGGTTTCTGTCAATGTATACTTTCGCATAACGCATGTGGTTTCTGTCGATACACTATTATGCATTACATTACATTACATGCAAGTAGCTGATTGTACGATAGGGTTTTTGTTGTACTTGGATGCTTATCATTTACCATCATACTGTATGTCTTTCCAGGTACAATCAGCCGAGCGCACACTTCAAGTGAGCGCAAGTGTTCGCGTGTATCCGCGTGTTTCCACGCGTGCCCCCGTGTGTTCCAGTGTGTTCGCGTGTGTCTGCGTGTGTTCCCGTCTGTCCGCGTGTGTCCTGTGTGTTCGCGAGTGACCACGTGTGCCCGCCTATATTCCCGAGTGCCTATATCCATAAGTGTGCGCGAATCCGCGTGTATCCATGTGTGCCCCGGTGTGTTCCCGTGAGTTCGCGCGTGTATGCGTGTGTACGCTTGTTTCCGCGTTTGTTTGCGAGTGTTCGCGTGTGTCCGCGTGTGCGCGCCTATATCAGCATGTGTCCAAGTGTGTCCGAGTGTGTTCGCTTGTGTGTCCGCGTGTGTCTGGTTGTGCCCGCATGTGTCTGCGTGTGTCCGCGTGTAACCAAGTGTACCCGCGTTTATCCGCGTGTGTCCGCGTGTATACGCGAGCGACCGCGTGTGTGTGCGTGTGTTCCCGTCTGTCCGTGTGTGTCCAGTGTGTCCACGTGAGCCCGTGTATGATCGCGTGTGCCTTCCTGTGTTCGCGTGTGTTCGCGTGTGTTCGCGTTTGTTCCACTCCGTCCACGTGTGTCCTGGTGTACCAGCGCGTATCCGCATGTGTCCGCGTTTGTACGCGTGTGTCCGCGTGTTACCGCGGGTATCCAGCAGTGTTCGCGTGTGTCCGCGTGTGTGTGGTATGTTTCCCTCTCTCCTCGTGTGTCCAGTGTGTCCGCTTGTGTCCACGTGTGCCCGTGTAAATTTGCGTGTTTCCGCGTGTTTCCGCGTGTGTCTGCGAGTGTTCCCGTGTGTCCGCTTATGTCCAGTGTGTCCGCGTGTGTCCACGTGTGCCCGCGTGTGTTCGTGTGTGTCCATGTGTTAACGCGAGTATCCACGTGTGTTCGTGTATGTCCGCGTGAGACCGGGTGTGTCCGTGTGTGTTAGCGTGTGTCCCGTGTTACCGCGTGTATGCTAATTGTTCGCCTGTGCCCGCGTGTGCCCGCGTGTGTTCTCGAGTGTCCGCTTGTGTTCCCGTCTGTCCACGTGTGTCCGCGTGTACCCGGGCGTATCCTCGTTTGTCCGTGTGTGTCAGCGCGTGTGTTCGTTTGCGTCTGCGTGCGATCGCGTGTGTCCGCGTGTGTTCTCGTGTGTCACGTGTTTCCGCGTATATCCATAAGTGTGCGCGTATCCGCGTGTATCCACGTGTGCCCCGGTGTGTTCACTTGTGTTCGCGTGCTTCTGCGTGTGTACGCTTGTTTCCGCGTTTGTTCGCGAGTGTTCGCGTATATCAGCATGTGTCCAAGTGTGTCCGAGTGTGTTCGCATGTGTGTCCGCGTGTGTCTGGTTGTGCCCGCATGTGTCAGCGTGTGATCGAGTGTTTCCGCTTGTAACCACGTGTACCCGCGTTTATCCGCGTGTGTCCGCGTGTGTCCGCGAACGTCCGCGTGTGAACGCGTGTGTCAGCATGTGTTCGCGTGTAGTAGTATGCGTGTATCCGCGTGTATCCGCGTGTATCCGCGTGTGTCTGCACGTGTTGCCGTCTCTCCGCGTGTGTCCAGTGTTTCCGCGTGTGTCTACGTGGGACCGCGTGTGTTTGCGTGTGTCCGCGTATATCCATAAGAGTTCGCGTGTTTCCGCGTGTCCACAAGTGTCCGAATGTGCCAGCGTGTGTCAGCGTGCGACCGTGTGTTTCCTCGTGTAACCACGTGACCCCGCGTGTGTTCGTACGTGTGCCCCCGTGTGTTCCCGTGTTTTCTCGTGTGTCTGCGTGTGTTCCCCTCTGTGCGCGAGTGTCGAGTGTTACAGCTTGTGTCCGCGTGTGTCCGCGTATATCCGTCTGTATCCATGTGTGTCCCAGTGTGTTCGCGTGTGTCCGAGTGTATCCACCTGAGCCCGCGTGTGTTAGCGTGTGTTCGCGAGTGTATGCGTTTGTTCCCGTCTGTCCGCGTTTGTCCGCGTGTGTCCGCGTGTGTTCGCGAGTGTACGCGTATGTTGTCGTGTGTCCCGTGTTACCGCGTATATCCATAAGTGTTTGCGTGTATCTGCATGTATCCACGTGTGCCACGGTGTGTTCTCGTTTGTTCGCGTGTGTCTGCGTGTGTTCCCGCCTGTCTTCGTTTGTCCAGTATGATCGCGTGTATCCACGTGTGCCCACGTATATTCGCGAGTTCCTGCGTGTGTACGCTTGTTTCCTCGTGTGTTCGCGTGGGTTAGCTTGTGTCTGCGTATGTTCCCGTTTGACCACGTGCTTCGGGGTGTACCAGCGCGTATCCGCATTTGTCCGCGTGTGTCCGAATGTTTTCGTATGTGTCCGGGTGTGACTGCGTTTGTCCGCGTTTGTCCGCGTGTGTTCTCGTGTTATCTCGGGTATCCATAGGTGTTCGCTTGTGTGCGCTTGTGTGTGCTTGTTTCCCGTCTGTCCGCGTGTGTCCAGTTTGTCAGTATGTGTCCACGTTTTCCCGTGTATGTTCGCTTCGTGTGTCCGCGTTTTTCCGCTTTTGTTTACGCGTTTGTTCGTATGAGTCCGTGTATAACTAACGTGTCACTGCGTATGCCCCCGTCTTTCCACTTGTGTCCAGCGTGTCCCCATGCTTCCGCGCATTTTCGCGTGTGTCCGCGTGTTGCCACGTGTTTTCGCGCGTGTCCGCATGTGTCCGGTGTTATCGGGTTTGTCTATAAGTGTTCGCGTGTGACCGCGTTTGTCCGCGTGTGTCGGGGTGTGTCGGCGTGTGTCCGTGTGTGTCGGCGTGTGTCCGTGTGTGTCGGCGTGTGTCCGGTTGTTCCCGCGTGTGTCCGCGTGTGACCGATGGTGTCCGCTTGTAACCACGTGTACCCGCGTTTATCCGCATGTGTCCGCGTGTGTCCGCGTGTGTCCGCGTGTGTTCGTATGTGCCCGCGTATGTCCGCGTGTCACCGCGTGTGTCTGCGTGTGTTCCCGTCTGTCCGCTTGTGTCCAGTGTGTCCAGTTGTTAACGCGAGTATCCACGTGTGTTCGTGTGTGTCCGCGTGAGACCGTGGGAGTCCGCGTATGTTCCCGTCTGTCCACGCGGACAGACGCGGACACACCCGAACACACGCGGGCACACGTGGATACACGCGGACACACGCGAACACACTCGGGCACACGTGGGTACATGCTGACCTACGCGGACACACTCTGACACACGCGATAACTAGCAAACTAACGCGGAAACATGCGTAAACAAGCAGGAACTATCGAACGTACGCGAACACACGTGGACACACGCGAACACACTGGCTGGTCACACGCGGACAGACGGGAACACAAGCAGACACACGCGAACACGCGGGAACACGCGGGGGAACACGTGGATATACTCGGATACATGCGAACACTTATTGATATACGCGGTAACACGGGACACAAGAGAAAACCCGGAGACACACGCGATCACACCCTGACACACACGAACACACGCGGACACATGCGGACACACGCGGTTACGCGCGGGTACACGGTGACACATCTTGACAGACGGGAGCACAGGCCGACACACGCGGCCACACGCTGGCAAACGTGGATACACGCGGACACACGCGAACAATTTTGGATACACACGCTAACAAGGCGGCACACGTGGACACAAGCGGACACAAGGGACATATGCGGACACACGGGAAAACACGCAGACACAAGCGGTGACACGCGGACACACGCTGGTACACTCGAACATACGTGGATACACGCGGATAAACGCGGACACAGGCGGACACGCACGTGGACACACCAAAACCAACGTGAACACACGCGGTCACTCGTGGACCCCTGCGCACATACGCGGGTACACGCGGACACACGCCAACACTCGCGAACAAATGCGGAAAGAAGCTTACACACGCAGGCACAGTCGAACATTCATGGGCACCCGTGGACAAACGCGAACACGCTGATAACACCCGGACAGACGGCAACACACGCAGACACACGCGAACACACGCGTACACACGCGAACACACAGGGCACACGTGGATACACGCGGATCCACGCGAACATTTATGGATATACACGGTAACTCTGGACAGACGGGAACTCACGCATACACACGCGAACACACGCGAATACACGGGGAAAACGTGGATACTCGCGGATACCCGAGGACACTTATGGATATACGCGGTAACGCTGGACACACGAGAAAACACGCGGAAACACGTGATCAAACGCGGACACACACGTACACACGCGAACACACGCGGACACACGCGGCAACCCGCGGGAACACGTGAATACACGCGGACACACGCGAACACTTATGGATACACATGGTAACAGACGCCAACACATGAGGACAGACGCGGTCTCACGCGGACACACACGAACACACGGGGACACATGTGTTATCACATGGACACACGCGAACACAAACGAGCACACGTGGAAACACGCGGACACACTGGACACATGCGGACACACGGGAACAGACGCAGACACACACGTTGACACGCGGACATACGCGGACACATACGAACACACGCGGACCCACGTGTTTACACGCGGACACACTAGATAGCACGCGGACACACGCGGACACACCCGAACACACTCGGACACACGCGGACACATGCGGACACACGCAGACACACGCGGATATATGCGGAAACACGCGTATATACGCGGTTACACACGGACACACGTGGACACATGCGGACGCACCTGCTTTCACGTGGGCACACGCGGACAAACGCGAACACACGCGGAAACACGCGGACACACAAAGGCACACCCGAACACACACGGGCTCACGTGGAAACACGCAGACACACTGAACACATGCGGAGATACGGGAACACTCATGGATACCCGCAGTAACACGGGTCACACGAGAACACACCGCGGACAACCGCGGTCACACGCGGACACACGCGGACACATGCGGATACGCGCTGGTACACCGGGACACACGTGGACACGCGGGCAAACATGTAGACACACGGGAACACCCGCGAACACGTGGATCCTTGCGAACATACGCGAACAGACTCGGGCACACATGGAAACATGCGGACATACGCGGGCACACGGGGACATTCGCGAACACTCCCAAGCAAACGCCGAAACATGCGTATACACGCAGGAACTTGAGAACATACGCGGGCACACGTGGACACACGCAAAAACACTGGACAAACACGGAGAAACGGGAACACTCGCAGACACACGCTAACACACGGCAACAGCAACACGCGGGGGCACACGTGGATACACGCGAATACACGCGAACACTTATGGATATATACGGTAACACGCGGACATACGCGGACACATACTAACACACGCAGACTCACGTGGCTATACACGGACCCACCCGTTTGCACGCGGGTACACCCGAATTCACATGCACACACGCGGAAACACGCGGACACACGCGGCCACACGCGGACTCACGCGGTCACACTGGACACACGCGGACAGACAGGAACACGCGCTATCACACGCGGAGACACGGGGACCTACGCGGACACATATGAAAAGACGCGGACACACGCGGACGCACGCGCACACACGCGGTGATAGCAGGAAATATGCGGAAATATACGAATACAGGCGGACACATGTGGATACACGCGGACACACTCTGTCACATGCGGACACACGCGGACACACCTGGACACACGAGGACACATGCACACATACGCGGACACACGCGGGCACACGCGGACACACGCGGACACACGCGGACACACGGGAACAAACGCGGGTACACATGGACACATGTGGACACACGCGGACACACTGGAAACACGCGGACTGACGGAGTCACACATGGACACACTCGAACACACTCGGTGACACAAGGTGACACGCGAATATACGCCGACATACGAACACTTGCGGACATGTTTGGATACACGCGGACACATTCGGTCACACGCACATGACGGAACATCACGATACACGTGTAGTCACGCGGACACATGCTGTGACACGCGGACACACTCGAAAACAGGCGAAAACACGTGGCCACATGTGGACCCCCCAGAACGCACGCGGACACATGCAGACACACGTGGGAACCCGCGGACACACGTGGACACATGCGGACAGACGTGGACGGAAACTGACACGCGGACCCATAAGAATACAGGGGGATACAGGCGAGCACACTCGACAACACATGGACACAGGCGGACACACGCGAACTAATGCGGGGTATCGCGGAAACACGTGGACACACGCGGACACTCCTGGTCATAGGCTGACACAAGAGGACACACGTGCAAACACGCGGTCACACGCGTACACATATGGACACACACGGTAACACAAGGCACACGCGAAAAACACGCAATTACCCGCGGACACATGCGAACACACGCGAACACACGCGGACACATGCGGACACATGCAGGCGTACGTGTCCACGTGTGCCCGCGTATATTCTCAAGTTCCAGCGCGTATCCGCATGTGTCCGCGTGTGTCCGCGTGTGACCGCGGTTGTCCGCGGTGTGTTCTCGTGTGACCCGTGTTACTGCGGGTATCCATGAGTGTTCCCGTATCTCCGCGGGTGTTCAGTGTGTCTGTGTGTTTCCTCGTGAGCCCGTGTGTGTTCGGGTGTGCCTTTGTGTGTCCGCGTGTTTCCGCGTGTGTTCGCGTTTGTCCGCGTGTGCCCACGTGAAAGCAGGTGCGTCCGCATGTGTCCACGTGTGTCCGTGTGTAACCGCGTATATACGCGTGTTTCCGCATATATCCGCGTGTGTCTGCGTGTGTCCGCATGTGTCCGCGTGTGTCCGAGTGTGTTCGGGTGTGTCCGCGTGTGTCCGCGTGCTATCTAGTGTGTCCGCGTGTAAACACGTGGGTCCGCGTGTATTCGTATGTGTCCGCGTATGTCCGCGTGTCAACGCGTGTGTCTGCGTCTGTTCCCGTGTGTCCGCATGTGTCCAGTGTGTCCGCGTGTTTCCACGTGTGCTCGTTTGTGTTCGCGTGTGTCCATGTGATAACACATGTGTCCCCGTGTGTTCGTGTGTGTCCGCGTGAGACCGCGTCTGTCCTCATGTGTTGGCGTCTGTTACCATGTGTATCCATAAGTGTTCGCGTGTGTCCGCGTGTATTCACGTGTTCCCGCGGGTTGCCGCGTGTGTCCGCGTGTGTTCGCGTGTGTACGTGTGTGTCCGCGTTTGATCACGTGTTTCCGCGTGTTTTCTCGTGTGTCCAGCGTTACCGCGTATATCCATAAGTGTCCTTGGGTATCCGCGAGTATCCACGTTTTCCCCGTGTGTTCGCGTGTGTTCGCGTGTGTATGCGTGAGTTCCCGTCTGTCCAGAGTTACCGTGTATATCCATAAATGTTCGCGTGGATCCGCGTGTATCCACGTGTGCCCTGTGTGTTCGCGTGTGTACGCGTGTGTTCGCGTGTGTCTGCGTGTGTTGCCGTCTGTCCGGGTGTTATCGGCGTGTTCGCGTTTGTCCACGGGTGCCCATGAATGTTCGACTGTGCCTGCGTGTGTAAGCTTCTTTCCGCATTTGTTCGCGAGTGTTGGCGTGTGTCCGCGTGTGCCCGCGTATGTGCGCAGGGGTCCACGAGTGACCGCGTGTGTTCACGTTGGTTTTGGTGTGTCCACGTGCGTGTCCGCCTGTGTCCGCGTTTATCCGCGTGTATCCACGTATGTTCGAGTGTACCAGCGTGTGTCCGCGTGTCACCGCTTGTGTCTGCGTGTTTTCCCGTGTGTCCGCATATGTCCCTTGTGTCCGCTTGTGTCCACGTGTTAGCGTGTGTATCCATAATTGTTCGCGTGTGTCCTCGTGTACCCACGTTTGCCCGCGTGTGGCCGCGTGTGTCGGCCTGTGCTCCCGTCTGTCAAGGTGTGTCACCGTGTACCCGCGCGTATCCGCGTGTGTCCGCATGTGTCCGCGTGTGTTCGTGTTTGTCAGGGTGTGATCGCGTGTGTCTCCGGGTTTTCTCTTGTGTCCCGTGTTACCGCGTATATCAATAAGTGTTCGCATGTATCCGAGTATATCCACGTGTTCCCCCGCGTGTTCCCGCGTGTTCGCGTGTGTCTGCTTGTGTTCCCGTCTGTCCGCGTGTGACCAGCCAGTGTGTTCGCGTGTGTCCACGTGTGTTCGCGTACGTTCGATAGTTCCTGCTTGTTTACGCATGTTTCCGCGTTTATTTGCTAGTTATCGCGTGTGTCAGAGTGTGTCCGCGTAGGTCAGCATGTACCCACGTGTGCCCGAGTGTGTTCGCGTGTGTCCGCGTGTATCCACGTGTGCCCGCGTGTGTTCGGGTGTGTCCGCGTCTGTCCGCGTGTGTTCGTGTGTGTCCGCGTGTTATCTCGTGTGTCCGTGTGTGTTCTCGTGTGTCCAGTGTTACTGCTTATATCCATAAGTGTTCGCGTGCATCCGCGTCTATCCACGGGTGCCCCCCTGTGTTCGCGTGTGTTCGCGTGTGTCTGCGTGTGTTGCTGTCTTTCCGCGTGTTTCCGATGTGTTCGTGTGTGTCCACGGGTGCCCACGTATGTTCGCGTGTGCCTGCGTGTGTCACCATGTTTCCGAGTTTGTTCGCGAGTGTTCGCGAGTGTCCGCCTGTGTCCGCGAATGTCCGCCGGTGTCCATGTGTGACCGCGTGTGTCCACGTGTATCTGCGTGTATCAGGGTGTGTTCGCGGGTGTCCCCGTGTATCCGCGTGTATCCACGGATGTTCGCGTGTGTCCGCGTGTGTCCGCGTAAGACCGAGTGTGTCAGCGGGTAGCCACGTGTGTCCGGGTGTGTCCATGTGTGTCCGCGTGTATCCGCGTTTGTCTCCGCGTGCTCCCGTCTGTCCGCGTATGTCCAATCTGTCCGTGTGTGTCCATGTGTGACCGCATGAGTTCGCGTGTTAACGCAAGTGTCCATGTGTGTTCTAGTGGGTCCGTGTGTGTCCGCCTGTTTCCGAGTGTGATCGCCTGTGTCCCATGTTACCGCGTTTGTCCATAAGTCATCGCGTGTGTCCGCGTGTGTCCGCGTTTGTCCGCGTTTGTCCGCGTGTGTTCGCGTGTGGCAGTGTGCGTCCGCGTGTGTCCCGATATGCCAGCATGTGTCCGGGTGTGACCGTTTGGGTCCGCCTGTAACCACGTGTACCCGCGTTTATTCGCGTGTGTTCGTTTGTGTATGCATGCGATCGCGTGTGTCCGCGTGTGTTCTCGTGTGTCACGTTTTTCCGAGTATATCCATAAGTATTCGCGGTATCCGCGTTTATCCACGTGTGCCCGGTGTGTTCCCGTGTGTCTGCGTGTGTACGATTTTTTCCTCGTTTGTTTGCGAGTATTTCCGTGTGTCCGCATGTCCCTGTGTGTGTCAGAATGTATCCACGTGTGCCCGAGAGTGTTCGCGTGTGTCCGCGTGTGTCCGCGTGTGTCCGCGTGTGTCCGCGAGCGTCTGTGTGTGTCCACGTGTGTCAGCATGTGTCCGCGCGTGTTCGGGTGTTTCCACGTGCAACCGAGTGGGTCCGCGTGTAGGCACGTGAGTCCGCGTGTATTCGTATGTGTCCGCGTATGTCCGCGTGTCACCGCGTGTCACCGCGTGTGTCCGCGTGTATCCGCGTGTATCCGCGTGTATCCGCGTGTATCCGAGTGTGTCTGCGCATGTACTCGTCTGTCCGCGTATGTCCAATGTGTTGGCATATGTCCACGTGGGCCCTTGTGTGTTCACGTGTTTCCGCGTGTATCCATGTGTGTCCATGTGTGTTCCCGTGTGTTCGCGTGTGACTGCGTGTGTTCCCCTCTGTCCGCGTGTGTCCCGTGTTATCCCTTGTGTCCGCGTGTGTCCGCGTATGTCCGCATGTATCCACGTGTGCCCCAGTGTGTTCGCGTGTGTCAGGATATATCCACGTGAGGTAGCGTGTGTTAGCGTGTGTTCCAGTGTCTCTGCGTGTGTTCCCGTCTGTCCGCGTGTGTCCGCGTATTCCCGCGCGTATCCGCGTTTTTCAGCGTGATTCCGCGTATGTTCGTTTGTGTCCGCGTGTGATCGCGTGTGTACGCGTGTGTTCTCGTGTGTTCCTTGTTACCGCGCATATCAATAAGTGATCGCGTGTATCCGCGTGTATCCACGTATGCCACCGTGTGTTCCCGTGTGTAGGCGTGTGTCTGCGTGTGTTCCCGTTTGTCCGCGTGTGTCCAGTGTGTTTGCGTATATCCGCATATGATCGCGTGTGTCCGCTGATGTCCTCGTGTGACCGAGTGTGTCCGCGTGTAACCATGTATGTCCGCGGGTGTTCGCATTGTGTCCGGGTATGTCCGAGTGTATTGATGTGTGTCCGCCTGTGTCCGCGTGTTTTCGCGTATATCCCCATGTGACCGCGTGTGTCCGCGTGGTCCGAGTGTGACCGAGTGTGTCCGCATTAACCATGTATATCCGCGTGTGTTCGCATGTGTCCGGGTATGTCCGAGTGTCACCGCGTGTGTCCGCGTGTGTTCAGTGTGTTCGCGTGTGTCCGCGTATGTCCACGTGTTTTCGGGTGTACCCGCGTGTGTCCCCGTGTGATTGAATTCGTCCGCGTGTAACCATGTGTGTTCGCGTGTGTCCGCCTGTGTCCATGTATGACCCCGTCTGACTGCGTGTGTCCGCATATCCGCGTGCGTCCACGAGTGTCCGAATGTGCCAGTGTGTGTCCGCGTGCGACCGAGTCTTTCCGCGTGTAACCACGTCAGTCCGCGTGTGTTCGTACGTGTGCCCCCGTATGTTCCAGTGTATTCGCATGTGACTGCGTGTGTTCCCCTCTGTCCGCGTGTGTCCCGTGTTACCGCGTGTGTCCGCGTGTGCCCGCGTATGTCCGCATGTATCCACGAGTGCCCCAGTGTGTTCGCGTGTATCTGCGTGTATCCACGTGAGCCCGCGTGTGTTCGCGTGTGTTCGCCTCTGTCTGTGTGTGTTCCCATCTGTCCGCGTGTGTCCTCGTGTACCCGCGCGTATTCCCGTTTATTTGTGTGTGTACACGTGTGTTCGTTTGTATCCGCGTGTGATCGCGTGTGCGCGCGTGTGTTCTCGTGTGTCCTGTGTCACCGCGTATATCCATAAGTGTTCGCGTGTATCCGCGTGTATCCACGTATGCCCCCGTTCGTTCCCGTTTGTTCGCGTGTGTCTGCGTGTGTTCATGGCTGGTCGCGTGTGTCCAGAGTGATCGCGTGGGTCCACGTGTGACCGCGTGTGTACGCGTGTGTTCATGTGTTTCCGAGTGTGTCCGCGTGTGTCCGCGTGTATTCGACTATATCCGCGTGTGTCCGCATGTGTCCGCGTGTGACCAAGTTTGCAAGCGGGTGTCCACGTGTGTCCGGGTGTGACCTCTTGTGTCCGCGTGTGACCGAGTGTGTCCGCGTGTGTCCGCGTGTGACCAAGTTTGTAAGCGTGTGTCCACGTGTTTCTGGGTGTGACCTCTTGTGTCCGCGTGTCACCGCGTGTTTCTGCCTTTTTCCATGTGTGACCCCGTCTGACCGCGTCTGTCTGCGTGTCGGCCTGTGTCCACGAGTGTCCGAATGTGCCAGCGTGTGTCCGCGTGCGACCGAGTGTTTCTGCATCTAACACCGAGAGTCCGCGTGGGTTAGCGTTTGTCCGCGTACGTCCCCGTGTCACCGCGTGTGTGTCCGCGTATGTCCCCGTCTGTCCTCGAGTGTCCAGTTTGTCCACGTGTTTCCGCGTTTGTTCGCGTGTTTTCGCGTGTGTTAGCGTATTTCCGCGAATGCTCGCGTGTGTTCGCGTTTGTTCGCTTGTGTCCGCGTGTGTTTGCGTGCGTCCGCGTGTCTCCACGTGTGACCGCGTGTGTCCGCGTCTGTTCGCGTGTGTCCCGTATTATCGCGTGTATCCGCGTGTGTCCGCGTGTAACCGAGTGTGTCCGCGTGAAACCACGTGTGTCCGCGTGTTTTCTGATATGTCTGCCTGTCACCGCGTGTGTTCGCGTGTGCGCGTGTGTCCGCATGTGTCCGCGTGTGACCGAGTCTGTAACTATGTATGTCCGCGTGTATGCGTTTTGGCCGCGTATGTCCGCATATCACCGCGTGTGTTCGAGTATATCCCCGTGTGTCCGCTTGTTTCCAGTGTGTCCACGTTTTTCTGCTTCTGTTCGCGTGTTTTCGCGTGTGCTACCGTGTGTCCGCGCGTGACAGCGTGTGTCAGCGCTTGCCCGCGCGTGTACGTGTGTGTTCTTAAGACTCCGCGTATGACAAACGTCTTACCGCGTGCCTGTGTCAGCGTGTGTCCGCGTGGGTCTCCGTCTGTCCGGTCGTATCCGTCCTGCCCCATGCTTCCACCTGTGTCCGGCTGTGTCCGCATGTGTTCGCGAGTGATCGCGTGTGTCCGCGTGTGTCCACGTGTGTCGCAGAGTGTTCGCGAGTGTCCGCGTGTGTCCGCGTGTGTTCGCGTGTTTCGGCCTATGTTCACGTGCGTCCGCCAGTGCCCGCGTGTGTCCGCCTGTGTCGGCGTGTGTTAGCGTGTGTTCTTATTTGTTCATTTGTGTTCGCGTGTGTCTGCCTGTTTTCGTGTGCATCTGCGTATCCCCGCGTGTGTCCGCGTGTGTCAACTTGTGTCCGCGGGTGCCCGCATGTGTCAGCTTGTGTCCGAGTGTTTTCGCGAGTGTTCGTGTGTGTCCATGTGTGGTCGCGTCTGACCGCGTGTTTTGTTGTGTATCCGCGTGTCACCGCTTGTGTGTCGGCGTGTGTCCATGAGTGTCTGGGTGTGCCCGGGTGTTTCCGCGTGTGTCCAATGCATCCGCCTGTGTTGGCCTGTGTCCGCGTGAGTCCGCATGTGTCAGCGTGTGGCCGAGTGTGTCCGCGTGTAACCAAGTGTACCCGCGTGTATCCGCGAGCGTCCGCGTGTGTGTGCGTGTGTTCCCGTCTGTCCGTGTGTGTCCAGTATGTCCGCTTGTGTCCACGTGTGCCCGTGTATATTCGCGTGTGCCTTAGTGGGTCCCCGTGTATCCGCGTGTGTTCGCGAGTTTTCCAGTCTGTGTGTCCAGGTGTACCAGCGCGCATCCGCATGTGTCCGCGTGTGTCACCGTGTGTCCGCGTGTTTTCGAATGTCCGCATGTGACCGCGTTTGACCGCGTGTTTTCTCGTGTGTCCAGTGTTTCCGCGGGTATCCAGAAGTGTTTGCGTGTGTCCGCGTGTGTGTGATATATTACTGTCCTCGTGTGTCCAGCGTGTCCGCGTGTGTCCATGTGTGCTCGTGTAAGTTCGAGTGTGACTTCGTGAGTCCGACTGTTTACGCTTGTGTCTGCGTGTGTTCCCGTATATCCGCTTGTGTCCAGTGTGTACGCGTGTGTCCACGTGTACCCGCGTGTGTTCATGTGTGTCCACGTGTTAACGCGAGTATCCACGTGTGTTCGTGTATGTCCGTGTGAGACCGGGTGTGTCCGTGTGTGTTCGCGTGGGTCCGGTGGTACCGCGTGTATCCATAATTGTTCGGGTGTGCCCGCGTGTGCCCGAGTGTGCCCGCGTGTGTTCTCGTGAGTCTGCGTGTGTTCCCGACTGTCCACGTGAGTCCGTGTGTACCCGTGCGTATCCTTTTTTGTCCGCGTGTGTAAATGCGTGTGTTCATTTGCGTCTGGGTGCGATCGCGTGTGTGTCCGCGTGTGTTCTCGTGTGTCACGAGTTTCCGCGTATATCCATATGTGTGCGCGTATATCCATAAATGTTCGCGTGTATCGGCATGTATCCATGTTCCCGTTTGTTC
This sequence comes from Oasisia sp. SBJ-2009, assembly GCA_964017155.1. NCBI lineage: Eukaryota > Metazoa > Annelida > Polychaeta > Sabellida > Siboglinidae > Oasisia > Oasisia sp. SBJ-2009. The sequence goes on from OZ024865.1 coordinate 21,226,774, forward strand.
GCGTGTGCCTGCGTGTGTTCCCGTCTGTCCCCGTGTATCCAGTATGTTCGCTCGCGTGTCTCCACGTCAGCCCACGTATATTCGCGAGTTCCAGCGCGTATCCGCATGTGTCCGCGTGTGTCCGAATGTTTTCCTGTGTGTCCAGGTGTGACTGCGGTTGTCCGCGTGTGTTCTCGTGTGTCCCGTGTTATCTCGGATATCCATAAGTGTTCGCCTGTGTGCGCGTGTGTGTGCTTGTTTCCCGTCTGTCCGCGTGTGTCCAGTGTCCGCGTGTGTCCACCTTTTCCCCTGTATGTTCGCGTGTGACTTCGTGTGTCCGCGGGTTTCCGTGTGTGAGGGTGTACCCGCGCGTATCCGTTTGTGTCCGCGTGTGTCCGCGTGTGTCCGCGTGTATCCGCCTGTCTCCCCGTGTGTCCGCGTGTATCCGCGTATGTTCGCGTGTGTCCGCGTGTGTCCGCGTGTGACCGAGTGTGTCCGCGTGTAATCACGTCGCTCCTCGTGTGTTCGCGTGTGTCCGCGTGTGTCCACGTGTGTCCGCGTGTATCCGCGTGTATCCGCGTGTATCCGCGTGTATCCCGTGTGTCTGCGCGTGTTCCCTTCTGTCCGCGTGTGTCCAGTGTGTATGCGTGTGTCCATGTTTGCACGCGTGTTTTCGCATGTGTCCACGTGTGAACGCGCGTGTCTTCGTTTGTTCCTGTGTATCCGCGTGTGAACAAGTGTGTCCGAATGTGTTCGCGTGGGTTCCGTGGTACAGCGTTTGTCTCTAAGTGTCCGCGTGTGACCGCGTGTGTCCGCGTGTGTCCGCGTGTGTCCGCGTGTGTCCGCGTGTGTCCGCGTGTGTCCGCGTGTGTCTGCGTGTGTCCGCATGTTTCCACGTGTGTCCGCGTGTGTCCGCGTGTGTCCGCGTGTGTCCGCGTGTGTCCGCGTGTGTCCGCGTGTGTCCGCGTGTATTCGTGTGTGTCCGCGTGTGACCGAGAGTGTCCGCGTGTAACCACGTGTACCCGCGTTTATCCGCGTGTGTCAGCGTGTATCCGCGAGCGTCCGCGTGTGTGTGCGTTTGTGATCGCCGTGTGTCCACGTGTGTCTTAGTGAATCCGCGTGTCTCCCCGTGTGTCCGAGGGTATCCGCGTGTGTCTGCGTGTGTCCGCATGTTTCCACGTGTGTCTGCGTGTGTCCGCATGTTTCCACGTGTGTCCGCGTGTGTCCGCCTGTGTTCGCGTGTGTCCGCGTGAGTCCGCGTGTGACCGAATGTGTCCGCGTGTAACCACATATGTCCGCGTGTATATGTATGTGTCACCGCGTTTGTCCCTTTGTGTCCCCATCTGTCTGCGGGTGTCCAGTGTGTCCAAGTGTGTCCGAGTGTGTCCACGTGTGTCCGCGTGTATCTGCGTTGATCCGCGTGTATCCGCGTGTATCCGCGTGTATCCCGTGTGTTTGCGCGTGTTCCCTTCTGTCCGCGTGTGTCCAGTATGTCCGCGTGTGGCCATGTTTGTCCGCGAGTGTTCGTATGTATCCGCGTATGTCCTTGTGTCACCACGTGTGTCCAGGTGTGTCCACGTTTGTCCACGTGTGTCCACGTGTGTCCACTTGTGTTCGTATATGTCTGCATGTGTTCGCATGTGTTCGCTTGAGTGGTCGGGTATTTCCGCGTGTTTCCATTGTGTCCGCGTGTGTCCACGTATATCCGCGTGTGTCCACGAGTGTCGGAGTGTGCCAGCGTCTGTCCGCGTGCGACTGAGTGTTTCCGGGTGTCGCAACGTGAGTCCGCGTGTGTTCGTGTTTGTCCGCGTATATACACGTGTATCCGCGTGTGTCCGCGTATGTCCCCATCTGGCCGCGTGTGTCCAGTGTGTCCGCGTGTTTCTGCGTGTGTTCGCGTGTTTTCGCGTGTGTTAGCGTGTGTTTGCGTGTGGTCGCGTTTGTTCGTGTTTGTTCTCTTTTGTTCGCGTGTGTTCGTGTGTGTTCGTGTATCTCCAAGTGTGTCTGACTGTGTGGCCGCGTGCGCCCGCATGTGTTCGGAGGTGTCCGCGTGTTTTGGCGTGTGTTAGCATGTGTCGGCGGGTCATTGCGTGTGGTCGCGTCTGTTCGCGTGTTCCTTGTGTTACCGCGTGTGTCCGTAAGTTTTCGCGTGTGACCGCGTATTTCCGCGCGTGTCCGCTTGTGTCCGCCTGTGACCACGACTGTCCGGGTGTGTCCGTGTGTGTTTGCATGTGTCCAGTGTGTCCGCGTGTCTTCAAATGTGTTCGCGTGTGTCCTCGCGTGTGAGCGTGTTTCCGCGTGTGTCCCGTGATACCTCGTGTGTCAACATGTGTCCGCGTGTGTCCACATGTTTCCGGGTGTGTCTGCGTGCGTTCGCGTGTGAGCGAGGATGTCCGGGTGTAACCATGTATGTCCGCGTGTGTTGGTATTTGTCCGTGTATTCTCGCCGGTCACCGCGTGTGTCCAGTGTGTCCGCGTGATTCCGCGTGTGTTTGCGTTTTTTAGCATGTGGTAACGTATGTCCACGTGTGCCCGCGTGTGTTCGCATGTGTCCGCGTGTGTCCACGTGTCTACCTGTGTAACGGCGTGAGTCCCCGTTTGACGAAGTTTCCGTTGTTCAGCTTGTGTCCGCGTGCTTTCGCGTGTGTTACCGTGTGTCCCCGTGTGACCGCGTGTGTCAGCGCTATTCCGCATGTTTACGCATGTGTTATTGTGACTCCGCTGATGAGTAACGTCTCACCGCGTGGGTGTGTCGTCGTGTGTCCGCGTGTGTCCCCGTCTGTCCGTTTGTGTCCAGCGTGTCCCGATGCTTCCGCGTGTGTCCGCCTGTGTCAACGTGTGTCCGCGAGTGATCGCGTGTGTCCGCGTGTGTCCACGTGTGTCGCAGAGTGTTCGTGGGTGTCCGCGTGTGTCTGCTTGTGTTCGCGTGTGTCCGCGTATGTTCACGTGCGTCCGCGAGAGCCAGCGTGTGTCCGCATGTGTCGGCGTGTGTTCGCGTGTATTCCTGTGTGTCCATTTGTGGGCGCGTGTGTCTGCGTGTTTTCGTGTGCATATGCGTGTCACCGCGTGTGTCCGCGTTTGTCAACTTGTGTCAGCGTGTGTCCGTATGTGTCTGCGTGTGTTCGCGTGTGGTCGCGTGAGTCCACATGTGGCCGGGTGTTTCCGCATTTTTCCGCATGTGTACGTGTTAGTACGAATGAGTTCGTATATGAATAACGTGTCACCACTTCTGTCCGCTTGTGTGCAGCGTGTGCGCATGCTCCCTCGTATTTTCGAGTGTGTCGGTATGGGTTCGCGTGTGTTCGCATGTGATCGCGGGTGTACGCGTGTGTCCACGTGTGTCGCAGTGTGTTCGCCTGTGTCCGCGACTGTCCCCGTTTGTTCGCGTGTGTTCGCTTATGTTCACGTGCGACTGCGAGTGCCCGGGTGTGTCAGCATGTGTCCGCGTTTGTTCTCGTGTGTTCCTGTGTCTCCAAGTGTGGTAGCCTGTGTCCGAGTGTTTTCGTGTGCATCCGCGTGTCAGTGCGGGTGTCCGCGTGTGTCTAGTGTATCCGCGTGTGTTCGCTTATTTCCGCGTGTGTCCGCGTGTGCCCGCGTGTCTTCGCGTTTTCCGGTTGTGTCTGCGTGTTTTCGCGTGTGAGCGAGGGTGTCCGCGTGTAACCATGTATGTCCGCGTGTGTTCGCATTTGTCTGCGTATATCCGCGGGTCATCGCGTGTGTCCGCGTGTGTCCGCGTGTGTCCGCGTGTGTCTCGTGTGCCCGCGTGTGTTCGCGTTTGTCCGCGTGGGAGCGCGTTATGTTATCGTTTGTCCACGTGTGTACGCGTTTGTTCCTTTGAGTCCTTGTATGACGTGTCACCGCGTGTGTCCCCGTGTGTCATCGTCTTTACTCTTGTCTGCAGCGTGTCCCACGATTCCGCGTATTTTCGGTGTGTTCGCGTGTGTCCGCGTGTTCCCACGTGTTTTCGCGTGTGTCCGCGTGTGTCCGCGTGTGTCCGCGTGTGTCCGCGTGTGTCCGCGTGTGTCCGCGTGTTTTCGTGTGTGTTCACCTGTGACCGCCTGTGTCCGAGTGTGTTTGTGTGTGCCCCGTGTTACCGCGTTTGTCTATAAGTGTTCGCGTGTGACCGCTTGTGACCGCGTGTGTTCGCGTATGTCCGCGTGCGTCCGCGTGTGTCCGCGTGTGTCCGCCTGTGTCCGTGTGTGTCCGCCTGTGTCCGGTTGTGCCCGCGGTTGTCCGCGTGTGTCCGATTGTGTCCGCGTGTAACCACATTTACACGCGTTTATCCGCGTGTGTCCGCTTGTGTCCGCGTTTGTCCGCGTGTGTCCGCGTGTGATCGTATGTCCGTAAGTCCGCCTATCACCACGTGTGTCTGCGTGTGTTCCCGTCTGTCCGCTTGTGTCCAGTGTGCCCGCGATGTCCATGTGTGCCCGTGTGTGTTCACGTGTTAACGCGAGTATCCGGCCAGGCTGAAGTGAGCATTCTTTCCCATAAACAGGAAATGAAAAGACCATAATAGTGAGGGTAAGCAACATCAAAGTCCTAGAGTAGCAGAACTTGTTCCGTGCATAAGAAAGCGCTACAAACTAAATATACTGCCAGTATATGCACCAACAACTTCACACTGAGAAGACATAAACTGCTTCTGCTGTGACGTGGATGAGACCTGAAGAAAACCAAACCACTAAATGATATTGATGTGAGACTCCTATGAGCTAGTAGGGAAATGAGCAATCCTTATGGAAACGACAACGGGCAAATTTGGGCTCGAATTGACAAACGAAAGAGCCTAGGTCTTGGTAAATGGGCACCATCAAGAAAGTACAATCTGGAATCAACTCCTTATTACAATGAATCCTCTAAAACTATAGCATCCTTTCATAAAACAAAACTAAAAACATATTTCTTTGAAATAACTTTTTTACCATAATTTTCAGCAGGTTCATGCTTCAATGCCGACTTTTGTCTGTTCCCATTTATGACTCTGCTAAACGATTTTGTTTGATATACCTATGAGCTTTAAAGTGAGAAAAAAAGGCAACAGTTTGGTGTTATGCACCTAAAAGAATTTACACAAGCTAATCATTTGCATCTACAATCAAATTTTTCACATTAGCGTGTTCATGTGTATCCGCGTGAGACCGTGTGTGTCAGCGTGTGTTTCCCGCATTACCGCGTGTATCAATAATATTTTGCTTGTGTCCTGATGTATTCCCGTCTGTCCACGTGTGTTAGCGTGTACCCGCGCGTATCCGCGTGTGTCCGCGTGTGTCCCGTATTACCGCGTATATCCATAAGTGTACGCGTGTATACGCGTGTATCCGCGTGTTCCCGTGTGTTCTCGTGTGTCTGTGTGGGTTCCCGTCTGTCCACGCGTGTCAGCGTGTACCCGCGCGTACCCGCGTGTGTCCGCATGTGTCCCGTGTCACCGCGTATACCCATAAGTGTTCGCGTATATCCGTGTGTATCCACGTGTGCCCTCGTGTGTTCCCGTGTGTTTGCGAGTGTCTGCGTGTGTTCCCGTCTGTCCACGTGTGTTAGCGTGAACCCGCACGTATCCGCGTGTGTCCGCGTTGGTCCCGTACTACCGCGTATATCCATAAGTGTACGCGTGTATACGCGTGTATCCGTGTGTTCCCGTGTGTTCTCGTGTGTCTGCGTGTGTTCCGTCTGTCCACGCGTGTTAGCGTGTACCCGCGCGTATCCGCGTATGTCCGCATGTGTCGCGTGTCACCGCGTATACCCATATGTGTTCGCGTGTATCCGTGTGTATCCACGTGTGCCTCCGTGTGTTCCCGTGTGCTTGCGAATGTCTGCGTGTGTTCCCGTCTGTCCCCGTGTGTCCAGTGTGTTCGCCGAGTGACCACGTGTGCCTGCGTATATTCGCGAGTGCCTTCGTGTGTACGCATTTGTCCACGTTTGTTTGCGAGTGTTCGCCAATGTCCGTGTGTGGCCGCGTATTTCAGCATGTATCCACGCATGCCTGAATTTGTTTCGCGTGTGTCAGCTTGTACCCACGGGTGTCCGCGTGTGGTCGCGTGTGATGACGTGTGTCTGTGAGTGTTCCCGTGTGTCCAGGTGTTTCCGGTTGTACCAGCGCGGTTCCGCATGTGTCCGCGAGTGACCGCGTTTGTCCGCGTGTGTTCTCGTGTGTTCTCGTGTGTCCCATGTTACCGCGGGTATTCGTAAGTGTTCGCGTGTGACCGGCTGTGTGTGCGAGTGTTATCGTCTGTCCGCGTGTGTCCAGTGTGTTCAGTGTGTCCGCGTGTGTCCACGTGTGCCCGTGTGTATCCACGTGTGTCTTCCCGTGTTCCCGTCTGTCCGCGTGTGTCCAGTGTGTCCGCGTGTGTCTATGCGTGCCCGCGTGTGTTCGCGTCTGTCCACGTGTGAACGCGTGTGTCCACGTGTGTTCGTGTTTGTCCACTTGTGAACACGTGTGTCCGAGTGTGTCCGCGTGTCCGCGTGTGTCCGGTTGTGCCCGCGTGTGTCCGCGTGTGACCGATTATGTCAGCGTGTAACCACATGTAGCCGCGTTTATCCGCGTGTGTCCGGGTGTGTCCGCGTTTGTTCGCGTGTGTCCGCGTATGTTCGTATATGTCCGCGTAAGTCCGCGTGTCACCGCGAGTGTCTGCGTGTGTTCCCGTCTGTCCGCTTGTGTCCAGTGTGTCCGCGTTGTCCATGTGTTAAAGCGATTATCCACGTGTGTTCGTGTGTGTCGGAGTGAGACCGTGCGTGTCAGCGTGTGTCCGCGTGTGTCCGCGTGTGTCCGCGTGTGTCCGCGTGTGCCCGTGTCTGAACGCGTTTGTCCACGTGTGTTCGTGTGTGTCCGCGTGTTTCCGCGTGTGTCCGCGCGTGTCCGCGTGGGTCCGCGTGTGTCCGCGTGTGTCCGCGTGTGTCCGCGTGTGTCCCCGTGTGTCCGCGTTTGTCCGGTTGTTCCCGCGTGTGTCCGCCTGTGACCGAGTGTGTCCGCGTGTAACCACGTGTAACCGCGTTTATCCGCGTGTGTCCGCGTGCGTCCGCAGGTGTCCACATGTTTACGCGTATGTTCCCGAGTGTTCGCGTGTGTCCGCGTGTGCCCGCGTATATCGGCAGATGTCCACGTGTGACCGCGTGTATCAACGTGAGTCCGCGTGTGTCCGCGTGTGTCCGCGTGTGTCCGCGTGAGCCCGCGTATTTCGGCAGAAGTCCACGTGTGACCGCGTGTGTCCGCGTGTGTCCGCGTGTGTCAGCAGGTATCCGCTTGTATCCGCGTTGGTTCGCATTTATCCGCGTGTGTTCGCGTGTGTCCCGTGTTACCGCATGTGTCCATAAGTGTTCCGGCGTGTGACCGCATGTGTCCGCGTGTGACCGAGTGTGTCCGCGTGTAACCACGTGTAACCGCGTTTATCCGCGTGTGTCCGCGTGCGTCCGCGGGTGTCCACATGTTTACGCGTTTGTTCCCGAGTGTTCGCGTGTGTCCGCGTGTGCCCGCGTATGTCGGCAGATGTCCACGTATGACCGCGTGTATTCGCGTTTGTCCGCGTGTGTACGCGTGAGCCCGAGTATTTCGGCAGAAGTCCACGTGTGACCGCGTGTATCCGCGTGTACCCGCGTGTGTCCGCGTGTGTCCGCGTGGGTTCGCATGTATCCGCGTGTGTTCGCGTGTGTCCCGTGTTACCGCATGTGTCCATAAGTGTTCCGGCGTGTGACCGCGTGAGTCCGCGTGTGTTCGCGTATGTCCGAATGTGTTCGTGTGTGTCCCGTGTTACCGCGTTTGTCCATAAGTTTTCGAGTGTAACGGCGTGTTCGTGTGTGTCCGCGTGAGAACGCGTGTGTGCGAATATGTTCGCGTGTGTCCCGTGGTACAGTGTTTGTCCCTAAGTTTTCTCGTGTGATAGCGTGTGTCCACCTATGTCCGCGTGTGTCCGCTTTTGTCCGCGTGTGTCCGCATGTTTCCGCGTGTGTCCGCGTGTGTCCGCGTGTATCCGCGTGTGTCCGCGTGTGTCCGCGTGTGTCCGCGTGAGACCGAGTGTGTCCGCGTGTAACCACGTGTACCCGCGTTTATCCACGTGTGTCCGCGTGTGTGCAGCGTGTCCGCGTGTGTCCAGGTGTACCCGTGTATGTCCGCGTGTGTTCTCGTGTGTCGAGTGTTACCGCGGATATCCATAATTGTTCGCTTGTGTCCGCCTGTATGTGGTATATTACCCTCTGTCCTCGTGTCCAGTTTGTCCGCGTGTGTCCGCGTGTGTCCGTGTAAGTTCGCGTGTGACTCGTGTGTCCGCGTGTTTCCGCGTGTGTCTGCATGTGTTCCCTTGTGTCCGGTTGTGTCGAGTGTGTCCGCGTGTGTCCACGTGTGCCCGCGTGTTTTCGTGTGTGTCCACGTGTTATCGTGAGTATCTACGTGTGTTCGTGAATGTCCGCGTGAGACACGGTGTGTCCGTGTGTGTTCGCGTGTGTCCCGTGTTACCGCGTGTATCAATAATTGTTCGCGTGTGCCCGCGTGTTCCCGCGTGTGTTCTCGTGGGTCTGCGTGTGTTCCCGCCTGTTCACATGTGTCCGCGTGTACCCGCGCGTATCCTCGTTTGTCCGCGTGTGCCAGCGCGTGTCTTCGTTTGCGTCTGCGTGCGATCGCGTGTGTTCTCGTGTGTCAATTGTTTCCGCGTATATCCATAAGTGTGGGCGTATCCACGTGTATCCAAGTGTGCCCTAGTGTTTTCGCGTGTGTCCACGTGTGTCTGCTTATGCCCGCGTGTGTCAGCCTGTGACCGAGTGTGTCCGCGTGTAACCACGTGTACCCGCGCTTATCCGCATGTGTCCACGTGTGACCGCGTTTGTTCGCGTGTGTCCTCGTGTGTCCGCGTGTGTCCGATTGAGCCCGCCTGGGTCCGCGTGTGACGGAGTGTGTCCGCGTGTAAACCCGTGTACCCGCCTTTATCCGCGTTTGTCCGCGTGTGTCCGCGAGCGTCCGCGTGTGTCCGCGTGTGTCAGCGTGTGTCGGCGTGTGTTCGTATGTGTCCGCGTATGTGCGCGTGTCACCGCGTGTGTCTGCGCGTGTTCCCGCCTGTCCATGAGTGTCCATTGTTTCCGCGTGTGGTCGCGTGTATCCGCGGGTGTACGCGTGTGTCCGCGTGTGTTCTCGTGTGTTCGCGTGTGTCTGTGTGTGTTCCCGTCTGTCTCCGTTTGTCCAATATGTTCGCGCGTATCCACGTGTGTCCGCGTATATTCGCGAGTTCCTGCGTGTGTGCGCTTGTTTCCCCGTGTGTTCGCGTGTATTAGGTTGTGTCTGCGTGTGTTCCCGTCTGTCCGCCTCTTTCGGGGTGTACCAGCGCGTATCCGCATGTGTCCGCGTGTGTCCGAGTGTTTTTGTATGTGTCCGGGTGTGACTGCGTTTGTCCGCGTGTGTTCTCATATGTCCCGTGTTATCTCGGGTATCCATAAGTGTTCGCGTGTGTGAACGTGTGAGTGCTTGTTTCCCGACTGTCCGCGTGTTTCCAGTGTGTCGGCGGGTGTCCACGTGTGCCCGTGTATGTTCGCGTGTGACTTCGTGTGTCCGCGTGTTTCCGCATTTGTCCGCGTGTTCCCGCGTGAGTCCGCGTGCGTCCGCGTGCGTCCGTGTGTGTGAGCGTGTGGTCGAGTGTGTACGCGTGTGCCCGCGTGCGACCGAGTGTACCCCTTGTAACCACGTGTGTCCGCCTCTATTCTTATGTGTGCGCTTATGTCCGCGTGTCACCGCGTGTTTCTGCGTGTTTTCCCATCGGTCAGCGTGTGTCCAGTGTGTTCGCGTGTATCCACGTGTGCCCGCGTATGTCAGCATGTATCCACGTGTACCCGAGTGTGTTCGCGTGTGTCCGCGTGTGTCTGGTTGTGCCCGTGTGTGTCAACGTGTGACCGAGTGTGTCCGCGTGTAACCACGTGTACCCGCGTTTATCCGAGTGTGTCCGCGTGTGTCCGCGAACGTCCGCGTGTGTCCGCGTGTGTCAGTGTGTGTCCGCGTGTTCATGTGTGTTCAGGTGTGTCCGCGTGCAACCGAGTGGGTCCGTGTGTTGCCACGTGAGTCCTCGTGTATTCTTATGTGTCCGCGTACGTTCGCGGGTGTTCGCGTGTGTCCACATGTGGCCACGTGTTTCCGCGTGTTTTCGTGTGTGTCCGCGTGTCACAGCGTGTGTCCGCGTGTTTACATGTGTATCCTGGTTTTCCGTCATGTGTCCCCGTGTGACCGAGTGTGTCCGCGTGTAACCATGTGTGACCCCGTGAGTCCGCGTGTTTCCAGTGTGTCCGCGTGTGTCCACATGTGTCCACGTGTACCCGCGTTTATCCGCGTGTGTCTGCCTGTGTTCTCGTGTGTCCGCGTGTGTCCGCGTGTGTCCGGGTGTGTCCGCGTGTGACCGCGTGTGTCAGCGTGTGTCCGCGTGTGTCAGCGTATGTCCGAGTGTGCACGCGTGTGTCTGCGTGTGTCTGCATGTGTCCCAGTGTGTCCACGTTTATCCAGATGTTTCCGCATGTACTCCTATATTTCCGCATATGTCCGGCTATCACCGCGTGTGTCCTCGTGTGTCCAAGTCTGTCCGCGTGTTTCCTGTCTGTCCGCGTGTTTAAAAATGTTTTCGCGTATATCAGCGTATGTTCGGGTGTGTCCCGTGTCCCGCCTGTGTCCACATGTGTCCGCATGTGTCCGCGTGTATTCGCGTATATTCGCGTGTGTCCACATGTGTCCGCATGTGTCCGCGTGTGTTCTCGTATATTCGCATGTGTCCGCGTGTGTCCGGGTGTGTCCTCGTGTGACCACGTTTGTCAGCGTGTCTCCACGTGTTTCCGGGTGTGTCCGCTTGTGTCCGCGTGTGACCGAGAGTGTCCGTGTGTAACCATGTATGTCCGCGTGTGTTCTTAAGTGTCCGGGTATGACCGAGTGTGACCGCGTGTGTCCGCGTGTGTTTAGTGTGTTAACGTGTTTCCGCGTGTGTCCACGTGTTTACGAGTGTGCCCGCGCGTGTCCCCGTGTGACGGAGTTTGTCCGCGTGTAACCATGTGTGTCCTCTTGTGTTCGTGTGGGTCCGAGTGTCACCGCCTGTCATCGCGTGTGTCCGACTGTGTCCATGTGTGACCGAGTGTGTCCGCGTGTAACCTTTTCTGTCGGCGTGTGTTCGAATGTATCCGCGTATGTCCTTGTGTCACCACGTGTGTGCGCGTGTGTCCACGTGTTGCCCCGTAATTTCGCCTGTTTCCAGTGTGTTCGTGTGTGTCCACGTGTGTCCACGCATGTCTACATTTGGCCACTTGTGTCAGCATGTGTCTGCGTGTGTTCGCGTGTTTTCGCGGGAGTCCAATTATGGCCGCGTGTTTCCGCGTGTTTCCAGCGTGTCCGCGTGTGTCCACGTATGTCGGCATGTGTTCGCGTATTTCCGCGTGTGTCCACGAGTGTCGGAGTGTGCCCGTGTCTGTCCGCGTGCCACCGAGTGTTTCCGGGTGTAGCCACGTGAGTCCGCGTGTGTTCGTAATTTTCCGCGTATGTCCTCGTGTCACCGAGTGTGTCCGCGAATTCCCCGTCTGGCCGCGTGTTTCCAGTGTGCTCGCGTGTACCCACATGTGTCCGCATGGTGTTGTATATGTCATCGCGTTTGTCCGTTTGTGTCCCCATCTCTCCGCGTGTGTCCAGTGTGTAGGTATGTTTTCAAATGTGTTCGCGTGTGTCCTCGTGTGTGCGCGTGTGTTCGCGTGTGTTCCCGTATGTCCGCGTGTGTCAAATGTGTCTGCGTGTGTCCAAGTGTGCCCGCGTGTGTTCGCGTGTGTCCATGAGTGACCGCGTGTATCCGCGTGTGTTCGTGTGTGTTGCCTTGTGAACGCGTGTGTCCTGCGGTTGTTCGCATGTGTCCTATGTGATCGCGTGTTTCCATTAATGTTCGCGTGTATCCGCGTGCACGTGTATCCGCGTGTCCCGTGTTACCGCGTGTATCCGTTAGTTTTCGCGTGTGTATGCGTGTATCGATGTGTACACGCGCGTATCCGCGTCTGTCCGAGTGTGTCCAGAGTGTGTGCGCGTGTGTCCACGTGTACCCGTGTATGTTCGCGTGTGCCTTCGTGTGTCCGCGTATTTCCGCCTGTGTTCGCGTGTGTTCGCGTTTGTCCGCGTGTGCCCGCATGTGTCCCCGAGTATCCACGTGTGTCCGCATGGGTCCACGTATATCCGTGTGTAACCGTGTATATACGCGTTTTTCCGCATATGTCCGCGTGTGACTGCTTTTGTCCGCATATGTCCGCGTGTGTGCGCGTCTTCGTGTGTATCCGCGTGTATCTACGTGTTCCCCAGCGTGTTCCCGTGTGTTCGCGTGTGTCTGCGTGTGTTCCCGTCTTTCCGCGTGTGTCCAGCCAGTGTGTTCGCGTGTGTTCACGTGTGTTCGCATATGTTCGAGAGTGCCTGCTTGTGTACGCATGTTTCCGCGTTAGTTTGCGAGTGATCGCGCGTGTCCGCGTGTGCCCGCGTATTTCAGTATGTATCCACGTGTGCCTGAGTGTTTTCGAGTGTGTTCGCGTGTATCAACATGTAACCACGAATGCCCCCGTGTGTTCGCGTGTGTTCGCGTGTGTTCGCGTGTGTCTGCGTTTGTTGCCGTATTTCCGCGTGTTTCCTGCGTGTTCGCGTGTGTCCACGGGTGCGCATATATGTTCGCGTATGCCTGCGTGTGGCAACATGTTTCCGCGTTTGTTCGCATGTACCCGCAAATGTCCGCAGGGGTCCAGGTGTGAACGAGTGTGTCCACGTGTTTCTGCGTGTATCCGCGTATGTCCGCGTGTGTCCGCGTGTATACGCGTCCATCCCCGTATGTTCGCGTGTGTTCGCGTGTGTCCGCGAGTGCCCGCGTGTGTCCGCGTGTGGTCGAGTGTGTCAGCGGGTAACCACGTGTGTCCGGGTGTGCCCACGTGTGTCCGCCTGTATCCGCGTGTGTCTCCGCGTGTTCCCATCTGTCCGCGTGTGTCCAGTCTGACCGCGTGTGTCCATGTGTTCCCGCCTGTATTCGCGTGTTAACGCGTGTGTCCTCGTTTGTTCCTGTGGGTCTGCGTGTGTGCGCATTTGTCCGAGTGTGTTCGCGTGTGTCCAGTGTTACCACGTTTGTCCCTAAGTGTTCCCATGTGACCGCTTATGACAGTGTGTGTCCACGTGTGTCCGCATGTGTCCGCGTGTGCCGCGTATGTCAGCATGTAATCACGTGTGCCCGAGTGTGTCCGCGTGTGTACGCGAGCGTCCGAGTGTGTCCGCGTGTGTCAGCGTGTGTCCGCGTGTGTTCGCCTGTGTCCCTTGTTACCGTGTGTGTCCATCAAGATTCTCCTGTGACGGCGTGTGTCCGCGTGTGTTCACGTTTGTCCAGGTGTGTCCGCGTGTGTTCGTGAGTGTCCGCGTGTCACCGAGTCTGATCGCGTGTGTTCCGTGTTACCGCGTTTGTCCATAAGTGTTCGGGTGTGACCGCGTGTATTCACGTGTGCCCCGTGTGTCCGCTTATGTTCGCGTGTGTCCCGTGTTACCGCGTGTATCCGTTAGTGTTCGCGTGTGTATGCGTGTATCGATGTGTGCACGCGCGTATCCGCGTCTGTCCGAGTGTGAACAGATTGTGTCCTCGTGTACCCGTGTATGTTCGCGTGTGCCTTCGTGTGTCCGGGTGTTTCCGCCTGTGTTCGCATGTGTTCGCGTTTTTCCGCGTGTGTTTGCTTTTATTCGGATTAATCCGTGTTTGACTAACCTGTCACCGCGTGTGTCCAAGTGTGTCCCCGTCTTTCCACTTGCGTCTAGCGTGTCACCATGCTTCCGCGTATTTTCGCGTGTGTTCGCGTGTGTCCGCGTGTTCCCACGTGTTTTCGCGTGTGTCCGCGAGTGTCCGCATGTGTCCGCGTGTCTTCGTGTAGGTCCGCGTATGTCCGCCTGTGTCCGAGTGTGTTCGCCTGTGTCTGCATGTGTTCCCGTCTGTCCACGGTTGTCAGCGTGTACTCGCGCGTTTCCGCGTGTGTCCGCGTGTGTCCCGCGTTACCGCGTATATCCATAAGTGTTTGCATTTGTCCGCGTTTGTTTGCGAATGATCGTTTGTGTCCGTTTTGCGTGTGGCCGCGTGTGTGCGCAAGTATCCACGTGTGCCCGCGTGTGTTCGCGAGTGTTCGCGTGTGTCTGCGTGTGTTCCCCTCTATCCACGTGTTTCCGGGTGTACCAGCGCGTCTCCGCATGTGTCCGCGTGTGTTCGAATGTTTCCGCGTGTGTTCGCTAGTGACCGCATTTGTCCACGTGTGTTCTCGTGTGTCCCGTGTTACCACTGGTATCCATAAGTGTTCGCCTGTGTCCGGCTGTGTGTGCGTGTGTTCCCATCTGTACGCGTGTGTCCAGTGTGTCCAGTGTGTCCTCGTGTGTCCACGTCTGACCGTGTATGTCCGCGTGTGTCGGCGTGTGACCGAGTGTGTGCGCGTGTAACCACGTGTGTCCGCGTGTGTCCACATGAGCCTGCATGTATCCGCGTGTTTCTGCGCGTGTTCCCGTCTGTCCGCATGTCTCCAGTGTGTCCGCGTGTGTCCATGTGTGCCCGCGAGTGTTCGCGTGTATCCAGGTGTGAACGCGGGTGTCCACGTGTGTTCCTGTGTGACCGCGTGCGACCGCGTGTGTCCGAGTGTGTGCGCGTTTGTCCGCGTGTGTCCGCGTGTGTTCGCGTGTGTTCGCAAGTATCCGCGTGCTTCCGGGTGTGCCCGCGTGTTCCCATGTGACCAATTGTGTCAGCTTGTAATCACGTATACAGGCGTTTATCCGCGTGTGTCCGCGTGTGTCCGCGTGTGCCCGCGTGCGTCCGCGTTTGTCCGCGTGTGTTCGCAAGTGTCCGCGTATGTCCGCGTGTCACCGCGTGTGTCTGCGCTTGTTCCCGTCTGTTCGAGAACGTTCAGTGTGTTCGCGTGTTTCCACGTGTGCCCGTGTGTGTACGCGTGTGACCGCGTGTCTTCGCGTGTGTCTGCGTGTCTTCGCGTGTCTCTCGTGTTAACGCGTGTGTCCATAGGTGTTCGCGTGTGACCGCGAATGTCAGCATATATCCCTGTCTGCCCGCGTGTTTCCAGTGTGTCCGCCTGTGTCCATGTGTGCCCGCGTTTGTTCGCGGGTGTCCACGTGTGAGCTGGTGTTTCCACGTGTGTCCGCGTGTAAACACGTGTACCCGCATTTATCCGCGTTTGTCGGCGTGTGGGTTAGCCCACGTGCAACCGAGTGGGTCTGCGTGTAACCACTTGAGTCCGCGTGTGTTCGTATGTGTCCGCGCTTGTCTGCTTGTCACCGCGTGTGTCTGCGTGTTTTCCCGTGTGTGCACGTGTGTCCAGTGTGTTCGCGACTGAACGCGTGTGCCCGCGTATGTACGCGTGTGTCTGCGTGTCCCCGCATGTGTTCGCGTGTCTGCGTGTGTTCCCGTCTGTCCGCGTGTGTCCAATGTGTCCACGTGTTTCCAAATGTGTTCGCGTGTGTCCGCGTGTGTGGGCGTGTGTCGGCGTGTGTTCGTATGTGTCCGCGTGCGTCCGCATGTGTCCATGTGTGCACGCGTTTGTCCACATGTGTTTCCGGTGTTTCCGCGTGTGCCCCGTGTGTTCGCGTGTGTTCGCGTGTGTTCGCGTGTGTCTGCCTAAGTTCTCGTCTGTCCTCGTTTGTTCGCGTGTGTCTTCGTGTGATCCAGTCTTTCTCCGTGTGTCCGAGTGTACCTGCGCGTATCCGTGTGTGTCCGCGTGTGTCGGCGTTTGTCCATGTGTGCCCGCGAGTGTTCGCGTGTATCCAGGTGTGAACGCGTGTGTAACCATGTATGTCCGCGTGTGTTCGTATGTGTCCGGGTATGTCCGCGTGTCACTGCGTGTTTCCGCGTGCATCCACGTGAGCCCGCGTGTGTTCGCGTGTGTTCTCGTGTGTCTGCATGTGTTCCCTTCTGTCCACGTGTGTCCGCGAGTACCCGCGCGTATCCGCGTTTGTCCGCGTGTGTCCACGTGTGTTTGTTTGTTTCCGCGTGTGATCGCGTGTGTACGCGTGTGTTCTCGTGTGTCTCGAGTTATCGCGTATATCCATAAGTGTTCGCGTGTATCCGCGTGTATCAACGTATGCCCCCGTGTGTTCCCGTTTGTTCGCGTGTGCCTGCGTGTGTTCCCGTCTGTCCGCCTGTGTCCAGAGTGATCGCGTGTGTCCACGTGTGACCGCGTGTTTCCGCGTGTGTTTATGCGTGTCCGCGTGTGACCAAGTTTATCAGCGTGTGTCCACGTGTTTACGGGTGTGTCCTCTTCTGTCCGCATGTGACCGAGTGTGTCCGCGAGTAACCATGTATGTCCGCGTGAGTTCGTATGTGTCCGGGTAGGTCCGAGTGTCACCGCGTGTGTCCGCGTGTGTTCAGAGCGTTCGCGTGTGTACACGTGTTTATGTGTGTATCTGCGTGTGTCCTCGTTTGACGGAGTTTGACCGCTTGTAACCATGTGTGTCCGCGTGTGTTCGTGTGGGTCCGCGTGTCTCCGCATGTCATCGAGTGTCTGCGTGTGCGCGTGTGTCCACGAGTGTCCGTATATGCCAGCGTGTTTCCGCGTGCGAACGAGTGCTTCCGCGTGTAACACCGTGAGTCCGCGTGTGTTTGTATTTTTCCACGTACGTCAGCGGGTCACCGCGTGTGTCCGCGTATGTCCCCGTCTGTCCTCGTGTGTTCAGTGTGTCCACGTGTTTCCGCGTTTATTTGCGTGTTTTCGCTTGTGTTAGCATGTGTCACCGTGTGCTCGCGTGTGTTCGCGTTTGTTCGCTTATGACCGCGTGTGTTTGCGTGGGTCCGCGCGTCTCCACGTGTGTCCCGTGTGTCCCGTGTTACCGCGTGTGTCCGTTAAAGTGTTCGCGTGTTACCGCGTGTTTCAGCATTTGTCCGCGTGTGTTCTTGTGTGTCGCAGTAGCACCGCGTGTGTCCGCGTCTGTTCGCGTGTGTTCAGTATTATCGCGTGTGTCCGCGTGTGATCGCCTGTGTCCACGATGTCCGGGTGTGTCCGCGTGTGTCCGCGTGTGACCGAGTGTGTCGGCGTGTAACCACGTGTGTCCGCGTGTTTTCGTATATGTCTGCATGTCACCGCGTGTGTTTCCGTGTGCGCGTGTTTCCGCGTGTGTCCCGTGTTACCTTTTGTGTCCTCATGTGTCCGAGTGTGGCCGAGTGTGTCCACGAGTAACTACGTATAACCTCGTGTGTGCGTATTGTCAGCGTATCACCGCGTGTGTTCGAGTATGTCCCCGTGTGTCCGCTTGTGTCCTATGTGTCCACATTTTTCCGCTTTTGTTTGCGTGTTTTCGAGTGTGTTACCGTGTGTCCGCGCGTGTGTCAGCGCTTTTCCGCGTGTGTCCCCGTCTGTCCGCTTGTGTTCAGCGTGTCCCCTTGCTTTTTGCGTGTGTCCGCCTGTGTCCGCGTGTGTTCGCGTGTGTTCGCGTGTGTCCGCATGTGTCGGCGTGTGTTCGCGTGTGTTCCTGTGTGTCCATTTGTGGTCGCGTGTGTCTGAGTGTTTTCGTGTGCATCTGCGTGTCACCGCGTGTGTCCGCGTGTGTCAACTTGTGTCCCCGTGTGCCCGCATGTGTACTCGTCTGTCCTCTTGTGTCCAGCATGTCACCTTGCTTCCGCGTATTTTCGCCTGTGTTCGCGTGGGTCCGGGTGTTCCAGCGTGTTTTAGCGTGTGTCCGCCTCTTTTCGCGTGTGTTCGCGTGTTTTCACGAGTGTCCGCATGTGTCCGCGTGTGTCCGCGTGTGACCGCGTGTGTTAGCGTGTGTCCGCATGTGTCTCCGAGCGTGTCCTCGTGTTTCCGCGTGTGACCGAGTATATCCCCGTGTAACCATGTTTGTCCGCGTGTGTTCAGATTAGACGCTTATGTCTTCGTGTCAAAGTGTTTGTCCGCGTGTGTTCAGTCTGTTCGCGTGTGTCCACGTGTTTCCGGGTGTGTTCGCGTGTGGCCCCGTGCGTTCGTATGGGTCCGCCTGTCACCGCGTGTCACCGTGTGTGTCCACCTCTGTCCTTTTGTGACCCCGTCTGTCCGCGTGTCTCCAATGTGTCCGCGTGCTTCCACATGTGTACGCCTGTGTCCTCTTAAGCGCAAGAATGTCCGCTTGTGTTCGCTTGTGTCCACGTGTGTTCACGTGTGCCCGCGTTTCCCGCGAGTGTCCGCATGATTTCGTGTATGTTCACTTGTGGCAGCATGTTTCCGCGTGTTTTCGTGTGTGTCACCGCGTGTGTCCGCGTGTGTCCCTTTGTGTTCGTGTGTTTCTTCGTTTGTCCCCGTGTGACCGTGTGTGTCCGCGTGTAACCACACGTGTCCCCATGTGTTCGTATATCCGCGTATATCCAGTGTTTCCGCGTGTTTCCAAGTGTGCCCGTGTATGTTCGCGTGCGCCATCGTGTGTCCCCGTGTGTTCGCGTGTGTTCGCGGGTGTTCGTGTGTGTCCCGTGTTACCGCTTGTGCCCATAAGTGTTTGCGAGTGACCGCGTGTGTCCTAGCGTGTGCGCGTCTTTCCGCGTGTGTCCTCGAGTGTCCGCGTGTTTCCTCGTGTGACCTCGTGTTTCCGCGTGTGTCCACGTGTTTCTGGGTGTGTCGGCGTGTGTCCGCATGTGAACGAGTGTGTCCGCGTGTAACCTTGTTTGTCCGCGTGTGTTCGTGTATATCCGCGCATGTCCTGGTCACCACGTGTGTCCGCATGTGTCCATGTGTGGCCCCGTAAGTCCAACTGTTTCCAGTGTGTCCGCGGGTGTCCACGTGTGTCCACGTGTGTTCCCGTGTGTCCACGTGCGTCCTCTTGTGTCAGTATGTGTCTGCGTGTGTTCGCGTGTATTCCCGTGAGTCCAGGTGTGGCCGGGGTTTCCCCGTGTTTCCAGTGTGTCCGCGTGTGTTCACGTGTGCGCGTGTGTCCGCGTGTGTCCAAGAGTGTCGGAGAGTGCCGGCGTCTGTCCGCGTGCAACCGATTGTTTCCGGGTGTGGCCACGTGAGTCCGCGTGTGTTCGTAGTTGTCCGCGTATGTCCACGTGTCACCGCGTGTGTCCGCGGAAGTCCCCGTCTGGCCGCGGATGTCCAGTATGTCCGCGTATTTCCGAGTGTGTTCGCGTGTTTTCACGTGTGTTCGCATGTGGTCGTGTGTGTCCGCGTGTCTCCACGAGTGTCCGAGTTTGGCCGCGTGCGCCTGCATGTGTCCGCATGTGTCCGCGTGTGTTCGCGTGTGTTCGCATGTGTCCGCGGGTAATTGCGTGTGTTCGCGTTTTTCGCGTGTGCCTTGTGTTACCGCGTGTGTCCATATGTGAACGCGTGTGACCGCGTGTTTGCGGGTGTGTCCTCTTGTGTCAGCCTATGACCACGAGTGTTCGGGTGGGTACGCGTTTGTCCGCATGTGACCGAGTGTGTCCGCGTGTAACCACATGTGTCTGCGTGTTTTTGTATATGTCAATGCGTTTGTCCGTTTGTGACCCCATCTGTCCGCGTGTGTCCAGTGTGTCCGCGTGTTTTCAAATGTGTGTGTCCCGCGTTACCTCGTGTGTCCACATGTGTCCGCGTGTGTCCACGTGTCTCCGCGATACCCCGCGTTAGTTCGCGTGTGTCCGCCTGTGTCCACGTGTTGTCGAGTGTGCTCGCCTGTATCCCCCTGTATTCTTATGGGTCCGCGTGTCAGTTTCTGTCCACGTCTTCCCGCGTGTGTCCGCATGTGTCCGCGTGCGTTCGGGGGTGTCCACATGTGGCCACGTGTTTCCGGCTGTTTTCGTGTGTGACCGCGTGTCACAGCGTGTGTCGGCGTGACTACACGTGTATCCTGGTGTTCCGTCATGTGTCCCCGTGTGACCGAGTGTGTCCGCGTGTATCCAAACATGTCCGCAAGTGTTCGTATGTCGGCGTATATTCGCGTGTCACCTCGTGTCACCGAGTGTGTTCGAGTGTGTCCATGTGTGACTCCATCAGTCCGCATGTTTCCAGTGTGTCCGCGTGTGTCCACATGTGTCCATGTGTACCCGCGTTTGTTCGCGTGTGTCCGCGTGTGTCCGCGTGTGTCCGCGTGTGCCCGCGTGTGTCCGCGTATATGTGCATGTGTCCTCGTGTGTCCAGGTGTGTCCGCGTGTGTCCGCATGTGACAGAGTGTGTCCGCGTGTATCCACATGGGTCCGCGTGTATTCGTATATTTCCGCATATTTCCTGCTATCACCGCGTGTGTGCGCTTGCGTCCGCGTGTGTCCGCGTCTTTTCATATGTGTCCGCGTAGGTCCCCGTGTCTCCGCGTGTGATAGGGCGTGTTCCTGTCTCTCCGTGTGTGTCCAGTGTGTGCGCGTGGGTCCACGTGGGCCCGCGTGTGTTCGCGTGTGTCCTCGTGTGACCTCGTGTGATCGCGTGAGTCCGCGTGTGTCCGCGTGTGTCCGAGGGTTTCCGCGTGTGTGCATGTGAGTTCGGGTGTGCCCGCGTGCAAACGGGTGGGTCCGTGTATAGCCACGTGAGTCTGCGTGTGTTAGTATGTGTCCGCGTATGTCCGCCTGTTACCGTATATATCCATAAGTGTTCGCGTGTATCCGCGTGTATCCACGTTTGCCCCCGCGTGTTCCCGTGTGTTAGCGTGTGTCTGCGTGTGTTCCCGTTTCTCCGTGTTTGTACAGTGTTTTCGCGTGTGTCCACGTGTGCCCGCGTATGTTCTCAAATTCCTGCGTGTATACGCATGTTTCGGCGTTTGTTTGGGACTGTTTGCGAATGTCCCCGTGTGTCCGCGTATGTCCGCATGTTTCCATGTGTGCCCGAGTGTGTTCGCGTATGTTCGCAAGGATCCACGTGTGTTCGCGTGTGTTCCCGTGTATCTACATGTTTGCCCGCGTGTCCACGTGTGTCCCGGTGTACCAGCGCGTATTCGCATGTGTCCGCGTGTATCCGCGTGTGACCGCGGTTGTCCGCGTGTGTTCTCGTGTGACCCGTGTTACTGCGGGTATCCATGAGCGTTCCCGTATGTCCGCGTGTGTTCAATGTGTCTGCTTCTTTCCACGTGAGCCCGTGTATGTTCGGGTGTGCCTTTGTGTGTCCGCGTGTTTCCGCGTGTGTTCGCGTTTGTCCGCGTGTGCCCACGTGAAAGCAGGTGCGTCCGCATGTGTCTGCATGTGTCCCAGTGTGTCCACGTTTATCCAGATGTTTCCGCATGTACTCCTATATTTCCGCATATGTCCGGCTATCACCGCGTGTGTCCTCGTGTGTCCATGTCTGTCCGCGTGTTTCCTGTCTGTCCGCGTGTTTAAAAATGTTTTCGCGTATATCAGCGTATGTTCGGGTGTGTCCCGTGTCCCGCCTGTGTCCACATGTGTCCGCATGTGTCCGCGTGTGTTCGCGTATATTCGCGTGTGTCCACATGTGTCCGCATGTGTCCGCGTGTGTTCTCGTATATTCGCGTGTGTCCGCGTGTGACCGGGTGTGTCCTCGTGTCACCACGTTTGTCAGCGTGTCTCCACGTGTTTCCGGGTGTGTCCACTTGTGTCCGCGTGTAACCATGTATGTCCGCGTGTGTTCTTAAGTGTCCGGGTATGACCGAGTGTGACCGCGTGTGTCCGCGTGTGTTTAGTGTGTTAACGTGTTTCCGCGTGTGTCCACGTGTTTACGAGTGTGCCCGCGTGTGTCCCCGTGTGACGGAGTTTGTCCGCGTGTAACCATGTGTGTCCTCGTGTGTTCGTGTGGGTCCGAGTGTCACCGCCTGTCATCGCGTGTGTCCGACTGTGTCCATGTGTGACCGAGTGTGTCCGCGTGTAACCTTTTCTGTCGGCGTGTGTTCGAATGTATCCGCGTATGTCCTTGTGTCACCACGTGTGTGCGCGTGTGTCCACGTATTACCCCGTAATTTCGCCTGTTTCCAGTGTGTTCGTGTGTGTCCACGTGTGTCCACGCATGTCTACATTTGGCCACTTGTGTCAGCATATGTCTGCGTGTGTTCGCGTGTTTTCGCGGGAGTCCAATTATGGCCGCGTGTTTCCGCGTGTTTCCAGCGTGTCCGCGTGTGTCCACGTATGTCGGCATGTGTTCGCGTATTTCCGCGTGTGTCCACGAGTGTCGGAGTGTGCCCGTGTCTGTCCGCGTGCCACCGAGTGTTTCCGGGTGTAGCCACGTGAGTCCGCGTGTGTTCGTAATTTTCCGCGTATGTCCTCGTGTCACCGAGTGTGTCCGCGAATTCCCCGTCTGGCCGTGTGTTTCCAGTGTGCTCGCGTATACCCACATGTGTCCGCATGGTGTTGTATATGTCATCGCGTTTGTCCGTTTGTGTCCCCATCTCTCCGCGTGTGTCCAGTGTGTAGGTATGTTTTCAAATGTGTTCGCGTGTGTCCTCGTGTGTGCGCGTGTGTTCGCGTGTGTTCCCGTCTGTCCGCGTGTGTCAAATGTGTCTGCGTGTGTCCAAGTGTGCCCGCGTGTGTTCGCGTGTGTCCATGAGTGACCGCGTGTATCCGCGTGTATTCGTGTGTGTTGCCTTGTGAACGCGTGTGTCCTGCGGTTGTTCGCATGTGTCCTATGTGATCGCGTGTTTCCATTAATGTTCGCGTGTATCCGCGTGTACGTGTATCCGCGTGTCCTGTGTTACCGCGTGTATCCGTTAGTTTTCGCGTGTGTATGCGTGTATCGATGTGTACACGCGCGTATCCGCGTCTGTCCGAGTGTGTCCAGAGTGTGTCCGCGTGTGTCCACGTGTACCCGTGTATGTTCGCCTGTGCCTTCGTGTGTCCGCGTATTTCCGCCTGTGTTCGCGTGTGTTCGCGTTTGTCCGCGTGTGCCCGCGTGTGTCCCCGAGTATCCACGTGTGTCCGCATGGGTCCACGTATATCCGTGTGTAACCGTGTATATACGCGTTTTTCCGCATATGTCCGCGTGTGACTGCTTTTGTCCGCATATGTCCGCGTGTGTGCGCGTCTTCGTGTGTATCCGCGTGTATCTACGTGTTCCCCAGCGTGTTCCCGTGTGTTCGCGTGTGTCTGCGTGTGTTCCCGTCTTTCCGCGTGTGTCCAGCCAGTGTGTTCGCGTGTGTTCACGTGTGTTCGCATATGTTCGAGAGTGCCTGCTTGTGTACGCATGTTTCCGCGTTAGTTTGCGAGTGATCGCGCGTGTCCGCGTGTGCCCGCGTATTTCAGTATGTATCCACGTGTGTCTGAGTGTTTTCGAGTGTGTTCGCGTGTATCAACATGTATCCACGAATGCCCCCGTGTGTTCGCGTGTGTTCGCGTGTGTTCGCTTGTGTTCGCGTGTGTCTGCGTTTGTTGCCGTCTTTCCGCGTGTTTCCTGCGTGTTCGCGTGTGTCCACGGGTGCCCATGTATGTTCGCGTATGCCTGCGTGTGGCAACATGTTTCCGCGTTTGTTCGCATGTACCCGCAAATGTCCGCAGGGGTCCAGGTGTGAACGAGTGTGTCCACGTGTTTCTGCGTGTAACCGCGTATGTCCGCGTGTGTCCGCGTGTATACGCGTCCATCCCCGTATGTTCGCGTGTGTTCGCGTGTGTCCGCGTGTGCCCGCGTGTGTCCGCGTGTGGTCGAGTGTGTCAGCGGGTAACCACGTGTGTCCGAGTGTGCCCACGTGTGTCCGCCTGTATCCGCGTGTGTCTCCGCGCGTTCCCCTCTGTCCGCGTGTGTCCAGTCTGACCGCGTGTGTCCATGTGTTCCCGCCTGTGTTCGCGTGTTAACGCGTGTGTCCTCGTTTGTTCCTGTGGGTCTGCGTGTGTGCGCATTTGTCCGAGTGTGTTCGCGTGTGTCCAGTGTTACCACGTTTGCCCCTAAGTGTTCCCATGTTACCGCTTGTGACAGTGTGTGTCCACGTGTGTCCGCATGTGTCCGCGAGTGTCCGCGTGTGTCCGTGTATGTCCGCGTGTGTCCGCGTGTGACCGATGGTGTCCGCGTGTAACCACGTGTACCAGCGTTTATCCGCGTGTGTTCGTTTGTGTCTGAGTGCGATCGCGTGATTCGGTGTGTGTTTTCTCGTGAGACCCGTATTTCCTAGTATATGCATAAGTGCTCGCGTGGAACCGCATGTATCCATGTGTGCCCCGGTGTGTTCCCCTGTGTTCGCGTGTGTCTGCGTCTGTACGCTTGTTTCCGCGTTTGTTTGCGAGTGTTGGCGTGTGTCCGCGTGTGCCGCGTATGTCAGCATGTAATCACGTGTGCCCGAGTGTGTCCGCGTGTGTACGCGAGCGTCCGAGTGTGTCCGCGTGTGTCAGCGTGTGTCCGCGTGTGTTCGCCTGTGTCCCTTGTTACCGTGTGTGTCCATCAAGATTCTCCTGTGACGGCGTGTGTCCGCGTGTGTCCACGTTTGTCCAGGTGTGTCCGCGTGTGTTCGTGAGTGTCCGCGTGTCACCGAGTCTGATCGCGTGTGTTCCGTGTTCGGGTGTGACCGCGTGTATTCACGTGTGCCCCGTGTGTCCGCTTATGTTCGCGTGTGTCCCGTGTTACCGTGTGTATCCGTTAGTGTTCGCGTGTGTATGCGTGTATCGATGTGTACATGCGCGTATCCGCGTCTGTCCGAGTGTGAACAGATTGTGTCCTCGTGTACCCGTGTATGTTCGCGTGTGCCTTCGTGTGTCCGCGTGTTTCCGCCTGTGTTCGCGTGTGTTCGCGTTTTTCCGCGTGTGTACGCTTTTATTCGTATTAATCCGTGTTTGACTAACCTGTCACCGCGTGTGTCCAAGTGTGTCCCCGTCTTTCCACTTGCGTCCAGCGTGTCACCATGCTTCCGCGTATTTTCGCGTGTGTTCGCGTGTGTCCGCGTGTTCCCACGTGTTTTCGCGTGTGTCCGCGAGTGTCCGCATGTGTCCGCGTGTCTTCGTGTAGGTCCGCGTATGTCCGCCTGTGTCCGAGTGTGTTCGCCTGTGTCTGCATGTGTTCCCGTCTGTCCACGGTTGTCAGCGTGTACCCGCGTGTTTCCGCGTGTGTCCGCGTGTGTCCCGCGTTACCGCGTATATCCATAAGTGTTTGCATTTGTCCGCGTTTGTTTGCGAATGATCGTTTGTGTCCGCGTGTGGCCGCGTATGTCAGCATGTATCCACGCGTGCCCGAGTGTGTTCGCGTGTGTGCGCAAGTATCCACGTGTGCCCGCGTGTGTTCGCGAGTGTTCGCGTGTGTTTGCGTGTGTTCCCCTCTATCCACGTGTTTCCGGGTGTATCAGCGCGTATCCGCATGTGTCCGCGTGTGTTCGAATGTTTCCGCGTGTGTTCGCTAGTGACCGCATTTGTCCACGTGTGTTCTCGTGTGTCCCGTGTTACCACTGGTATCCATAAGTGTTCGCCTGTGTCCGGCTGTGTGTGCGTATGTTCCCATCTGTACGCGTGTGTCCAGTGTGTCCAGTGTGTCCTCGTGTGTCCACGTCTGACCGTGTATGTCCGCGTGTGTCGGCGTGTGACCGAGTGTGTGCGCGTGTAAACACGTGTGTCCGCGTGTGTCCACATGAGCCTGCATGTATCCGCGTGTTTCTGCGCGTGTTCCCGTCTGTCCGCATGTCTCCAGTGTGTCCGCGTGTGTCCATGTGTGCCCGCGAGTGTTCGCGTGTATCCAGGTGTGAATGCGTGTGTCCACGTATGTTCCTGTGTGACCGCGTGCGACCGCGTGTGTCCGAGTGTGTCCGCGTTTGTCCGCGTGTGTCCGCGTGTGTTCGCGTGTGTTCGCAAGTATCCGCGTGCTTCCGGGTGTGCCCGCGTGTTCCCATGTGACCAATTGTGTCAGCTTGTAATCACGTATACAGGCGTTTATCCGCGTGTGTCCGCGTGTGTCCGCGTGTGCCCGCGTGCGTCCGCGTTTGTCCGCGTGTGTTCGCAAGTGTCCGCGTATGTCCGCGTGTCACCGCGTGTGTCTGCGCTTGTTCCCGTCTGTTCGAGAACGTTCAGTGTGTTCGCGTGTTTCCACGTGTGCCCGTGTGTGTACGCGTGTGACCGCGTGTCTTCGCGTGTGTCTGCGTGTCTTCGCGTGTCTCTCGTGTTAACGCGTGTGTCCATAGGTGTTCGCGTGTGACCGCGAATGTCAGCATATATCCCTGTCTGCCCGCGTGTTTCCAGTGTGTCCGCCTGTGTCCATGTGTGCCCGCGTTTGTTCGCGGGTGTCCACGTGTGAGCTGGTGTTTCCACGTGTGTCCGCGTGTAAACACGTGTACCCGCATTTATCCGCGTTTGTAGGCGTGTGTCCACGTGCAACCGAGTGGGTCTGCGTGTAACCACTTGAGTCCGCGTGTGTTCGTATGTGTCCGCGCTTGTCTGCTTGTCACCGCGTGTGTCTGCGTGTTTTCCCGTGTGTGCGCGTGTGTCCAGTGTGTTCGCGACTGAACGCGTGTGCCCGCGTATGTACGCGTGTGTCTGCGTGTCCCCGCGTGTGTTCGCGTGTCTGCGTGTGTTCCCGTCTGTCCGCGTGTGTCCAATGTGTCCACGTGTTTCCAAATGTGTTCGCGTGTGTCCGCGTGTGTGGGCGTGTGTCGGCGTGTGTTCGCATGTGTCCGCGTGCGTCCGCGTGTGTCCAGGTGTGCACGCATTTGTCCACATGTGTTTCCGGTGTATCCGCGTGTGCCCCGTGTGTTCGCGTGTGTTCGCGTGTGTTCGCGTGTGTCTGCGTAAGTTCTCGTCTGTCCTCGTTTGTTCGCGTGTGTCTTCGTGTGATCCAGTCTTTCTCCGTGTGTCCGAGTGTACCTGCGCGTATCCGTGTGTGTCCGCGTGTGTCTGCGTTTGTCCTCGTGTGACCGATTGTGTCCGCGTGTAACCATGTATGTCCGCGTGTGTTCGTATGTGTCCGGGTATGTCCGTGTGTCACTGCGTGTTTCCGCGTGTGTTCAATTTATTCGTGTGTGTCCGCGTGTGTCGACGTGTTTACGTGTGGGCCCGCATGTGTCCCTGTGTGGCGGAGTTTGTCCGCGTGTTACCATGTGTGTCCGCGTGTGTCCATGTGTGACCCCGTCTGACTGCGTGTGTCCGCGAGTCCGCGTGTGTCCACAAGTGTCCGAATGTGCCAGCGTGTGTCCGCGTGCGACCGTGTGTTTCCTCGTGTAACCACATGACCCCGCGTGTGTTCGAACGTGTACCCCCGTGTGTTCCCGTGTATTCGCGTGTTTCTGCGTGTGTTCCCGTCTGTCCGCGTGTGTCCCGTGTTACCGCGTGTGTCCGCGTGTGCCCGCGTATGTCCGCATGTATCTAAGTGTTCCCTAGTGTGTTCGCGTTTATCCGCGTGCATCCACGTGAGCCCGCGTGTGTTCGCGTGTGTTCTCGTGTGTCTGCATGTGGTCCCTTCTGTCCACGTGTGTCCGCGAGTACCCGCGCGTATCCGCGTTTGTCCGCGTGTGTCCACGTGTGTTCGTTTGTTTCCGCGTGTGATCGCGTGTGTACGCGTGTGTTCTCGTGTGTCTCGAGTTATCGCGTATATCCATAAGTGTTCGCGTGTATCCGCGTGTATCAACGTATGCCCCCGTGTGTTCCCGTTTGTTCGCGTGTGCCTGCGTGTGTTCCCGTCTGTCCGCCTGTGTCCAGAGTGATCGCGTGTGTCCACGTGTGACCGCGTGTTTCCGCGTGTGTTTATGTGTGTCCGCGTGTGACCAAGTTTATCAGCGTGTGTCCACGTGTTTACGGGTGTGTCCTCTTCTGTCCGCATGT
Source organism: Oasisia sp. SBJ-2009 (assembly GCA_964017155.1). Lineage (NCBI taxonomy): Eukaryota > Metazoa > Annelida > Polychaeta > Sabellida > Siboglinidae > Oasisia > Oasisia sp. SBJ-2009. The sequence continues at coordinate 21,254,319 of OZ024865.1, forward strand.
GACCGAGTGTGTCCGCGAGTAACCATGTATGTCCGCGTGAGTTCGTATGTGTCCGGGTAGGTCCGAGTGTCACCGCGTGTGTCCGCGTGTGTTCAGAGCGTTCGCGTGTGTACACGTGTTTATGTGTGTATCTGCGTGTGTCCTCGTTTGACGGAGTTTGACCGCTTGTAACCATGTGTGTCCGCGTGTGTTCGTGTGGGTCCGCGTGTCTCCGCATGTCATCGCGAGTTTTCGCCTGTGTCCATGTGTGACCCCGTCTGACCGCGAGTGTCTGCGTGTGCGCGTGTGTCCACGAGTGTCCGTATATGCCAGCGTGTTTCCGCGTGCGAACGAGTGCTTCCGCGTGTAACACCGTGAGTCCGCGTGTGTTTGTATTTTTCCACGTACGTCAGCGGGTCACCGCGTGTGTCCGCGTATGTCCCCGTCTGTCCTCGTGTGTTCAGTGTGTCCACGTGTTTCCGCGTTTATTTGCGTGTTTTCGCTTGTGTTAGCATGTGTCACCGTGTGCTCGCGTGTGTTCGAGTTTGTTCGCTTATGTCCGCGTGTGTTTGCGTGGGTCCGCGCGTCTCCACGTGTGTCCCGTGTGTCCCGTGTTACCGCGTGTGTCCGTTAAAGTGTTCGCGTGTTACCGCGTGTTTCAGCATTTGTCCGCGTGTGTTCTTGTGTGTCGCAGTAGCACCGCGTGTGTCCGCGTCTGTTCGCGTGTGTTCAGTATTATCGCGTGTGTCCGCGTGTGATCGCCTGTGTCCACGATGTCCGGGTGTGTCCGCGTGTGTCCGCGTGTGACCGAGTGTGTCGGCGTGTAACCACGTGTGTCCGCGTGTTTTCGTATATGTCTGCATGTCACCGCGTGTGTTTCCGTGTGCGCGTGTTTCCGCGTGTGTCCCGTGTTACCTTTTGTGTCCTCATGTGTCCGAGTGTGGCCGAGTGTGTCCACGAGTAACTATGTATAACCTCGTGTGTGCGTATTGTCAGCGTATCACCGCGTGTGTTCGAGTATGTCCCCGTGTGTCCGCTTGTGTCCTATGTGTCCACATTTTTCCGCTTTTGTTTGCGTGTTTTCGAGTGTGTTACCGTGTGTTCGCGCGTGTGTCAGCGCTTTTCCGCGTGTGTCCCCGTCTGTCCGCTTGTGTCCAGCGTGTCCCCGTGCTTTTGCGTGTGTCCGCCTGTGTCCGCCTGTGTCCGCGTGTGTTCGCGTGTGTCCGCATGTGTCGGCGTGTGTTCGCGTGTGTTCCTGTGTGTCCATTTGTGGTCGCGTGTGTCTGAGTGTTTTCGTGTGCATCTGCGTGTCACCGCGTGTGTCCGCGTGTGTCAACTTGTGTCCCCGTGTGCCCGCATGTGTACTCGTCTGTCCTCTTGTGTCCAGCATGTCACCTTGCTTCCGCGTATTTTCGCCTGTGTTCGCGTGGGTCCGGGTGTTCCAGGGTGTTTTAGCGTGTGTCCGCCTCTTTTCGCGTGTGTTCGCGTGTTTTCACGAGTGTCCGCATGTGTCCGCGTGTGTCCGCGTGTGACCGCGTGTGTTAGCGTGTGTCCGCATGTGTCTCCGAGCGTGTCCTCGTGTTTCCGCGTGTGACCGAGTATATCCCCGTGTAACCATGTTTGTCCGCGTGTGTTCAGATTAGACGCTTATGTCTTCGTGTCAAAGTGTTTGTCCGCGTGTGTTCAGTCTGTTCGCGTGTGTCCACGTGTGGGCGCGTTTGTTCGTCCGTGTCCGCGTGTGTCCACGTGTTTCCGGGTGTGTTCGCGTGTGGCCCCGTGCGTTCGTATGGGTCCGCCTGTCACCGCTTGTCACCGTGTGTGTCCACCTCTGTCCTTTTGTGACCCCGTCTGTCCGCGTGTCTCCAATGTGTCCGCGTGCTTCCACAGGTGTACGCCTGTGTCCTCTTATGCGCAAGAATGTCCGCTTGTGTTCGCTTGTGTCCACATTTTTTTTCACGTGTGCCCGCGTTTCCCGCGAGTGTCCGCATGATTTCGTGTATGTTCACTTGTGGCAGCATGTTTCCGCGTGTTTTCGTGTGTGTCACCGCGTGTGTCCGCGTGTGTCCCTTTGTATTCGTGTGTTTCTTCGTTTGTCCCCGTGTGACCGTGTGTGTCCGCGTGTAACCACACGTGTCCCCATGTGTTCGTATATCCGCGTATATCCAGTGTTTCCGCGTGTTTCCAAGTGTGCCCGTGTATGTTCGCGTGCGCCATCGTGTGTCCCCGTGTGTTCGCGTGTGTTCGCGGGTGTTCGTGTGTGTCCCGTGTTACCGCGTGTGCCCATAAGTGTTTGCGAGTGACCGCGTGTGTCCTAGCGTGTGCGCGTCTTTCCGCGTGTGTCCTCGAGTGTCCGCGTGTTTCCTCGTGTGACCTCGTGTTTCCGCGTGTGTCCACGTGTTTCTGGGTGTGTCGGCGTGTGTCCGCATGTGAACGAGTGTGTCCGCGTGTAACCTTGTTTGTCCGCGTGTGTTCGTGTATATCCGCGCATGTCCTGGTCACCACGTGTGTCCGCATGTGTCCATGTGTGGCCCCGTAAGTCCAACTGTTTCCAGTGTGTCCGCGGGTGTCCACGTGTGTCCACGTGTGTTCCCGTGTGTCCACGTGCGTCCTCTTGTGTCAGTATGTGTCTGCGTGTGTTCGCGTGTGTTCCCGTGAGTCCAGGTGTGGCCGGGGTTTCCCCGTGTTTCCAGTGTGTCCGCGTGTGTTCACGTGTGCGCGTGTGTCCGCGTGTGTCCAAGAGTGTCGGAGAGTGCCGGCGTCTGTCCGCGTGCAACCGATTGTTTCCGGGTGTGGCCACGTGAGTCCGCGTGTGTTCGTAGTTGTCCGCGTATGTCCACGTGTCACCGCGTGTGTCCGCGTAAGTCCCCGTCTGGCCGCGGGTGTCCAGTATGTCCGCGTATTTCCGAGTGTGTTCGCGTGTTTTCACGTGTGTTCGCATGTGGTCGTGTGTGTCCGCGTATCTCCACGAGTGTCCGAGTTTGGCCGCGTGCGCCTGCATGTGTCCGCATGGGTCCGCGTGTGTTCGCGTGTGTTCGCATGTGTCCGCGGGTAATTGCGTGTGTTCGCGTTTTTCGCGTGTGCCTTGTGTTACCGGGTGTGTCCATATGTGAACGCGTGTGACCGCGTGTTTGCGGGTGTGTCCTCTTGTGTCAGCCTGTGACCACGAGTGTTCGGGTGGGTACGCGTGTGTCCGCATGTGACCGAGTGTGTCCGCGTGTAACCACATGTGTCTGCGTGTTTTTGTATATGTCAATGCGTTTGTCCGTTTGTGTCCCCATCTGTCCGCGTGTGTCCAGTGTGTCCGCGTGTTTTCAAATGTGTGTGTCCCGCGTTACCTCGTGTGTCCACATGTGTCCGCGTGTGTCCACGTGTCTCCGCGATACCCCGCGTTAGTTCGCGTGTGTCCGCCTGTGTCCACGTGTTGTCGAGTGTGCTCGCCTGTATCCCCCTGTATTCTTATGGGTCCGCGTGTCAGTTTCTGTCCACGTCTTCCCGCGTGTGTCTGCATGTGTCCGCGTGCGTTCGGGGGTGTCCACATGTGGCCACGTGTTTCCGGCTGTTTTCGTGTGTGTCCGCGTGTCACAGCGTGTGTCGGCGTGACTACACGTGTATCTTGGTGTTCCGTCATGTGTCCCCGTGTGACCGAGTGTGTCCGCGTGTATCCAAACATGTCCGCAAGTGTTCGTATGTCGGCGTATATTCGCGTGTCACCTCGTGTCACCTAGTGTGTTCGAGTGTGTCCATGTGTGACTCCGTCAGTCCGCATGTTTCCAGTGTGTCCGCGTGTGTCCACATGTGTCCATGTGTACCCGCGTTTGTTCGCGTGTGTCCGCGTGTGTCCGCCTGTGCCCGCGTGTGTCCGCGTATATGTGCATGTGTCCTCGTGTGTCCAGGTGTGTCCGCGTGTGTCCGTATGTGACAGAGTGTGTCCGCGTGTATCCACATGGGTCCGCGTGTATTCGTATATTTCCGCATATTTCCTGCTATCACCGCGTGTGTGCGCGTGCGTCCGCGTGTGTCCGCGTCTTTTCAAATGTGTCCGCGTAGGTCCCCGTGTCTCCGCGTGTGATAGCGCGTGTTCCTGTCTGTCCGCGTGTGTCCAGTGTGTCCGCGTGGGTCCACGTGGGCCCGCGTGTGTTCGCGTGTGTCCTCGTGTGACCTCGTGTGATCGCGTGAGTCCGCGTGTGTCCGCGTGTGTCCGAGGGTTTCCGCGTGTGTGCATGTGAGTTCGGGTGTGCCCGCGTGCAAACGGGTGGGTCCGTGTATAGTCACGTGAGTCTGCGTGTGTTAGTATGTGTCCGCGTATGTCCGCCTGTTACCGTATATATCCATAAGTGTTCGCGTGTATCCGCGTGTATCCACGTTTGCCCCCGCGTGTTCCCGTGTGTTAGCGTGTGTCTGCGTGTGTTCCCGTTTCTCCGTGTTTGTACAGTGTTTTCGCGTGTGTCCACGTGTGCCCGCGTATGTTCTCAAATTCCTGCGTGTATACCCATATTTCGGCGTTTGTTTGGGACTGTTTGCGAATGTCCCCGTGTGCCCGCGTATGTCCGCATGTTTCCATGTGTGCCCGAGTGTGTTCGCGTATGTCCGCAAGGATCCACGTGTGTTCGCGTGTGTTCCCGTGTGTCTACATGTTTGCCCGCGTGTCACCGCGTGTGTCTGCGCTTGTTCCCGTCTGTTCGAGAACGTTCAGTGTGTTCGCGTGTTTCCACGTGTGCCCGTGTGTGTACGCGTGTGACCGCGTGTCTTCGCGTGTGTCTGCGTGTCTTCGCGTGTCTCTCGTGTTAACGCGTGTGTCCATAGGTGTTCGCGTGTGACCGCGAATGTCAGCATATATCCCTGTCTGCCCGCGTGTTTCCAGTGTGTACGCCTGTGTCCATGTGTGCCCGCGTTTGTTCGCGGGTGTCCACGTGTGAGCTGGTGTTTCCACGTGTGTCCGCGTGTAAACACGTGTACCCGCATTTATCCGCGTTTGTCGGCGTGTGGGTTATCCCACGTGCAACCGAGTGGGTCTGCGTGTAACCACTTGAGTCCGCGTGTGTTCGTATGTGTCCGCGCTTGTCTGCTTGTCACCGCGTGTGTCTGCGTGTTTTCCCGTGTGTGCACGTGTGTCCAGTGTGTTCGCGACTGAACGCGTGTGCCCGCGTATGTACGCGTGTGTCTGCGTGTCCCCGCGTGTGTTCGCGTGTCTGCGTATGTTCCCGTCTGTCCGCGTGTGTCCAATGTGTCCACGTGTTTCCAAATGTGTTCGCGTGTGTCCGCGTGTGTGGGCGTGTGTCGGCGTGTGTTCGCATGTGTCCGCGTGCGTCCGCATGTGTCCATGTGTGCACGCGTTTGTCCACATGTGTTTCCGGTGTATCCGCGTGTGCCCCGTGTGTTCGCGTGTGTTCGCGTGTGTTCGCGTGTGTCTGCCTAAGTTCTCGTCTGTCCTCGTTTGTTCGCGTGTGTCTTCGTGTGATCCAGTCTTTCTCTGTGTGTCCGAGTGTACCTGCGCGTATCCGTGTGTGTCCGCGTGTGTCGGCGTTTGTCCATGTGTGCCCGCGAGTGTTCGCGTGTATCCAGGTGTGAACGCGTGTGTAACCATGTATGTCCGCGTGTGTTCGTATGTGTCCGGGTATGTCCGTGTGTCACTGCGTGTTTCCGCGTGCATCCACGTGAGCCCGCGTGTGTTCGCGTGTGTTCTCGTGTGTCTGCATGTGTTCCCTTCTGTCCACGTGTGTCCGCGAGTACCCGCGCGTATCCGCGTTTGTCCGCGTGTGTCCACGTGTGTTTGTTTGTTTCCGCGTGTGATCGCGTGTGTACGCGTGTGTTCTCGTGTGTCTCGAGTTATCGCGTATATCCATAAGTGTTCGCGTGTATCCGCGTGTATCAACGTATGCCCCCGTGTGTTCCCGTTTGTTCGCGTGTGCCTGCGTGTGTTCCCGTCTGTCCGCCTGTGTCCAGAGTGATCGCGTGTGTCCATGTGTGACCGCGTGTTTCCGCGTGTGTTTATGTGTGTCCGCGTGTGACCAAGTTTATCAGCGTGTGTCCACGTGTTTACGGGTGTGTCCTCTTCTGTCCGCATGTGACCGAGTGTGTCCGCGAGTAACCATGTATGTCCGCGTGAGTTCGTATGTGTCCGGGTAGGTCCGAGTGTCACCGCGTGTGTCCGCGTGTGTTCAGAGCGTTCGCGTGTGTACACGTGTTTATGTGTGTATCTGCGTGTGTCCTCGTTTGACGGAGTTTGACCGCTTGTAACCATGTGTGTCCGCGTGTGTTCGTGTGGGTCCGCGTGTCTCCGCATGTCATCGCGTGTTTTCGCCTGTGTCCATGTGTGACCCCGTCTGACCGCGAGTGTCTGCGTGTACGCGTGTGTCCACGAGTGTCCGTATATGCCAGCGTGTTTCCGCGTGCGAACGAGTGCTTCCGCGTGTAACACCGTGAGTCCGCGTGTGTTTGTATTTTTCCACGTACGTCAGCGGGTCACCGCGTGTGTCCGCGTATGTCCCCGTCTGTCCTCGTGTGTTCAGTGTGTCCACGTGTTTCCGCGTTTATTTGCGTGTTTTCGCTTGTGTTAGCATGTGTCACCGTGTGCTCGCGTGTGTTCGCGTTTGTTCGCTTATGTCCGCGTGTGTTTGCGTGGGTCCGCGCGTCTCCACGTGTGTCCCGTGTGTCCCGTGTTACCGCGTGTGTCCGTTAAAGTGTTCGCGTGTTACCCCGTGTTTCAGCATTTGTCCGCGTGTGTTCTTGTGTGTCGCAGTAGCACCGCGTGTGTCCGCGTCTGTTCGCGTGTGTTCAGTATTATCGCGTGTGTCCGCGTGTGATCGCCTGTGTCCACGATGTCCGGGTGTGTCCGCGTGTGTCCGCGTGTTACCGAGTGTGTCGGCGTGTAACCACGTGTGTCCGCGTGTTTTCGTATATGTCTGCATGTCACCGCGTGTGTTTCCGTGTGCGCGTGTTTCCGCGTGTGTCCCGTGTTACCTTTTGTGTCCTCATGTGTCCGAGTGTGGCCGAGTGTGTCCACGAGTAACTATGTATAACCTCGTGTGTGCGTATTGTCAGCGTATCACCGCGTGTGTTCGAGTATGTCCCCGTGTGTCCGCTTGTGTCCTATGTGTCCACATTTTTCCGCTTTTGTTTGCGTGTTTTCGAGTGTGTTACCGGGTGTCCGCGCGTGTGTCAGCGCTTTTCCGCTTGTGTCCCCTTCTGTCCGCTTGTGTTCAGCGTGTCCCCTTGCTTTTTGCGTGTGTCCGCCTGTGTCCGCGTGTGTTCGCGTGTGTTCGCGTGTGTCCGCATGTGTCGGCGTGTGTTCGCGTGTGTTCCTGTGTGTCCATTTGTGGTCGCGTGTGTCTGAGTGTTTTCGTGTGCATCTGCGTGTCACCGCGTGTGTCCGCGTGTGTCAACTTGTGTCCCCGTGTGCCCGCATGTGTACTCGTCTGTCCTCTTGTGTCCAGCATGTCACCTTGCTTCCGCGTATTTTCGCCTGTGTTCGCGTGGGTCCGGGTGTTCCAGCGTGTTTTAGCGTGTGTCCGCCTCTTTTCGCGTGTGTTCGCGTGTTTTCACGAGTGTCCGCATGTGTCCGCGTGTGTCCGCGTGTGACCGCGTGTGTTAGCGTGTGTCCGCATGTGTCTCCGAGCGTGTCCTCGTGTTTCCGCGTGTGACCGAGTATATCCCCGTGTAACCATGTTTGTCCGCGTGTGTTCAGATTAGACGCTTATGTCTTCGTGTCAAAGTGTTTGTCCGCGTGTGTTCAGTCTGTTCGCGTGTGTCCACGTGTTTCCGGGTGTGTTCGCGTGTGGCCCCGTGCGTTCGTATGGGTCCGCCTGTCACCGCGTGTCACCGTGTGTGTCCACCTCTGTCCTTTTGTGACCCCGTCTGTCCGCGTGTCTCCAATGTGTCCGCGTGCTTCCACATGTGTACGCCTGTGTCCTCTTAAGCGCAAGAATGTCCGCTTGTGTCCGCATGATTTCGTGTATGTTCACTTGTGGCAGCATGTTTCCGCGTGTTTTCGTGTGTGTCACCGCGTGTGTCCGCGTGTGTCCCTTTGTATTCGTGTGTTTCTTCGTTTGTCCCCGTGTGACCGTGTGTGTCCGCGTGTAACCACACGTGTCCCCATGTGTTCGTATATCCGCGTATATCCAGTGTTTCCGCGTGTTTCCAAGTGTGCCCGTGTATGTTCGCGTGCGCCATCGTGTGTCCCCGTGTGTTCGCGTGTGTTCGCGGGTGTTCGTGTGTGTCCCGTGTTACCGCGTGTGCCCATAAGTGTTTGCGAGTGACCGCGTGTGTCCTAGCGTGTGCGCGTCTTTCCGCGTGTGTCCTCGAGTGTCCGCGTGTTTCCTCGTGTGACCTCGTGTTTCCGCGTGTGTCCACGTGTTTCTGGGTGTGTCGGCGTGTGTCCGCATGTGAACGAGTGTGTCCGCGTGTAACCTTGTTTGTCCGCGTGTGTTCGTGTATATCCGCGCATGTCCTGGTCACCACGTGTGTCCGCATGTGTCCATGTGTGGCCCCGTAAGTCCAACTGTTTCCAGTGTGTCCGCGGGTGTCCACGTGTGTCCACGTGTGTTCCCGTGTGTACACGTGCGTCCTCTTGTGTCAGTATGTGTCTGCGTGTGTTCGCGTGTGTTCCCGTGAGTCCAGGTGTGGCCGGGGTTTCCCCGTGTTTCCAGTGTGTCCGCGTGTGTTCACGTGTGCGCGTGTGTCCGCGTGTGTCCAAGAGTGTCGGAGAGTGCCGGCGTCTGTCCGCGTGCAACCGATTGTTTCCGGGTGTGGCCACGTGAGTCCGCGTGTGTTCGTAGTTGTCCGCGTATGTCCACGTGTCACCGCGTGTGTCCGCGTAAGTCCCCGTCTGGCCGCGGGTGTCCAGTATGTCCGCGTATTTCCGAGTGTGTTCGCGTGTTTTCACGTGTGTTCGCATGTGGTCGTGTGTGTCCGCGTATCTCCACGAGTGTCCGAGTTTGGCCGCGTGCGCCTGCATGTGTCCGCATGTGTCCGCGTGTGTTCGCGTGTGTTCGCATGTGTCCGCGGGTAATTGCGTGTGTTCGCGTTTTTCGCGTGTGCCTTGTGTTACCGCGTGTGTCCATATGTGAACGCGTGTGACCGCGTGTTTGCGGGTGTGTCCTCTTGTGTCAGCCTATGACCACGAGTGTTCGGGTGGGTACGCGTGTGACCGAGTGTGTCCGCGTGTAACCACATGTGTCTGCGTGTTTTTGTATATGTCAATGCGTTTGTCCGTTTGTGACCCCATCTGTCCGCGTGTGTCCAGTGTGTCCGCGTGTTTTCAAATGTGTGTGTCCCGCGTTACCTCGTGTGTCCACATGTGTCCGCGTGTGTCCACGTGTCTCCGCGATACCCCGCGTTAGTTCGCGTGTGTCCGCCTGTGTCCACGTGTTGTCGAGTGTGCTCGCCTGTATCCCCCTGTATTCTTATGGGTCCGCGTGTCAGTTTCTGTCCACGTCTTCCCGCGTGTGTCCGCATGTGTCCGCGTGCGTTCGGGGGTGTCCACATGTGGCCACGGCTGTTTTCGTGTGTGACCGCGTGTCACAGCGTGTGTCGGCGTGACTACACGTGTATCCTGGTGTTCCGTCATGTGTCCCCGTGTGACCGAGTGTGTCCGCGTGTATCCAAACATGTCCGCAAGTGTTCGTATGTCGGCGTATATTCGCGTGTCACCTCGTGTCACCGAGTATGTTCGAGTGTGTCCATGTGTGACTCCATCAGTCCGCATGTTTCCAGTGTGTCCGCGTGTGTCCACATGTGTCCATGTGTACCCGCGTTTGTTCGCGTGTGTCCGCGTGTGTCCGCGTGTGTCCGCGTGTGCCCGCGTGTGTCCGCGTATATGTGCATGTGTCCTCGTGTGTCCAGGTGTGTCCGCGTGTGTCCGCATGTGACAGAGTGTGTCCGCGTGTATCCACATGGGTCCGCGTGTATTCGTATATTTCCGCATATTTCCTGCTATCACCGCGTGTGTGCGCGTGCGTCCGCGTGTGTCCGCGTCTTTTCATATGTGTCCGCGTAGGTCCCCGTGTCTCCGCGTGTGATAGGGCGTGTTCCTGTCTCTCCGCGTGTGTCCAGTGTGTGCGCGTGGGTCCACGTGGGCCCGCGTGTGTTCGCGTGTGTCCTCGTGTGACCTCGTGTGATCGCGTGAGTCCGCGTGTGTCCGCGTGTGTCCGAGGGTTTCCGCGTGTGTGCATGTGAGTTCGGGTGTGCCCGCGTGCAAACGGGTGGGTCCGTGTATAGCCACGTGAGTCTGCGTGTGTTAGTATGTGTCCGCGTATGTCCGCCTGTTACCGTATATATCCATAAGTGTTCGCGTGTATCCGCGTGTATCCACGTTTGCCCCCGCGTGTTCCCGTGTGTTAGCGTGTGTCTGCGTGTGTTCCCGTTTCTCCGTGTTTGTACAGTGTTTTCGCGTGTGTCCACGTGTGCCCGCGTATGTTCTCAAATTCCTGCGTGTATACGCATGTTTCGGCGTTTGTTTGGGACTGTTTGCGAATGTCCCCGTGTGTCCGCGTATGTCCGCATGTTTCCATGTGTGCCCGAGTGTGTTCGCGTATGTTCGCAAGGATCCACGTGTGTTCGCGTGTGTTCCCGTGTGTCTACATGTTTGCCCGCGTGTCCACGTGTGTCCCGGTGTACCAGCGCGTATTCGCATGTGTCCGCGTGTGTCCGCGTGTGACCGCGGTTGTCCGCGTGTGTTCTCGTGTGACCCGTGTTACTGCGGGTATCCATGAGCGTTCCCGTATGTCCGCGTGTGTTCAATGTGTCTGCTTCTTTCCACGTGAGCCCGTGTATGTTCGGGTGTGCCTTTGTGTGTCCGCGTGTTTCCGCGTGTGTTCGCGTTTGTCCGCGTGTGCCCACGTGAAAGCAGGTGCGTCCGCATGTGTCTGCATGTGTCCCAGTGTGTCCACGTTTATCCAGATGTTTCCGCATGTACTCCTATATTTCCGCATATGTCCGGCTATCACCGCGTGTGTCCTCGTGTGTCCATGTCTGTCCGCGTGTTTCCTGTCTGTCCGCGTGTTTAAAAATGTTTTCGCGTATATCAGCGTATGTTCGGGTGTGTCCCGTGTCCCGCCTGTGTCCACATGTGTCCGCATGTGTCCGCGTGTGTTCGCGTATATTCGCGTGTGTCCACTTGTGTCCGCATGTGTCCGCGTGTGTTCTCGTATATTCGCGTGTGTCCGCGTGTGACCGGGTGTGTCCTCGTGTGACCACGTTTGTCAGCGTGTCTCCACGTGTTTCCGGGTGTGTCCACTTGTGTCCGCGTGTGACCGAGTGTGTCCGTGTGTAACCATGTATGTCCGCGTGTGTTCTTAAGTGTCCGGGTATGACCGAGTGTGACCGCGTGTGTCCGCGTGTGTTTAGTGTGTTAACGTGTTTCCGCGTGTGTCCACGTGTTTACGAGTGTGCCCGCGTGTGTCCCCGTGTGACGGAGTTTGTCCGCGTGTAACCATGTGTGTCCTCGTGTGTTCGTGTGGGTCCGAGTGTCACCGCCTGTCATCGCGTGTGTCCGACTGTGTCCATGTGTGACCGAGTGTGTCCGCGTGTAACCTTTTCTGTCGGCGTGTGTTCGAATGTATCCGCGTATGTCCTTGTGTCACCACGTGTGTGCGCGTGTGTCCACGTGTTACCCCGTAATTTCGCCTGTTTCCAGTGTGTTCGTGTGTGTCCACGTGTGTCCACGCATGTCTACATTTGGCCACTTGTGTCAGCATATGTCTGCGTGTGTTCGCGTGTTTTCGCGGGAGTCCAATTATGGCCGCGTGTTTCCGCGTGTTTCCAGCGTGTCCGCGTGTGTCCACGTATGTCGGCATGTGTTCGCGTATTTCCGCGTGTGTCCACGAGTGTCGGAGTGTGCCCGCGTGTCTGTCCGCGTGCCACCGAGTGTTTCCGGGTGTAGCCACGTGAGTCCGCGTGTGTTCGTAATTTTCCGCGTATGTCCTCGTGTCACCGAGTGTGTCCGCGAATTCCCCGTCTGGCCGTCTGTTTCCAGTGTGCTCGCGTATACCCACATGTGTCCGCATGGTGTTGTATATGTCATCGCGTTTGTCCGTTTGTGTCCCCATCTCTCCGCGTGTGTCCAGTGTGTAGGTATGTTTTCAAATGTGTTCGCGTGTGTCCTCGTGTGTGCGCGTGTGTTCGCGTGTGTTCCCGTCTGTCCGCGTGTGTCAAATGTGTCTGCGTGTGTCCAAGTGTGCCCGCGTGTGTTCGCGTGTGTCCATGAGTGACCGCGTGTATCCGCGTGTGTTCGTGTGTGTTGCCTTGTGAACGCGTGTGTCCTGCGGTTGTTCGCATGTGTCCTATGTGATCGCGTGTTTCCATTAATGTTCGCGTGTATCCGCGTGTACGTGTATCCGCGTGTCCCGTGTTACCGCGTGTATCCGTTAGTTTTCGCGTGTGTATGCGTGTATCGATGTGTACACGCGCGTATCCGCGTCTGTCCGAGTGTGTCCAGAGTGTGTCCGCGTGTGTCCACGTGTACCCGTGTATGTTCGCCTGTGCCTTCGTGTGTCCGCGTATTTCCGCCTGTGTTCGCGTGTGTTCGCGTTTGTCCGCGTGTGCCCGCGTGTGTCCCCGAGTATCCACGTGTGTCCGCATGGGTCCACGTATATCCGTGTGTAACCGTGTATATACGCGTTTTTCCGCATATGTCCGCGTGTGACTGCTTTTGTCCGCATATGTCCGCGTGTGTGCGCGTCTTCGTGTGTATCCGCGTGTATCTACGTGTTCCCCAGCGTGTTCCCGTGTGTTCGCGTGTGTCTGCGTGTGTTCCCGTCTTTCCGCGTGTGTCCAGCCAGTGTGTTCGCGTGTGTTCACGTGTGTTCGCATATGTTCGAGAGTGCCTGCTTGTGTACGCATGTTTCCGCGTTAGTTTGCGAGTGATCGCGCGTGTCCGCGTGTGCCCGCGTATTTCAGTATGTATCCACGTGTGTCTGAGTGTTTTCGAGTGTGTTCGCGTGTATCAACATGTATCCACGAATGCCCCCGTGTGTTCGCGTGTGTTCGCGTGTGTTCGCTTGTGTTCGCGTGTGTCTGCGTTTGTTGCCGTCTTTCCGCGTGTTTCCTGCGTGTTCGCGTGTGTCCACGGGTGCCCATGTATGTTCGCGTATGCCTGCGTGTGGCAACATGTTTCCGCGTTTGTTCGCATGTACCCGCAAATGTCCGCAGGGGTCCAGGTGTGAACGAGTGTGTCCACGTGTTTCTGCGTGTAACCGCGTATGTCCGCGTGTGTCCGCGTGTATACGCGTCCATCCCCGTATGTTCGCGTGTGTTCGCGTGTGTCCGCGTGTGCCCGCGTGTGTCCGCGTGTGGTCGAGTGTGTCAGCGGGTAACCACGTGTGTCCGAGTGTGCCCACGTGTGTCCGCCTGTATCCGCGTGTGTCTCCGCGCGTTCCCCTCTGTCCGCGTGTGTCCAGTCTGACCGCGTGTGTCCATGTGTTCCCGCCTGTGTTCGCGTGTTAACGCGTGTGTCCTCGTTTGTTCCTGTGGGACTGCGTGTGTGCGCATTTGTCCGAGTGTGTTCGCGTGTGTCCAGTGTTACCACGTTTGCCCCTAAGTGTTCCCATGTTACCGCTTGTGACAGTGTGTGTCCACGTGTGTCCGCATGTGTCCGCGAGTGTCCGTGTGTGTCCGTGTATGTCCGCGTGTGTCCGCGTGTGACCGATGGTGTCCGCGTGTAACCACGTGTACCAGCGTTTATCCGCGTGTGTTCGTTTGTGTCTGAGTGCGATCGCGTGATTCGGTGTGTGTTTTCTCGTGAGACCCGTATTTCCTAGTATATGCATAAGTGCTCGCGTGGAACCGCATGTATCCATGTGTGCCCCGGTGTGTTCCCCTGTGTTCGCGTGTGTCTGCGTCTGTACGCTTGTTTCCGCGTTTGTTTGCGAGTGTTGGCGTGTGTCCGCGTGTGCCGCGTATGTCAGCATGTAATCACGTGTGCCCGAGTGTGTCCGCGTGTGTACGCGAGCGTCCGAGTGTGTCCGCGTGTGTCAGCGTGTGTCCGCGTGTGTTCGCCTGTGTCCCTTGTTACCGTGTGTGTCCATCAAGATTCTCCTGTGACGGCGTGTGTCCGCGTGTGTCCACGTTTGTCCAGGTGTGTCCGCGTGCGTTCGTGAGTGTCCGCGTGTCACCGAGTCTGATCGCGTGTGTTCCGTGTTACCGCGTTTGTCCATAAGTGTTCGGGTGTGACCGCGTGTATTCACGTGTGCCCCGTGTGTCCGCTTATGTTCGCGTGTGTCCCGTGTTACCGTGTGTATCCGTTAGTGTTCGCGTGTGTATGCGTGTATCGATGTGTACATCCGAGTGTGAACAGATTGTGTCCTCGTGTACCCGTGTATGTTCGCGTGTGCCTTCGTGTGTCCGCGTGTTTCCGCCTGTGTTCGCGTGTGTTCGCGTTTTTCCGCGTGTGTACGCTTTTATTCGTATTAATCCGTGTTTGACTAACCTGTCACCGCGTGTGTCCAAGTGTGTCCCCGTCTTTCCACTTGCGTCCAGCGTGTCACCATGCTTCCGCGTATTTTCGCGTGTGTTCGCGTGTGTCCGCGTGTTCCCACGTGTTTTCGCGTGTGTCCGCGAGTGTCCGCATGTGTCCGCGTGTCTTCGTGTAGGTCCGCGTATGTCCGCCTGTGTCCGAGTGTGTTCGCCTGTGTCTGCATGTGTTCCCGTCTGTCCACGGTTGTCAGCGTGTACCCGCGTGTTTCCGCGTGTGTCCGCGTGTGTCCCGCGTTACCGCGTATATCCATAAGTGTTTGCATTTGTCCGCGTTTGTTTGCGAATGATCGTTTGTGTCCGCGTGTGGCCGCGTATGTCAGCATGTATCCACGCGTGCCCGAGTGTGTTCGCGTGTGTGCGCAAGTATCCACGTGTGCCCGCGTGTGTTCGCGAGTGTTCGCGTGTGTTTGCGTGTGTTCCCCTCTATCCACGTGTTTCCGGGTGTATCAGCGCGTATCCGCATGTGTCCGCGTGTGTTCGAATGTTTCCGCGTGTGTTCGCTAGTGACCGCATTTGTCCACGTGTGTTCTCGTGTGTCCCGTGTTACCACTGGTATCCATAAGTGTTCGCCTGTGTCCGGCTGTGTGTGCGTATGTTCCCATCTGTACGCGTGTGTCCAGTGTGTCCAGTGTGTCCTCGTGTGTCCACGTCTGACCGTGTATGTCCGCGTGTGTCGGCGTGTGACCGAGTGTGTGCGCGTGTAAACACGTGTGTCCGCGTGTGTCCACATGAGCCTGCATGTATCCGCGTGTTTCTGCGCGTGTTCCCGTCTGTCCGCATGTCTCCAGTGTGTCCGCGTGTGTCCATGTGTGCCCGCGAGTGTTCGCGTGTATCCAGGTGTGAATGCGTGTGTCCACGTATGTTCCTGTGTGACCGCGTGCGACCGCGTGTGTCCGAGTGTGTCCGCGTTTGTCCGCGTGTGTCCGCGTGTGTTCGCGTGTGTTCGCAAGTATCCGCGTGCTTCCGGGTGTGCCCGCGTGTTCCCATGTGACCAATTGTGTCAGCTTGTAATCACGTATACAGGCGTTTATCCGCGTGTGTCCGCGTGTGTCCGCGTGTGCCCGCGTGCGTCCGCGTTTGTCCGCGTGTGTTCGCAAGTGTCCGCGTATGTCCGCGTGTCACCGCGTGTGTCTGCGCTTGTTCCCGTCTGTTCGAGAACGTTCAGTGTGTTCGCGTGTTTCCACGTGTGCCCGTGTGTGTACGCGTGTGACCGCGTGTCTTCGCGTGTGTCTGCGTGTCTTCGCGTGTCTCTCGTGTTAACGCGTGTGTCCATAGGTGTTCGCGGGTGACCGCGAATGTCAGCATATATCCCTGTCTGCCCGCGTGTTTCCAGTGTGTCCGCCTGTGTCCATGTGTGCCCGCGTTTGTTCGCGGGTGTCCACGTGTGAGCTGGTGTTTCCACGTGTGTCCGCGTGTAAACACGTGTACCCGCATTTATCCGCGTTTGTAGGCGTGTGTCCACGTGCAACCGAGTGGGTCTGCGTGTAACCACTTGAGTCCGCGTGTGTTCGTATGTGTCCGCGCTTGTCTGCTTGTCACCGCGTGTGTCTGCGTGTTTTCCCGTGTGTGCGCGTGTGTCCAGTGTGTTCGCGACTGAACGCGTGTGCCCGCGTATGTACGCGTGTGTCTGCGTGTCCCCGCGTGTGTTCGCGTGTCTGCGTGTGTTCCCGTCTGTCCGCGTGTGTCCAATGTGTCCACGTGTTTCCAAATGTGTTCGCGTGTGTCCGCGTGTGTGGGCGTGTGTCGGCGTGTGTTCGCATGTGTCCGCGTGCGTCCGCGTGTGTCCAGGTGTGCACGCATTTGTCCACATGTGTTTCCGGTGTATCCGCGTGTGCCCCGTGTGTTCGCGTGTGTTCGCGTGTGTTCGCGTGTGTCTGCCTAAGTTCTCGTCTGTCCTCGTTTGTTCGCGTGTGTCTTCGTGTGATCCAGTCTTTCTCCGTGTGTCCGAGTGTACCTGCGCGTATCCGTGTGTGTCCGCGTGTGTCTGCGTTTGTCCTCGTGTGACCGATTGTGTCCGCGTGTAACCATGTATGTCCGCGTGTGTTCGTATGTGTCCGGGTATGTCCGTGTGTCACTGCGTGTTTCCGCGTGTGTTCAATTTATTCGTGTGTGTCCGCGTGTGTCGACGTGTTTACGTGTGGGCCCGCATGTGTCCCTGTGTGGCGGAGTTTGTCCGCGTGTTACCATGTGTGTCCGCGTGTGTCCATGTGTGACCCCGTCTGACTGCGTGTGTCCGCGAGTCCGCGTGTGTCCACAAGTGTCCGAATGTGCCAGCGTGTGTCCGCGTGCGACCGTGTGTTTCCTCGTGTAACCACATGACCCCGCGTGTGTTCGAACGTGTACCCCCGTGTGTTCCCGTGTATTCGCGTGTTTCTGCGTGTGTTCCCGTCTGTCCGCGTGTGTCCCGTGTTACCGCGTGTGTCCGCGTGTGCCCGCGTATGTCCGCATGTATCTAAGTGTTCCCTAGTGTGTTCGCGTTTATCCGCGTGCATCCACGTGAGCCCGCGTGTGTTCGCGTGTGTTCTCGTGTGTCTGCATGTGGTCCCTTCTGTCCACGTGTGTCCGCGAGTACCCGCGCGTATCCGCGTTTGTCCGCGTGTGTCCACGTGTGTTCGTTTGTTTCCGCGTGTGATCGCGTGTGTACGCGTGTGTTCTCGTGTGTCTCGAGTTATCGCGTATATCCATAAGTGTTCGCGTGTATCCGCGTGTATCAACGTATGCCCCCGTGTGTTCCCGTTTGTTCGCGTGTGCCTGCGTGTGTTCCCGTCTGTCCGCCTGTGTCCAGAGTGATCGCGTGTGTCCACGTGTGACCGCGTGTTTCCGCGTGTGTTTATGTGTGTCCGCGTGTGACCAAGTTTATCAGCGTGTGTCCACGTGTTTACGGGTGTGTCCTCTTCTGTCCGCATGTGACCGAGTGTGTCCGCGAGTAACCATGTATGTCCGCGTGAGTTCGTATGTGTCCGGGTAGGTCCGAGTGTCACCGCGTGTGTCCGCGTGTGTTCAGAGCGTTCGCGTGTGTACACGTGTTTATGTGTGTATCTGCGTGTGTCCTCGTTTGACGGAGTTTGACCGCTTGTAACCATGTGTGTCCGCGTGTGTTCGTGTGGGTCCGCGTGTCTCCGCATGTCATCGCGAGTTTTCGCCTGTGTCCATGTGTGACCCCGTCTGACCGCGAGTGTCTGCGTGTGCGCGTGTGTCCACGAGTGTCCGTATATGCCAGCGTGTGCGCGTGTGTCCACGAGTGTCCGTATATGCCAGCGTGTTTCCGCGTGCGAACGAGTGCTTCCGCGTGTAACACCGTGAGTCCGCGTGTGTTTGTATTTTTCCACGTACGTCAGCGGGTCACCGCGTGTGTCCGCGTATGTCCCCGTCTGTCCTCGTGTGTTCAGTGTGTCCACGTGTTTCCGCGTTTATTTGCGTGTTTTCGCTTGTGTTAGCATGTGTCACCGTGTGCTCGCGTGTGTTCGCGTTTGTTCGCTTATGTCCGCGTGTGTTTGCGTGGGTCCGCGCGTCTCCACGTGTGTCCCGTGTGTCCCGTGTTACCGCGTGTGTCCGTTAAAGTGTTCGCGTGTTACCGCGTGTTTCAGCATTTGTCCGCGTGTGTTCTTGTGTGTCGCAGTAGCACCGCGTGTGTCCGCGTCTGTTCGCGTGTGTTCAGTATTATCGCGTGTGTCCGCGTGTGATCGCCTGTGTCCACGATGTCCGGGTGTGTCCGCGTGTGTCCGCGTGTGACCGAGTGTGTCGGCGTGTAACCACGTGTGTCCGCGTGTTTTCGTATATGTCTGCATGTCACCGCGTGTGTTTCCGTGTGCGCGTGTTTCCGCGTGTGTCCCGTGTTACCTTTTGTGTCCTCATGTGTCCGAGTGTGGCCGAGTGTGTCCACGAGTAACTATGTATAACCTCGTGTGTGCGTATTGTCAGCGTATCACCGCGTGTGTTCGAGTATGTCCCCGTGTGTCCGCTTGTGTCCTATGTGTCCACATTTTTCCGCTTTTGTTTGCGTGTTTTCGAGTGTGTTACCGTGTGTCCGCGCGTGTGTCAGCGCTTTTCCGCGTGTGTCCCCGTCTGTCCGCTTGTGTCCAGCGTGTCCCCGTGCTTTTGCATGTGTCCGCCTGTGTCCGCCTGTGTCCGCGTGTGTTCGCGTGTGTCCGCATGTGTCGGCGTGTGTTCGCGTGTGTTCCTGTGTGTCCATTTGTGGTCGCGTGTGTCTGAGTGTTTTCGTGTGCATCTGCGTGTCACCGCGTGTGTCCGCGTGTGTCAACTTGTGTCCCCGTGTGCCCGCATGTGTACTCGTCTGTCCTCTTGTGTCCAGCATGTCACCTTGCTTCCGCGTATTTTCGCCTGTGTTCGCGTGGGTCCGGGTGTTCCAGGGTGTTTTAGCGTGTGTCCGCCTCTTTTCGCGTGTGTTCGCGTGTTTTCACGAGTGTCCGCATGTGTCCGCGTGTGTCCGCGTGTGACCGCGTGTGTTAGCGTGTGTCCGCATGTGTCTCCGAGCGTGTTCTCGTGTTTCCGCGTGTGACCGAGTATATCCCCGTGTAACCATGTTTGTCCGCGTGTGTTCAGATTAGACGCTTATGTCTTCGTGTCAAAGTGTTTGTCCGCGTGTGTTCAGTCTGTTCGCGTGTGTCCACGTGTGGGCGCGTTTGTTCGTCCGTATCCGCGTGTGTCCACCTGTTTCCGGGTGTGTTCGCGTGTGGCCCCGTGCGTTCGTATGGGTCCGCCTGTCACCGCTTGTCACCGTGTGTGTCCACCTCTGTCCTTTTGTGACCCCGTCTGTCCGCGTGTCTCCAATGTGTCCGCGTGCTTCCACATGTGTACGCCTGTGTCCTCTTATGCGCAAGAATGTCCGCTTGTGTTCGCTTGTGTCCACGTGTGTTCACGTGTGCCCGCGTTTCCCGCGAGTGTCCGCATGATTTCGTGTATGTTCACTTGTGGCAGCATGTTTCCGCGTGTTTTCGTGTGTGTCACCGCGTGTGTCCGCGTGTGTCCCTTTGTATTCGTGTGTTTCTTCGTTTGTCCCCGTGTGACCGTGTGTGTCCGCGTGTAACCACACGTGTCCCCATGTGTTCGTATATCCGCGTATATCCAGTGTTTCCGCATGTTTCCAAGTTTGCCCGTGTATGTTCGCGTGCGCCATCGTGTGTCCCCGTGTGTTCGCGTGTGTTCGCGGGTGTTCGTGTGTGTCCCGTGTTACCGCGTGTGCCCATAAGTGTTTGCGAGTGACCGCGTGTGTCCTAGCGTGTGCGCGTCTTTCCGCGTGTGTCCTCGAGTGTCCGCGTGTTTCCTCGTGTGACCTCGTGTTTCCGCGTGTGTCCACGTGTTTCTGGGTGTGTCGGCGTGTGTCCGCATGTGAACGAGTGTGTCCGCGTGTAACCTTGTTTGTCCGCGTGTGTTCGTGTATATCCGCGCATGTCCTGGTCACCACGTGTGTCCGCATGTGTCCATGTGTGGCCCCGTAAGTCCAACTGTTTCCAGTGTGTCCGCGGGTGTCCACGTGTGTCCACGTGTGTTCCCGTGTGTCCACGTGCGTCCTCTTGTGTCAGTATGTGTCTGCGTGTGTTCGCGTGTGTTCCCGTGAGTCCAGGTGTGGCCGGGGTTTCCCCGTGTTTCCAGTGTGTCCGCGTGTGTTCACGTGTGCGCGTGTGTCCGCGTGTGTCCAAGAGTGTCGGAGAGTGCCGGCGTCTGTCCGCGTGCAACCGATTGTTTCCGGGTGTGGCCACGTGAGTCCGCGTGTGTTCGTAGTTGTCCGCGTATGTCCACGTGTCACCGCGTGTGTCCGCGTAAGTCCCCGTCTGGCCGCGGGTGTCCAGTATGTCCGCGTATTTCCGAGTGTGTTCGCGTGTTTTCACGTGTGTTCGCATGTGGTCGTGTGTGTCCGCGTATCTCCACGAGTGTCCGAGTTTGGCCGCGTGCGCCTGCATGTGTCCGCATGGGTCCGCGTGTGTTCGCGTGTGTTCGCATGTGTCCGCGGGTAATTGCGTGTGTTCGCGTTTTTCGCGTGTGCCTTGTGTTACCGGGTGTGTCCATATGTGAACGCGTGTGACCGCGTGTTTGCGGGTGTGTCCTCTTGTGTCAGCCTGTGACCACGAGTGTTCGGGTGGGTACGCGTGTGTCCGCATGTGACCGAGTGTGTCCGCGTGTAACCACATGTGTCTGCGTGTTTTTGTATATGTCAATGCGTTTGTCCGTTTGTGTCCCCATCTGTCCGCGTGTGTCCAGTGTGTCCGCGTGTTTTCAAATGTGTGTGTCCCGCGTTACCTCGTGTGTCCACATGTGTCCGCGTGTGTCCACGTGTCTCCGCGATACCCCGCGTTAGTTCGCGTGTGTCCGCCTGTGTCCACGTGTTGTCGAGTGTGCTCGCCTGTATCCCCCTGTATTCTTATGGGTCCGCGTGTCAGTTTCTGTCCACGTCTTCCCGCGTGTGTCTGCATGTGTCCGCGTGCGTTCGGGGGTGTCCACATGTGGCCACGTGTTTCCGGCTGTTTTCGTGTGTGTCCGCGTGTCACAGCGTGTGTCGGCGTGACTACACGTGTATCCTGGTGTTCCGTCATGTGTCCACGTGTGACCGAGTGTGTCCGCGTGTATCCAAACATGTCCGCAAGTGTTCGTATGTCGGCGTATATTCGCGTGTCACCTCGTGTCACCGAGTGTGTTCGAGTGTGTCCATGTGTGACTCCGTCAGTCCGCATGTTTCCAGTGTGTCCGCGTGTGTCCACATGTGTCCATGTGTACCCGCGTTTGTTCGCGTGTGTCCGCGTGTGTCCGCCTGTGCCCGCGTGTGTCCGCGTATATGTGCATGTGTCCTCGTGTGTCCAGGTGTGTCCGCGTGTGCCCGTATGTGACAGAGTGTGTCCGCGGGTATCCACATGGGTCCGCGTGTATTCGTATATTTCCGCATATTTCCTGCTATCACCGCGTGTGTGCGCGTGCGTCCGCGTGTGTCCGCGTCTTTTCAAATGTGTCCGCGTAGGTCCCCGTGTCTCCGCGTGTGATAGCGCGTGTTCCTGTCTGTCCGCGTGTGTCCAGTGTGTCCGCGTGGGTCCACGTGGGCCCGCGTGTGTTCGCGTGTGTCCTCGTGTGACCTCGTGTGATCGCGTGAGTCCGCGTGTGTCCGCGTGTGTCCGAGGGTTTCCGCGTGTGTGCATGTGAGTTCGGGTGTGCCCGCGTGCAAACGGGTGGGTCCGTGTATAGCCACGTGAGTCTGCGTGTGTTAGTATGTGTCCGCGTATGTCCGCCTGTTACCGTATATATCCATAAGTGTTCGCGTGTATCCGCGTGTATCCACGTTTGCCCCCGCGTGTTCCCGTGTGTTAGCGTGTGTCTGCGTGTGTTCCCGTTTCTCCGTGTTTGTACAGTGTTTTCGCGTGTGTCCACGTGTGCCCGCGTATGTTCTCAAATTCCTGCGTGTATACCCATATTTCGGCGTTTGTTTGGGACTGTTTGCGAATGTCCCCGTGTGCCCGCGTATGTCCGCATGTTTCCATGTGTGCCCGAGTGTGTTCGCGTATGTCCGCAAGGATCCACGTGTGTTCGCGTGTGTTCCCGTGTGTCTACATGTTTGCCCGCGTGTCCACGTGTGTCCCGGTGTACCAGCGCGTATTCGCATGTGTCCGCGTGTGTCCGCGTGTGACCGCGGTTGTCCGCGTGTGTTCTCGTGTGACCCGTGTTACTGCGGGTATCCATGAGTGTTCCCGTATGTCCGCGTGTGTTCAATGTGTCTGCTTCTTTCCACGTGAGCCCGTGTATGTTCGGGTGTGCCTTTGTGTGTCCGCGTGTTTCCGCGTGTGTTCGCGTTTGTCCGCCTGTGCCCACGTGAAAGCAGGTGCGTCCGCATGTGTCCACGTGTGTCCGTTTGTAACCGCGTATACACGCGTGTTTCCGCATATATCCGCGTGTGTCTGCGTGTGTCCGCATGTGTCCGCGTGTGTGCGAGTGTGTTCGGGTGTGTCCGCGTGTGTCCGCGTGCTATCTAGTGTGTCCGCGTGTAACCACGTGGGTCCGCGTTTGTTCGTATGTGTCCGCGTATGTCCGCGAGTCAACGCGTGTGTCTGCGTCTGTTCCCGTGTGTCCGCATGTGTCCAGTGTGTCCGCGTGTTTCCACGTGTGCTCGTTTGTGTTCGCGTGTGTCCATGTGATAACACATGTGTCCCCGTGTGTTCGTGTGTGTCCGCGTGAGACCGCGTCTGTCCTCATGTGCTGGCGTGTGTCCATTGTTACCATGTGTATCCATAAGTGTTCGCGTGTGTCCGCGTGTATTCACGTGTTCCCGCGGGTTGCCGCGTTTGATCACGTGTTTTCTCGTGTGTCCAGAGTTACCGCGTATATCCATAAGTGTCCTCGGGTATCCGCGATTATTCACGTGTTCCCCGTGTGTTCGCGTGTGTTCGCGTGTGTATGCGTGAGTTCCCGTCTGTCAAGAGTTACCGTGTATATCCATATGTGTTCGCGTGGATCCGCGTGTATCCACGTGTGCCCGGCGTGTTCGCGTGAGTACGCGTGTGTTCGCGTGTGTCTGCGTGTGTTGCCGTCTGTCCGGGTGCTATCAGCGTGTTCGCGTTTGTCCATGAGTGCCCATGAATGTTTGACTGTGCCTGCGTGTGTAAGCTTCTTTCCGCATTTGTTCGCGAGTGTTGGCGTGTGTCCGCGTGTGCCCGCGTATGTCCGCAGGGGTCCACGAGTGACCGCGTGTGTTCACGTTGGTTTTCGTGTGTCAACGTGCGTGTCCGCCTGTGTCCGCGTTTATCCGCGTGTATCCACGTATGTTCGAGTGTACAAGCGTGTGTCCGCGTGTCACCGCTTGTGTCTGCGTGTTTTCCCGTGTGTCTGCATATGTCCCTTGTGTCCGCTTGTGTCCACGTGTTAGCGTGTGTATCCATAATTGTTCGCGTGTGTCCTCGTGTACCCACGTTTGCCCGCGTGTGGCCGCGTGTGTCGGCCTGTGCTCCCGTCTGTCAAGGTGTGTCACCGTGTACCCGCGCGTATCCGCGTGTGTCCGCATGTGTCCGCGTGTGTTCGTGTGTGTCAGGGTGTGATCGCGTGTGTCTCCTGGTTTTCTCTTGTGTCCCGTGTTACCGCGTATATCAATAAGTGATCGCATGTATCCGAGTATATCCACGTGTTCCCCCGCGTGTTCCCGCGTGTTCGCGTGTGTCTGCTTGTGTTCCCGTCTGTCAGCGTGTGTCCAGAGTGTCCGCGTGTGTCCACGTGTGCCCGTGTATGTTCGCGTGTGACTTCGTGTGACCGCGTGTGCCCGGGTGAATTCGCGTGCGTCCGCGTGAGTTCTCGTGTGTCCGACTGTGTCCGAGTGTGTTCGCGTGTGTCCCGTGTTACAGCGTTTGTCCATCAGTGTTCGCGTGTGACCGCGTGTGACCACGTGTTTTCGCGTGTGTCCGCGTGTGTCCGCCTGTGTCCGCGTGTGTCCGCCTGTGTCCGCCTGTGTCTCGTGTGCCCGCGTGTGTTCGCATTTGTCCGCGTGGGAGCGCGTTATGTTAGCGTTTGTCCACGTGTGTAGGCGTTTGTTCTTTTGAGTCCTTGTATGACGTGTCACCGCGTGTGTCCACGTGTGCCATCGTCTTTACTCTTGTCTGCAGCGTGTCCCACGATTCCGCGTATTTTCGGTGTGTTCGCGTGTGTCCGCGTGTTCCCACGTGTTTTCGCGTGTGTCCGCGTGTGTCCCGTATTACCGCGTATATCCATAAGTGTACGCGTGTATACGCGTGTATCCGCGTGTTCCCGTGTGTTCTCGTGTGTCTGTGTGTGTTCCCGTCTGTCCACGCGTGTCAGCGTGTACCCGCGTGTATCCGCGTGTGTCCGCATGTGTCCCAAGTCACCGCGTATACCCATAAGTGTTCGCGTGTATCCGTGTGTATACACGTGTGCCCTCGTGTGTTCCCGTGTGTTTGCGAGTGTCTGCGTGTGTTCCCGTCTGTCCACGTGTGTTAGCGTGAACCCGCACGTATTCGCGTGTGTCCGCGTTGGTCCCGTATTACCGCGTATATCCATAAGTGTACGCGTGTATACGCGTGTATCCGTGTGTTCCCGTGTTTTCTCGTGTGTCTGCGTGTGTTCCGTCTGTCCACGCGTGTCAGCGTGTCCCCGCGCGTATCCGCGTGTGTCCGCATGTGTCGCGTGTCACAGCGTATATCCATAAGTGTTCGCGTGTATCCGGGTGTATCCACGTGTGCCCCCGTGTGTTCCCGTGTGCTTGCGAATGTCTGCGTGTGTTCCCGTCTGTTCCCGTCTGTCCCGCGAGTGACCACGTGTGCCTGCGTATATTCGCGAGTGCCTTCGTGTGTACGCATGTATCCACGTTTGTTTGCGAGTGTTCGCTAATGTCCGTGTGTGGCCGCGTATGTCAGCATATATCCACGCATGCCTGAGTGTATTCGCCTGTGTCAGCTTGTACCCACGGGTGTCCGCGTGTGGTCGCGTGTGATGACGTGTGTCTGTGAGTGTTCCCGTGTGTCCAGGTGTTTCCGGGTGTACCAGCGCGGATCCGCATGTGTCCGCGTTCGTTCGATTGTTTTCGCGTGTGTCCGCGAGTGACCGCGTTTGTCCGCGTGTGTTCTCGTGTGTCCCATGTTACCGCGGGTATTCGTAAGTGTTCGCGTGTGTCCGGCTGTGTGTGCGAGTGTTCCCGTCTGTCCGCGTGTGTCCAGCGTGTGATCGCGTGTTTCTCGTATTACCGCGTGTATCCATAATTTTACGCGTGTGTCCGCGTGTGTTCCCTTCAGTCCACGTGTGTTAGCGTGTACCCGCGCGTATCCGCGTGTTTCCGCGTGTGTCCCGTGTTACCGCCTATACCCATAAGTGTTCGCGTGTATACGCCTGTATCCACGTGTGCTCCCGTGTGTTCCCGTGTGTTCGCGTGTCTGCGTGTGTTACCGTCTGTCCGCGTGTTTCCAGTGTGTTCGCGAGTGACCACGTGTGCCCGCGTATATTCGCGAGTGCCTTCGTGTGTGCGCATGTTTCCGCGTTTGTTTGCGATTGTTCGCTAGTGTCCGTGTGTGGACCCTTATATCAGCATGTATCCACGCATGCCCGAGTGTGTTCGCGTGTGTCCGCGTGTACCCACGTGTGCCCGCGTGTGTTCTCGTGTGTCTGTGTGTGTTCCCGTGTGACCCGATGTTTCCGGATGTACCAGCGCGTATCCGCATGTGTCCGCGTTCGTTCAAGTGTTTCCGCGTGTGTCAGCGAGTGACCGCGTTTGTCCGCGTGTGTTCTCGCGTGTCCCATGTTACCGCGGGTATCCATAAGTTTTCGCGTGTGTCCGGCTGTGTGTGCGAGTGTTCCCGTCTGTCCACGTGTGTCGAGTGTGTCCGCCTGTGTCCACGTGCGCCCGTGTATGTCCGCGTGTGTCCGCGTGTGTCGGCGTGTGTCGGCGTGTGTCGGCGTGTGTCGGCGTGTGTCCGCGTGTGTCCGCGTGTGACCGAGTGTTTGCGCGTGTAACCAAGTGTGTCCGCAAGTGTCCACGTGTGCCCGCGTGTATCCACGTGTTTCTTCCCTTGTTCCCGTCTGTCCGCGTGTGACCACGTGTGTCCGCGTGTGTCCGCGTGTGTCCGCGTGTGTCCCCGTGTGTCCGCGTGTGTCCGCGTGTGTCCGCGTGTGTCCGCGTGTGTCCGCGTGTGTTCGCCTGTGTCCGCGTGTCCGCGTATGTCCGCGTGTGTCCGCGTGTGTCCACGTGTGTCCGCGTGTGTCCACGTGTGTCCGGTTGTGTCCGCGTGTCTCCGCATGTGACCGATTGTGTCCGCGTGTAAGCACATGTACCCGCGTGTGTCCGCATGCGTGGATACATGCTGACATACGCGGCCACACACGGACACTTGCGAACACTGACAAACAACCCGTCTGTCCGCGTGTGTCCAGTGTGTCCAGTGTGTCCGCGTGTGTCCACGTGTGCCCGTGTATGTCCTAGTGTGTCCGCGTGTGACCTAGTGTGTGCGCGTGTAACCAAGTGTGTTCGCGTGTGTCCACGTGTCCCCGCGTGTATCCGCGATTGTCTTCCCGTGTTCCCGTCTGTCCGCGTGTGTCCAGTGTGTCCGCCTGTGTCCATGTGTGCCCGTGTCTGAACGCGCGAGTCCACGTGTGTTCGTGTGTGTCCGCGTGTGTCCGCGTGTGTCCGCGTATGTCCGCGTGTGTCCGCGTGTTTCCGCGTGTGTCCCCGTGTGTCCGCGTTTGTCCGGTTGTTCCCGCGTGTGTCCGCGTGTGACCGAGTGTGTCCGCGTGTAACCCCGTGTAACCGCGTTTGTCCGCGTTTGTCCGCGTGCGTCCGCGGGTGTCCACATGTTTACGCGTTTGTTCCCGAGGGTTCGCGTGTGTGTCCGCGTGTGCCCGCGTATATCGGCAGATGTCCACGTGTGACCGCGTGTATCAACGTGTGTCCGCGTGTGTCCGCGTGTGTCCGCGTGTGTCCGCGTGTGTCCGCGTGTGCCCGCGTATTTCGGCAGAAGTCCACGTGTGACCGCGTGTGTGCGCGTGTGTCAGCAGGTATCCGCATGTATCCGCATGTACCCGCGTGTGTTCGCGTGTGCCCCGTGTTACCGCATGTGTCCATAAGTGTTCCGGCGTGTGACCGCGTGTGTCCGCGTGTGACCGAGTGTGTCCGCGTGTAACCACGTGTAACCGCGTTTATCCGCGTGTCCGCGTGCGTCCGCGGGTGTCCACATGTTTACGCGTTTGTTCCCGAGTGTTCGCGTGTGTCCGCGTGTGCCCGCGTATGTCGGCGGATGTCCACGTATGACCGCGTGTATTCGCGTGTGTCCCCGTGTGTACGCGTGTGCCCGCGTATTTCGGCAGAAGTCCACGTGTGACCGCGTGTATCCGCGTGTATCCGCGTGTGTCGGCGTGTGTCCGCGTGGGTTCGCATGTATCCGCGTGTGTTCGCGTGTGTCGGCGTGTTTCCGCGTGTGTCTGCATGTGTTCCCTTGTGTCCGGTTGTGTCCAGTGTGTCCGCGTGTGTCCACGTGTGCCCGCGTGTGTTCGTGTGTGTCCAAGTGTTATCGTGAGTATCTACGTGTGTTCGTGCACGGTGTATCCGTGTGTGTTCGCGTGTGTCCCGTGTTACCGCGTGTATCTATAATTGTTCGCGTGTGCCCGCGTGTTCCCGCGTGTGTTCTCGTGGGTCTGCGTTTGTTCCCGCCTGTTCACGTGTGTCCGTGTGTACCCGCGCGTATCCTCGTTTGTCCGCGTGTGTCAGCGCGTGTCTTCGTTTGCGTCTGCGTGCGATCGCGTGTGTTCTCGTGTGTCAATTGTTTCCGCGTAGATCCATAAGTGTGGGCGTATCCACGTGTATCCACGTGTGCCCCGGTGTGTTACCGTGTGTTCGCGTGTGTCTGCGTGTGTACACTTGTTTCCGCGTTTGTTAGCGAGTGTTCGCGTGCGTCCCCGTGTGCCCGCGTATATCAGCAGGTATCCACGTGTGCCCTAGTGTTTTCGCGTGTGTCCACGTGTGTCTGCTTGAGCCCGCGTGTGTCAGCGTGTGACCGAGTGTGTCCGCGTGTAACCACGTGTACCCGCGCTTATCCGCGTGTGTCCGCGTGTGTCCGAGAGCGTCGGCGTGTGTCACCGTGTGTCAGCGTGTGTCGGCATGTATTCGTATGTGTCCGCGTATGTCCGCGTGTCACCGCGTGTGTCTGCGTGTATCCGCGTGTATCCTCGTGAGTCTTCGTGTGTTGCCGTCTCTATGCGTATGTCAGTGTGTCCGCTTGTGTCCACGTGGGTCCGCGTGTGTTCGCGTGTGTCCGCGTGAGAACGAGAGTGTCCACGTGTGTTCATATGTGACCCGTGTTACCGCGTATATCCATAAGAGTTCGCGTGTTTCCTCGTGTATCCACGTGTGCCGTCGTGTGTTCCCGTGTGTTCTCGTGTGTCTGCGTGTGTTCCCGTCTGTCCGCGTGTGTCGCATGTTACAGCTTGTGTCCGCGTGTGCCCGCGTATGTTCGTTTTTATCCACGTGTGCCCCAATGTGTTCGCGTGTGTCCGCGTGTATCCACGTGGGCGTGCGTGTGTTAGCGTGTGTTCGCGTGTGTCTGCGTTTGTTCCCGTCCGTCCGCGTGTGTCCGCGTGCACGCGCTCGTATCCGCGTTTGTCCGCGTGTGTCCGCGTGTGTTCGCGTGTGTACGCGTGTGTTCTCGTGTGTCCCGTTTTACCGCGTATATTTATAAGTGATCGCGTAGATACGCGTGTATCCAACTGTGCCCCCGTGTGTTCCCGAGTGTTCGCGTGAGTCTGTATGTGTTCCCGTCTGTCTCCGTGTGTCCAGTTTGTTCGCGCGTATCCATGTGTGTCCGTGTATATTCGCGAGTTCCTGCGTGTGTGCGCCTGTTTCCGCGTGCGTTCGCGTGTGTTAGGTTGTGTCTGCGTGTGTTCCCGTCTGTCCTCCTGTTTTGGGGTGTAGCAGCGCGTATCCGCATGTGTCCGCGTGTGTCCGAGTGTTTTCGTGTGTGTCCGGGTGTGACTGCGTTTGTCCGCGGGTGTTCTCGTGTGTCCCGTGTTATCTCTGGTATCCATACGTGTTCGCGCGTGTGCACGTGAGAGTGCTTGTTTCCCGTCTGTCCGCGTGTGTCCAGTGTGTCCGCGTGTGTCCACGTGTGCCCGTGTATGTTCGCGTGTGACTTCGTGTGACCGCGTGTGCCCGGGTGAGTTCGCGTGCGTCCGCGTGAGACCTCGTGTGTCCGCCTGTGTCCGAGTGTGTTCGCGTGTGTCCCGTGTTACAGCGTTTGTCCATCAGTGTTCGCGTGTGATCGCGTGTGACCACGTGTTTTCGCGTGTGTCCGCGTGTGTCCGCCTGTGCCCGCGTGTGTCCGCCTGTGTCCGCCTGTGTCTCGTGTGCCCGCGTGTGTTCGCATTTGTCCGCGTGGGAGCGCGTTATGTTAGCGTTTGTCCACGTGTGTCCACGCGTTTGTTCTTTTGAGTCCTTGTATGACGTGTCACCGCGTGTGTCCACGTGTGTCATCGTCTTTACTCTTGTCTGCAGCGTGTCCCACGATTCCGCGTATTTTCGGTGTGTTCGCGTGTGTCCGCGTGTTCCCACGTGATTTCGCGTGTGTCCGCGTGTGTCCGCGTGTGTCCGCTTGTTTTCGTGTGTGTTCACGTGTGACCGCTTGTGTCCGAGTGTGTTTGTGTGTGCCCCGTGTTACCGCGTTTGTCCATAAGTGTTCGAATGTGACCGCTAGTGACCGCGTGTGTTCGCGTGCGTCCGCGTGTGTCCGCGTGTGTCCGCGTGTGTCCGCGTGTGTCCGCCTGTGTCCGGTTGTGCCCGCGTGTGTCCGCGTGTGACCGATTGTGTCCGCGTGTAACCACATTTACACGCGTTTGTCCGCGTGTGTCCGCTTGTGTCCGCGTTTGTCCGCGTGTGTCCGCGTGTGTTCGTATGTCCGTAAGTCCGCCTATCACCACGTGTGTCTACGTGTGTTCCCGTCTGTCCGCTTGTGTCCAGTGTGACCGCGTTGTCCATGTGTGCCCGCGTGTGTTCACATGTTAACGCGAGTATCGGGCCAGGCTGAAGTGAGCATTCTTTCACCATAATAGTGAGGGTAAGCAACATCAAAGTTCTAGAGTAGCAGAACTTGTTCCGTGCATAAGAAAGCGCTACAAACTAAATATACTGCTAATATATGCACCAACAACTTCACACTGAGAACAAGACATAAACTGCTTCTGCTGTGACGTGGATGAGACCTTAAGAAAACCAAACCACTAAATGATAGTGATGTGAGACTCCTATGAGCTAGTAGAGAAATGAGCAATCCTTATGGAAACGACAACGGGCAAATTTGGGCTCGAATTGATAAACGAAAGAGGCGAGGTCTTGGTAAATGGGCACCATCAAGAAAGTAAAATCTGGAATCAACTACTTATTACAACGAATCTTCTAAAACTATAGCATCCTTTCATAAAACAAAACTAAAAACATATTTCTTTGAAATAACTTTTTTACCATAATTTTCAGCAGGTTCATGCTTCAATGCCGACTTTTGTCTGTTCCCATTTATGACTCTGCTAAACGATTTTGTTTGTTATAGCAACAGTTTGGTGTTATGCACCTAAAAGAGTTTACACAAGCTAATAATTTGCATCTACAAACAAAATGTTCACATTAGTGTGTTCGTGTGTATCGGCGTGAGACCGTGTGTGTCAGCGTGTGTTTCCCGCATTACCGCGTGTATCAATAATATTTCGCTTGTGTCCTGATGTAATCCCGTCTGTCCACGTGTGTTAGCGTGTCCCCGCGCGTATCCGCGTGTGTCCGCGTGTGTCCCGTATTACCGCGTATATCCATAAGTGTACGCGTGTATACGCGTGTATCCGCGTGTTCCCGTGTGTTCTCGTGTGTCTGTGTGTGTTCCCGTCTGTCCTCGCGTGTCAGCGTGTACCCGCGCGTATCCGCGTGTGTCCGCATGTGTCCCGTGTCACCGCGTATACCCATAAGTGTTCGCGTGTATCCGTGTGTATCCACGTGTGCCCTCGTGTGTTCCCGTGTGTTTGCGAGTGTCTGCGTGTGTTCGCGTCTGTCCACGTGTGTTAGCGTGAACCCGCACGTATCCGCGTGTGTCCACGTTGGTCCCGTATTACCGCGTATATCCATAAGAGTACGGGTGTATACGCGTGTATCCGTGTGTTCCCGTGTGTTCTCGTGTGTCTGCGTGTGTTCCGTCTGTCCACGCGTATCAGCGTGTACCCGCGCGTATCCGCGTGTGTCCGCATGTGTCGCGTGTCACCGCGTATACCCATTAGTGTTCGCGTGTGTCCGCGTGTATCCACGTGTGCCGCTTGTGTTCGCGTGTGTTAGAGTGTGCCTGCGTGTGTTCCCGTCTGTTCACGTGTATCAGCGTGAACCCGCGCGTATTCCCGTGTGTCAGCGTGTGTCCGTGTGTGTTCTCGTGTGTCACGTGTTACCGCGCATATCCATAAGTGTTCGCGTGTGTCCGCGTGTATCCAAGTGTGACCGCGTTTGTTCGCGAGTGTTCGCGTGTGTCGGCGTGTGTCCGCGTATGCTCGCGTATGTCCGCATTTGTCCACTTTGTCCACGTGTGCCCGAGTTTGTTCGCGTTGGTTCGCGTGTGTCTCCGTGTGCTCCCGTCTGTCCTGGTGGGTTCGTGGGTACCCGCGCGTATCCGCATGTGTCCACGTGTTTTCGTGAGAGTCCGCTAGTGACCGCGTTTGTCCGCGCGTGTTTTCTCGTGTGTCCAGTGTTACCACGGTTATCCATCAGTGTTCGGGAGTGTCCACTTGCGTCCGCGTGTGTCCTCGTGTGTCCGCGTGTGTCCGGTTGTGCCCGCGTGCGTCCGCGTGTGACGGAGTGTGTCCGCGTGTAAACCCGTGTACCCGCCGCGTTTATCCGCGTTTGTCCGCGTGTGTCCGCGTGCGTCCGCGTGTGTCCGCGTGTGTCAGCGTGTGTCGGCTTGTGTTCGTATGTGTCCGCGTATGTCCGCGTGTCACCGCGTGTGTCTGCGCGTGTTCCCGCCTGTCCGTGAGTGTCCATTGTTTCCGCGTGTGTCCACGTGTTTCCGCGTGTGTACGCGTGTGTCCGCGTGTGTTCTCGTGTGTTTGCGTGTGTTGGGTGTGTCCCGTGTTACCGCATGTGTCCATCAGTGTTCGAGTGTGACCGCGTGTGTCAGCATGTATCCCTGTCTGCCCGCGTGTGTCCACTGTGTCCGGCTGTGTCCATGTGTGAACGGGTGTTTCCACGTGTGTCCGCGTGTAAACACGTGTAGCCGCAATTATCCACGTGTGTGTCAGCATATGTCCGCCTGTGTGAACTTGTGTTTGTGTGTGTCCTCGTGCATCCGATTGGGTCTGCGTGTAACCACTTGAGTCCGCGTGTGTTCGTATGTGTCCGCGCCAGTCTGCTTGTCACCGCGTGTGTCTGCGTGTGTTCCCGTCTTTCCGCGTGTGTCCGGTGGGTCCGTGTTACCTCGTGTGTCCATAAGTGTTCGCGTGTGACCGCGTGTGTCCACGTGTGCCCCGTGTGCCCCGTGCGTTCACGTGTGTTCGCGTGTGTTCGCGTGTGTCTGCGTATGTTCCCGTCTTTCCTCGTTTGTTCGCGTATTTCTGCGTGTTCCCGTCTGTCCCCTTGTGTCCGGGTGTGTCCGCTTGTCTTCGTTTGTCCGCGTTTGATCGCGTGCGTCCGTGTGTGTTCTCTTCTGTCCAGTTTCACCGCGTATATCCATAAATGTTCGCCCGAGTGTATCCAGTTGTGCACCCGTTTATTCGCGAGTTTTTGCCTGTGTCTGCGTGTGTTCCCGTCTGTCCGAATGTGTCCAGTGTGTTCGCGTGAGTCTACGCGTGCCCGCGTATGTTCGCGTGTGCTTGCGTGTTTCCGTATGTTTCCCCGTTTGTTCGCGAGTGTTCGAGTGAGTCCGCGTGTGTCCGCGAATGTCCGCAGGTGTCGATGTGTGACCACCGTGTGTCCATGTGTGTCTTCGTGTATCCGCGTGTGTGCGCGTATTACCGCGTATGTCCGCGTGTATCCCCGTGTGTCCGCGTGTGTCTGCGTGCATGTGGGTGTATACACGTATCTTCGCGTGTGTCCACACGTGGCCGCGTGTAACAGAGTGTGTCCGCGTGTAACAAAGTGTGTCCGCGTGTGTGCACGTGTGTGCACGTGTGTCCGCGTGTATCCGCGTGTATTCGCGTGTATCCGCTTGTATCCGCGTGTATCCGCGTGTGTCTGCGCGTTGTCCCTTCTGTCCCCGTGTGTCCAGTGGGTCCGCGTCTGTTCGTGTTTGCCCGCGTGTGTTCGCCTGAGTACACGTGTGAACGCGTGTGTCGACGTGCGTTCGTGTGTGTCCGCGTGTGAACGCGTGTGTGCGAGTGTGTTCGCGTGTGTCCCGTGGTACAGCGTTTGTCCCTAAGTGTTCTCGTGTGACCACGTGTGTCCACCTGTGTCCGCGTGTGTCCGCGTTTGTCCACGTGTGTCCGCATGTTTCCGCGTGTGTCAGTGTGTTTCCGCGTGTGTCAGCGTGTGTCCGCGTGTGACCGAGTGTGTCCGAGTGTAACCCCGTGTACCCGCGTTTATCCGCGTGTTTCCGCGTGTGTGTGTGTGTGTGTGTTCCCGTCTGTCCGCGTGTGTCCAGTGTGTCCGCGAGTGTCCATGTGTGCCCGTGTATGTTCGCGTGTGCATTCGTGTGTGCCCGTGTTTCCGCGTGTGTTCGGGTATGTTCGCCTGTGTTCGCGTATGTTCCAGTCTGTCCACTTGTGTCCGGGTGTACCAGCGTGTATCCGCATGTGTCCGCGTGTGTGACGGCGTTTGTCCGCGTGTGTTCTCGTTTGTCCAGTGTTACCGTGGGTATACATAAGTGTTTGCTTGTGTCCGCGTGTGTGTGGTATATTACCCTCTGTCCTCATGTGACCAGTGTGTCCGCGTGTGTCCAAGTGTGTCCGTGTAAGTTCGCGTGTGACTTCGTGTGTCCGCGTGTTACCGCGTGTGTCCACGTGTGTTCCTTTGTGTCCGCGTGAGACCGTATGTGTCCGCGTGTGCTCACGAGTGACCCATTTTACCGGGTATATCCATAACTGTTCGCATGTGTCCGCATGTTTTCACGTGTACCCGCGAGTGTTCCCGTGTATTCGCGTGTGTCTGCATGTGTTCCCGTTTGTCCATGTGTGTCCGCGTGTGTCCGTGGGCGATCGAGTGTGTCGTGTGTGTCCGCGTGTGTTCGTATGTGTCGGCGTATGTCCGCGTGTCACCGCGTGTGTCTGCGTGTGTTCCCGTGTGTCCGCATGTGTCCCGTGTGTCCTCCTGTGCCCATGTGTTAACGCATGCGTCCACCTGTATCCGCGTGTGTCCCCGTGTGTTCTTGTGTGTCCGCGTGTGATCGCGTGTGTTCTCGTGTGTCCAGTGCTACCGCGTATATCCAGCAGTGTTCGCGTGTATCCGCGTGTATCCACGTGTGCCCCCGTGTGTTCGCGTGTGTTTGCGTTTGTATGCGTGTGTTCCCCTCTTACCGCGTCTGTGCAGTTTGTTCCAGTGTGTCCACGTGTGAACGCACGTGTCTGCTTGTGTCCGCGTGTTTTCGTGTGTCCTCTGGTGATAGCGTTTTTCCGCGTGTGTTCTCGTTTGTCCCGTGTGCACGCGTGTGGTCGCGTCTGTTCGCGTGTGTGTGTGCGTGTGTTCCCTCTGTCCGCGTGTGTCCAGTGTGTCCGCGTGTTTCCGCGTGTGTTCGCGTGTATTCGCGTGTGTTCGAGGGTGTAACCACATGTGTCCGCATGTGTCCACGTGTGTCCGCGTGTACCCAGCTATATCTCCGTATGTCCGCGTGTGTCAGCGTGTGTCCGCGTGTGTCCGCATGTATGCGGGTGTGTTCTGGTTTGTCCGCATGTGTCCGCCTGCGACAAAGGGTATCCGCGTATTACGTTTGTCCGCGTGTGTTCCTATGTGTCCGCGTGTCACCGCGTGTGTCCGCGTGTGTCCAAGTGTGCTCGCGTGTGTTCGCTTGTGTCCACGTGTGTTCCTGTGTGTCGGCGTGAGACCGTATTTGTCCGCGTGTGCTCTCGAGTGTCCCATATTACCGCGTATATCCATAACTATTCGCGTGTGTCCGCATGTGTTCCCGTTTGTCCATGTGTGTCCGCGTGTACCCGCGCGTTTCCGCGTGTGTCCGCGTGTGTCCACGTGTGTTCGTGTGTGTCGGCATATGATCGCGTGTGTCCGCGTGTGTTTTCGTGTGTCCCGTGTTACCGCGTATATCCACAAGTGTTCGGGGGTATCCTCGTGTATCCTCGTGTGCCTCCGTGTGTTCGAATGTGTTCGCCTGTGTCTGAGTCTGTTCCAATATGTCCGCGTATGTCCGCGTGTACCTGCATGTATCCGTGTGTATCCCCGTGTGTCCGCGTGCGTCCGCGTGTGTCCACTTGTGTACACGTGTGTTCGCGTGTGTCTGCCTTTGTCTGCGTCTGTTCTCGTACGTCCCGTGTTACCGCTTATATCCATATGTGTTCGCGTGTATCCGGATGTACCCACGTGGGTCTGGGCGTGTTCCCGTCTTTCCTCGTGTGTCCAGAGTGTCCGCGTGTTTCCAAATGTGTTCGCATGTGTCCACCTGTGTCCGCGTGTACACGCGTGTATCCGTGTGTGTCCGCGGGTGTCGGCGTGTGTTCGTGTGTGTCCTGTGTTACAGCGTATATCCATTAATGTTCGCGTGTATCCACGCGTGCCCCCTTGTGATCGAGTGTGTTTTCGTGTGGCTGCGTGTTTTCCCATCTGTCCGCGTGTGTCCAGTGTGTTCGCGTGTGTTCACGGTTGCCCATGTATGTTCGAATGTGCCGGTGTGTGTTCGCATGTTTCCGCGTTTGTTCCCGAGTATTCGCGTATATCCGCGTGTGTTCGCCTGTGTCCCATGTAACCGTGTGTGTTCATCAAGATTCTCCTGTGACGGCGTGTGTCCGCGTGTGTCCACGTTTGTCCAGGTGTGTCCGCGTGTGTTCGTGTGTGTCCGCGTGTCACGGAGTCTGATCGCGTGTGTTCCGTGTTACCGCGTTTGTCCATAAGTGTTCGGTTGTGACCGCGTGTTTTCACGTGTGCCCCGTGTGTCCGCTTACGTTCGCGTGTGTCCCGTGTTACCGCGTGTATCCGTTAGTGTTCGCGTGTGTATGCTTGTATCGATGTGTACACGCGCGTATCCGCGTCTGTCCGAGTGTGTCCAGAGTGTGTCCGCGTGTTCACCTGTACCCGTGTATGTTCGCGTGTGCCTTCGTGTGTCCGCGTGTTTCCGCCTGTGTTCGCGTTTGTCCGCGTGTGCCCGCGTGTGTCCCCGAGTATCCACGTGTGTACGCATGTGTCCACGCATATCCGCGTGTAACCGTGTATATACGCGTTTTTCCGAATATATCCGCGTGTGACTGCGTTTGTCCGCATATGTCCGCGTGTGTGCGCGTCTACGCGTGTATCCGCGTGTATCCACGTGTTCCCCAGCGTGTTCCCGTGTATTCGCGTGTGTCTGCGTGTGTTCCCGTCTGTCCGCGTGTGTCCAGCCAGTGTGTTCGCGTGTGTCCACGTGTGTTCGCATATGTTCGAGAGTGCCTGCTTGTGTACGCATGTATCAGCGTGTGTCCGCGTGTGTTCGCCTGTGTCCCGTGTTACCGTGTGTGTCCATCAAGATTCTCCTGTGACGCCGTGTGTCCGCGTGTGTCCACGTTTGTCCAGGTGTGTCCGCGTGTGTTCGTGAGTGTCCGCGTGTCACCGAGTCTGATCGCGTGTGTTCCGTGTTACCGCGTTTGTCCATAAGTGTTCGGGTGTGACCGCGTGTATCCACGAGTGCCCCCGTGTGTTCGCGTCTGTTCCCGTGTGTTCGCTTGTGTTCGCGTGTGTCTGCGTTTGTTGCCGTCTTTCCGCGTGTTTCCTGCGTGTTCGTGTGCCCATGTATGTTCGCGTATGCCTGCGTGTGTCAACATGTTTCCGCGTTTGTTCGCATTTGCCCGCAAATGTCCGCAGGGGTCTACGTGTGAACGAGTGTGTCCACGTGTGTCTGCGTGTATCCGCGTATGTCCGCGTGTGTCCGCTTGTATCCGCGTCCATCCCCGTATGTTCGCGTATGTTCGCGTGTGTCCGCGTGTGCCCGCGTGTGTCCGCGTGTGGTCGAGTGTGTCAGCGGGTAACCACGTGTGTCCGGGTGTGCCCACGTGTGTCCGCGTGTATCCGCGTGTGTCTCCGCGTGTTCCCCTCTGTCCGCGTGTGTCCAGTCTGTCCGCGTGTGTCCATGTGTGCCCGCGTGTGTTCGCGTGTTAACGCGTGTGTCCTCGTGTGTTCCTGTGGGTCTGCGTGTACGCGCATGTGTACGAGTGTGTTCGCGTGTGTCCAGTGTTACCACGTTTGTCCCTAAGTGTTCTCGTGTGACCGCTTGTGACAGTGTGTGTCCACGTGTGTCCGCATGTGTCCGCGAGTGTCCGCGTGTGTCCGTGTATGTCCGCGTGTGTCCGCGTGTGACCGATGGTGTCCGCGTGTAACCACGTGTACCAGCGTTTATCAGCGTGTGTTCGTTTGTGTCTGAGTGCGATCGCGTGATTCGGTGTGTGTTCTCGTGAGTCCCGTATTTCCTAGTATATCCATAAGTGCTCGCGTGGAACCGCATGTATCTATGTGTGCCCCGGTGTGTTCCCGTGTGTTCGCGTGTGTCTGCGTCTGTACGCTTGTTTCCGCGTTTGCTTGCAAGTGTTGGCGTGTGTCCGCGTGTGCCGCATGTAATCACGTGTGCCCGAGTGTGTCCGCGTGTGTACGCGAACGTCCGCGTGTGTCCGCGTGTGTCCGCGTGTGTCAGCGTGTGTCCGCGTGTGTTCATAGGTGTTCGGGTGTGTCCGCGTGCAACCGAGTGGGTCAGGCTGTAGCCACGTGATTCCGCGTGTATTCGTATGTGTCCGCGTTTGTCCCCGTGTGTCCGGGTGTGTTCGTTAGTGTCCGCGTGTGATCGTGTGTGTACGCGTGTTTTCTCGTGTGACCCGTGTTACCGCGTTTATCCATAAGTGATCGCGTGTATCCGCGTGTATCAACGTATGCTCCCGTTTGTTTAAGTGTGTTCGCGTGTGTCTGCTTGTTTTCGCGTGTGTCCAGGTGTGTCCGCGTGTGTCGGCGTGTGTCCGCGTGTGTCAGCGTGTGTCCGAGTGTGCACGCGTGTGTCCGCGTGTGTCTGCATGTGTCCGAGTGTGTCCAGGTGTGTCCGCGTGTGTCTGCATGTGACCGAGTGTGTCCACGTTTATCCACATGTTTCCGCATGTATTCGTATATTTCCGCATATGTCCGGCTATCACCGCGTGTGT
The DNA here is from genome assembly GCA_964017155.1 of Oasisia sp. SBJ-2009. Taxonomy (NCBI): domain Eukaryota; kingdom Metazoa; phylum Annelida; class Polychaeta; order Sabellida; family Siboglinidae; genus Oasisia; species Oasisia sp. SBJ-2009. The sequence goes on from OZ024865.1 coordinate 21,292,518, forward strand.
CCTCGTGTGTCCATGTCTGTCCGCGTGTTTCCTGTCTGTCCGCGTGTTTAAAAATGTGTTCGCGTATATCAGCGTATGTTCAGGTGTGTCCCGTGTCCCGCCGGTGTCCACATGTGTCCGCATGTGTCCGCGTGTGTTCGCGTATATTCGCGTGTGTCCACGTGTCACCGCATGTGTCCGCGTGTGTTCATTTGTGTCCGCGAGTGTCCGCGTGTGTTCTCGTATATTCGCGTGTGTCCGCGTGTGTCCGGGGGTGTCCGTGTGTAACCATGTATGTCCGCGTGTGTTCTTAAGTGTCCGGGTTTGACCGAGTGTGACCGCGTGTGTCCGCGTGTGTTTAGTGTGTTAACGTGTTTCCGCGTGTGTCCACGTGTTTACGTGTGTGCCCGCGTGTGTCCCCGTGTGACGGAGTTTGTCCGTGTGTAACCATATGTGTCCTCGTGTGTTCGTGTGGGTCCGAGTGTCACCGCCTGTCATCGCGTGTGTCCGACTGTGTCCATGTGTGACCGCGTGTGTCCGCGTGTAACCTTTTCTGTCCGCGTGTGTTCGAATGTATCCGCGTATGTCCTTGTTTCACCACGTGTGTGCGCGTGTGTCCACGTGTGACCCCGTAATTTCGTATGTTTCCAGTGTGTTCGTGTGTGTCCACGTGTGTCCACGCATGTCTACCTTTGGCCACTTGTGTCCGCATGTGTCCGCGTGTGTTCGCGTGTGTTCGCGGGACCTCAACTGTGGCCGCGTGTTTCCGCGTGTTTCCAGCGTGTCCGCGTGTGTCCACGTATGTCGGCATGTTTTCGCCTGTTTCCGCGTGTGTCCACGAGTGTCGGAGTGTGCCCGTGTCTGTCCGCGTGCCACCGAGTGTTTCCGGGTGTGGCCACGTGAGTCCGCGTGTGTTCGTAATTTTCCGCGTTTGTCCTCGTGTCACCGAGTGTGTCCGCGTATGTCCCCGTCTGGCCGCGTGTTTCCAATGTGCTCGCGTGTACCCACATGTGTCCGCATGGTTTTTTATATGTCATCGCGTTTGTCAGTTTGTGTCCCCATCTCTCCGCGTGTGTCCAGTGTGTAGGCATGTTTTCAAATGTGTTCGCGTGTGTCCTCGTGTGTGCGCGTGTTTCCGCGTGTGTCCCGTGTTACCTCGTCTGTCCACATGTGTCCGCGTGTGTCCACGTGTTTCCGGGTGTGTCTGCGTGTGTTCGCGTGTGTTCCCGTCTGTCCGCGTGTGTCAAATGTGTCTGCGTGTGTCCAAGTGTGCCCGCGTGTGTTCGCGTGTGTCCACGTTTGACCGCCTGTATCCGCGTGTGTTCGTGTGTGTTGGCTTGTGAACGCGTGTGTTCGCATGCGTTTTTCGCATGCGTCCCATGTGATCGCGTGTATCCATTAATGTTCGCGTGTGTCCGCGTGTACAATACAGTACAATACAATACAATACAATACAATACAATACAATACAATACAATACAATTTTATTGTCCCGAACCGGGAAATTCATTTTGCAGCGTTCGTCATCATAAAATATAAAATACACCTGTCCGAGTATACACGCGGTCATACACGGACACGTGCGTTTACACATGGGTACATGCGGACCCACGGATACACCCGGGTACACGCACGCACACGTGGACACACGTGGACACACGCGGACACAGGCAGACACACGTGGACACACGCAGGCACACGCGGACATAAAGTATCCACGTTTGACAGCGTTTGTTCGCGTGTGTTCGCGTGTGTCTGTGAGTGCTCCCGTCTATCCACTAGTGACCGCCTGTACCCGCGCGTATCCTCATGTTTGCTCGTGTGTCCGCATGTTTTCGTGACACGTGGATACACGCGAATATACGCGAACACACGCGGACACATGCGGACACATGTGGACACAGGCGGGACACGGGACACACCCGAACATACGCTGATATACGCGAACACATTTTTAAACACGCGGACAGACATGAACACACGAGGACACACGCGGTGATAGCCGGACATATGCGGAAATATACGAATACATGCGGAAACATGTGGATAAACGTGGACACACTCGGTCACATGCAGACACACGCGGACACACCTGGACACACTCGGACACATGCAGACACACGCGGACACACGCGTGCACACTCGGACACACGCTGACACACGCGGACACACGCTGACACACGCGGTCACACGCGGACACACCCGGACACACGCGAAAACAAGCAGGCACACGCGAACACACTGAAACAAACGGGAGGATACGTTGATACACGCGGATACACGCGATCACTTATGGATATACGCGGTAACACGGGTCACACGAGAAAACACGCGTACACACACGATCACACCCGGACACACGGGGACAAACGCGGACACATACGAATGCACGCGGAATCACGTGGCTACAGCCTGACCCACTCGGTTGCACGCGGACACACCCGAACACCTATGAACCGACGCGGACACACGCTGACACACGCGGACACACGCGGACGCTCGCGTACACACGCGGACACACTCGGGCACACGTTATTACATGCTGACATACGCGGCACACGCGGACACACGCCAACACTCGCAAACAAACGCGGAAACAAGCGTACAGACGCAGACACACGCGAACACACGGTAACAAACCGGGGCAAACATGGATACATGCGGTTCCACGCGAGCACTTATGGATATACTAGGAAATACGGGACTCACGAGAACACACACCGAATCACGCGATCTCATTCAGACACAAACGAACACACGCGGATTAACGCTGGTACACGTGGTTACACGCAGACACCATCGGTCACACGCGGACACACGCGGACATACACGGACACACGCGGACACTCGCGGACACATGCGGACACACGTGGACACACACTGTCACAAGCTGTCACACGGGAACACTTAGGGACAAACGTGGTAACACTGGACACACGCGAACACACCCGGGCACATGCGCACACACGCAGACCCACAGGAACACACGAGGACACAAGCGTTAACACGCGAACACACGCGGGCACACATGGACACACGCGGACAGACTGGACACACGCGGACAGAGGGGAACACGCGGAGACACACGCGGATACACGCGGACACACGTGGGCACTCCCGGACACACGTGGTTACCCGCTGACACACTCGACCACACGCGGACACACGCGGGCACACGCGGACACACGCGAACACACGCGAACACACGGGGATGGACGCGGATACACGCGGACACACGCGGACATACGCGGATACACGCAGACACGCGTGGACACACTCGTTCACACGTGGACCCCTGCGGACATTTTCGGGCACATGCTAACAAACGCGGAAACATGTTGACACACGCAGGCATACGCGAACATACATGGGCACCCGTGGACACACGCGAACACGCAGGAAACACGCGGAAAGACGGCAACAAACGCAGACACACGCGAACACAAGCGAACACACGCTGACACACGCGGACACACGCGGACGCTCGCGTACACACGCGGACACACTCGGGCACACGTTATTACATGGTGACATACGCGGCACACGCGGACACACGCCAACACTCGCAAACAAACGCGGAAACAAGCGTACAGACGCAGACACACGCGAACACACGGGAACAAACCGGGGCAAACATGGATACATGCGGTTCCACGCGAGCACACAGACACACGCGAACACAAGCGAACACACGCGAACAGACGCGAACACACTCAGGCACATGTGGATACATACTGACATACGCGGGCACACGCGGACACGCGCGATCACTCGCAAACTAACGCGGAAACATGCGTACACAAGCAGGCACTCTCGAACATATGCGAACACACGTGGACACACGCGAACACACTGGCTGGACACACGCGGACAGACGGGAACACACGCAGACACACGCGAATACACGGGAACACGCTGGGGAACACGTGGATACACGCGGATACACGCGTAGACGCGCACACACGCGGACATAGGCGGACACACGCAGTCACACGCGGATATATTCGGAAAAACGCTTATATACACGGTTACACGCGGATATGCGTTGACACATGCGTACACACGTGGATACTCGGGGACACACGCGGGCACACGCGGACAAACGCGAACACACGCGAACACAGGCGGAAACACGCGGACACACGAAGGCACACACGAACATACACGGGTACACGTGGACACACGCGGACACACTCTGGACACACTCGGACAGACGCGGATACGCGCGTGTACACATCGATACTCGCATACACACGCGAACACTAACGGATACACGCGGTTACACGGCACACACGCGAACATAAGCGGACACACGGGGCACACGTGAATACACGCGGTCACACCCGAACACTTATGGACAAACGCGGTAACACGGAACACACGCGATCAGACTCGGTGACACGCGGACACTCACGAACACACGCGGACACACCTGGACAAACGTGGACACACGCGGACACACGCCGTCACATGAGAATCTTGATGGACACACACGGTAACACGGGACACAGGCGAACACACGCGGATATACGCGAACACTCGGGAACAAATGCGGAAACATGCGAACACACACCGGCACACTCGAACATACGTGGGCACCCGTGAACACACGCGAACACCCTGGACACACGCGGACAGACGGGAAAACACGCAGCCACACGAAATCACACTCGATCACAAGGAGGCACACGTGGATACACGCGAACATTAATGTATATACGCTGTAACACTGGACACACACGAACACACGCCGACACCCGCGGACACACACGGATACTCGCGTATACACGCGAACACATTTGGAAACACGCGGACACTCTGGACACACGAGGAAAGACGGGAACACGCCCAGACCCACGTGGGTACATGCGGGTACACGCGAACACATATGGACATACGCGGTAACACGGGACGTACGAGAACAGACGCAGACACAGGCAGACACACGCGAACACACGTGTACACAAGTGGACACACGCGGACGCACGCGGACACACGGGGATACACACGGATACATGCAGGTACACGCGGACATACGCTGACAGATTGGAACAGACGCAGACACAGGCGAACACATTCGAACACACGGAGGCACACGAGGATACACGCGGATACCCCCGAACACTTGTGGATATACGCGGTAACACGGGACACACGAGAACACACGCGGACACACGCGATCATATGCCGACACACACGAACACAGGTGGACACACGCGGACACACGCGGAAACGCGCGGGTACACGCGGACACACATGGACAAACGGGAACACATGGAGACACACGCGAATACACGCGAACACAGGCGGACACACGTGATTACATGCCGATACACGCGAACAGTTACGGTTATACGCGGTAACATGGGACACTCGAGAGCACACGCGGACAAATACGGTCTCACGGGGACACACAGGAACACACGTGGACACAAGCGAACACACGCGAGCACACTTGGACACACGCGGACACACGCGGTGACACGCGGACATATAGGAACACACGCGGACAAACGTAATACGCGGGCACCCTTTGTCGCAGGCGGACACATGCGGACAAACCAAAACACACCCGCACACATGCGGGCACACGCGGACACACGCTGACACACGCGGACATACGGATATATAGGCGGGTACACGCGGACACACGTGGACACATGCGGACACATGTGGTTACACCCTCGAACACACGCGAATACACGCGAACACACGCGGAAACACGCGGACACACTGGACACCCGCGGACACAGGGGAACACACGCACACACACACGCGAACAGACGCAACCACACGCGGGCACACGGGACAAACGAGAACACACGCGGAAAAACGCTATCACCAGAGGACACACGAAAACACGCGGACACACGCAGACACGTGCGTTCACACGTGGACACAAACTGGACAAACGCGGTCAGAGGGGAACACACGCAGACACACGCAAACACACGCGAACACACGGGGGCACACGTGGATACACGCGGATACACGCGGATACACGCGAACACTGTTGGATATACACGGTAGCACTGGACACACGAGAACACACGCGATCACACGCGGACACACAAGAACACACGGGGACACACGCGGATACACGTGGACGCATGCGTTACACATGGGCACAGGCGGACACACGGAACACACGCGGACACACGGGAACACACGCAGACACACGCGGTGACACGCGGACATACGCCGACACATACGAACACACGCGGACACACGTGGTTACACGCGGACACACTCGATCGCCCACGGACACACGCGGACAGACATGGACAAACGGGAACACATGAAGACACACGCGAATACACGCGAACACACGCGGTCACACGTGAAAACATGCGGACACGCGAACAGTTATGGATATACCCGGAAAAATGGGACAGTCGTGAGCACACGCGGACACATACGGTCTCACGCGGACATACAAGAACACACGTGGACACACGCGGTAACACGCGGACACACGAACTCACACGCGAACTTACACGGACACACTTGGACACACGCGGAAACACTGGTCACAGGAGGACAGAGGGTAATATACCACACACACGCGGACACAAGCAAACACTTATGTATACCCGCGGTAACACTGGACACACGAGAACAAACGCGGTCACACACGCGGACACATGCGGATACGCGCTGGTACACCCGGACACAAGTGGACAGACTGGAACATACGCGAACACACGCGAACATACCCGAACACACGCGGAAACACGGGCACACACGAATGCACACGCGAAAATAAACGGGCACACCTGGACACACGCGGACAGACGGGAACACACGCACACACACGCGGACACACGCGGATAAACGCGGACACAGTCGGTCACACGCGGACACACGCGGAAACATGCGGACACACGCGCGGACAAACGCGGACACACGCGGACACAGGTGGACACACGTGGTCACACGAGAACACTTAGGGACAAACGCTGTACCACGGGACACACGCGAACACACTCGCACACACGCGTTCACACGCGGACACACACGAACGCACGTGGACACACACGTTCACACGTGTACTCAGGCGAACACACGCGGGCTAACATGAACAGACGCGGACCCACTGGACACACGGGGACAGAAGAGACAACGCGCAGACACACGCGGATACACGCGGATACAAGCGGATACACGCGGATACACGCGGAATCACGCGGACACACGTGGACACACGTGCACACACGCGGACACACTTTGTTACACGCGGACACACTCTGTCACACGCGGACACGTGTGGACACACGCGAAGATACGTGTATACACCCACATGCACGCAGACACACGCGGACACACGGGGAGACACGCGGGCATATGCGGTCACACGCCCACACACGCGGATACACGAAGACACACATGGACACACGGTGGTCACAGATGGACACCTGCGGACATTCGCGGACACACGCGGACTCACTCGAACACTCGCGAACAAACGGGGAAACAAAAGGAAACACGCTAGCACACGCGAACATACGCGGGCACGCTTAGACTCACGCGAACACACTGGACACATTCGGACAGACGGGAACACACGCAGACACAGGCAAAAACTCGCGAATAAACGGGTGCACAACTGGATACACTCGGGTACACGCGAACATTTATGGATATACGCGGTGAAACGAGAACACACGCGGACGCACGCGATCAAACGCGGACAAACGAACACAAGCGGACACACACGGACACAAGGGGACAGACGGGAACACGCAGAAATACGCGAACAAACGAGGAAAGACGGGAACATACGCAGACACACGCGAACACACGCGAACACACGTGAACGCACGGGGCACACGGGGCACACGTGGACACACGCGGTCACACGCGAACACTTATGGACACAAGAGGTAACACGGACCCACTGGACACACGCGGACAGACGGGAACACACGCAGACACACGCGGTGACAAGCAGACTGGCGCGGACACATACGAACACACGCTGACTCAAGTGGTTACACGCAGACCCAATCGGATGCACGAGGACACACCCAAACACACGTTCACACAGGCAGACATATGCTGACACACGCGGACACACGCGGATAAATGCGGCTACACGTGTTTACACGCGGACACACGTGGAAACACCCGTTCACACATGGACACAGCCGGACACAGTGGACACACGCGGGCAGACAGGGATACATGCTGACACACGCGGTTACACTCGAACACTTATGGACACTTGCGGTAACACGGGACACACCCCAACACACGCAAACACACGAGTACACACGCGGACACACGCGTACACACGCGGAAACACGTGGACACACGCGGAAACAATGGACACTCACGGACAGACGGGAACACGCGCAGACACACGTGGTGACACGCGGACATACGCGGACACATACGAACACAAGCCGACACACGCTGACACACGCGGACACACGCGGACGCACGCGGACACACGCGGACAAATGCGGATAAACGCGGCGGGTACACGGGTTTACACGCGGACACACTCCGTCACACGCGGACGCACGCGGGCACAATCGGACACACGCGGACACACGAGGACACACGCGGACGCAAGTGGACACTCCCGAACACTGATGGATAACCGTGGTAACACTGGACACACGAGAAAACACGCGCGGACAAACGCGGTCACTAGCGGACTCTGACGAAAAAACGTGGACACATGCGGATACTCGCGGACACTCGCGAACAAACGCGGTCACACTTGGATACACGCGGACACACGCGAACACTTATGGATATCCGCGGTAACACGTGACACACGAGAACACACACGGACACACGCTGCCCCCCGGAGTACGCGCGGGTTCACGCTGATACACGTGAACAGACGGGAACACACGCAGGCACACTCTAACACACGAGAACACAAGCGGCACACGTGGATACACGCGGACACACGCGAACACGTATGGATACACTCCGTAACACGTGACACACGCGAACTCACGCGCACACACGCGGTCACTCGCTTACACATACGAACACACGTGGACACACTCGTTCACACGTAGTCACACGCGAACACACGCGGGCCCACGTGGACATACGCGGACACACTGGACACACGTGGACAGACCGGGACATGCGTAGACACACGCGGTGACACGCGGACATACGCTGACACATGCAAAGACACGCGGACTCTCGTGATTACACGCGGACCCACTCTGTTGCACGCGGATACACCGGAACACACATGCACACACGCGGACACAGGCTGATACACGCGAGCACACGCGGACGCAAGGGGACACACGCGGACACACGCGGATCAACGCGGGTACACGTGGTTACACGAGGACACACTCGGTCACACGCGGACACACGCGGACACAGGCGGACACACGCGGACACACGCGGACACTGATGGAAAAACTCTGTAACACGGGACACACGCGAACACACTCGGACACACGAGGTCACACGCGGACACAGGCGAACACACGAGAACCCTCGCGGACACACGGGACACACGCGGACAGACGGGAACACGCCCAAAACACACGTGGATACATGCGGATACAAGCGAACACTTATGGATACACGTGGTATTACGGGACACACGAGAACACGTGCGGACAAACGCGGTCACACGCGGACACACACGAAAACATGCGGACACACGAGCACACATGAGGATACGCGCGGGTACAGGCGGTCACAAGTGGATAGACGGGAACACACACAGACACACGCGAACACACGCTGGCACACGTGGATACACGCGGACACACGGGAACAAACTCGGGCACACGTGGACACATGCGGACAAACGCGAGCGCACGCGGACACACGCGGACACACGAGAACACTCGCGAACAAACGCGGTCACACTTGGATACACGCGGACACACGCGAACACTTATGGATATACGCGGTAACACGTGACACACGAGAACACACACGGACACACCGTGACACACGGGAATACGCGCGGGTTCACGCTGATACACGTGAACAGACGGGAACACACGCAGGCACACTCTAACACACGCGATCACAAACGGCACAAGTGGATACACCCGGACACACGCGAACACATATGGATACACACCGTAACACGTGACACACGCGAACTCACGCGCACACATGCGGTCACTCGCGTACACATACGAACACACGTGGACACACTCGTTCACACGTAGTCACACGCGAACACACGCCGGCCCACGTGGACATACGCGGAAACACTGACACACGTGGACACACGTGGACAGACCGGAACATGCGTAGACACACGCGGTGACACACGGACATACGCGGACACATACAAAGACACGCGGACTCTCGTGGTTACACACGGACCCACTCTGTTGCACGCGGTTACACGTGAACACACGTGCACACACGCGGACACAGGCTGATACACGCGAGCACACGCGGACGCAAGGGGACACACGCGGACACAAGCGGATCAACGCGGGTACACGTGTTTACACGAGGACACACTCGGTCACACGCGTACACACGCGGACACAGGCGGACACAAGGGGACACTGATGGACAAACGCTGTAACACGGGACACACGCGAACACACTCGGACACACGTGGTCACACGCGGACACACGCGAACACACGAGGACCCTCGCGGACACACGGGACACACGCGGACAGACGGAAACACGCCCAGACACACGTGGATACATGCGGATACACGCGAACACTTATGAATACTCGTGGTAACACGGGACACACGATAACACATGCGGACAAACGCGGTCACACGCGGACACACACGAAAACATGCGGACACACGAGCACACATGAGGATACGCGCGGGTACAGGCGGTCACTAGTGGATAGACGGGAACACACACAGACACACGCGAACACACGCGAACAAACGCTGTCAAACGTGGATACTTTATGTCCGCGTGTGCCCGCGTGTGTCCACGTGTGTCCGCCTGTGTCCGCGTGTGTCCACGTGTGCGTGCGTGTACCCGGGTGTATCCGCGTGTGCCCGCGTGGGTCCACGTGTACCCACGTGTAAACGCATGTGACCGTATATGACCGCGTGTATACACGGACAGGTGTATTTTATATTTTATGATGACGAACGCTGCAAAATGAATTTCCAGGTTCGGGACAATAAAATTGTATTGTATTGTGTTGTATTGTATTGTATTGTATTGTATTGTATTGTATTGTATTGTATTGTATTGTATTGTATTGTATTGTATTGTATTGTATTGTATTGTATTGTATTGTATTGTATTGTATAGTATTGTATTGTATTGTATTGTATTGTATTGTATTGTATTGTATTGTATTGTATTGTATTGTATTGTATTGTATTGTATTGTATTGTATTGTATTGTATTGTATTGTATTGTATTGTATTGTATTGTATTGTATTGTATTGTATTGTACTGTATTGTACACGCGGACACACGCGAACATTAATGGATACACGCGATCACATGGGACACATGCGAACAACCAGGGAGATGCAAAACGGAGGAGCTACTCTGAAGCAGTGATCGAGGGTGCATTGAGAACAGAAAGGGTTTTTATGGGCGACTCAATTTTGCGAAAGACGGACAAGACGTTAAACAAAGGAGAAGATGTTGTTGTTTGTCTTCCGGGCGCTCGGATTGAGCATGTGACAGATAGGGTAGAGAACGTGTTGGGGCATGGCCAGGGAGGATCGATATTAGTACATGTAGGGACGAACAATGCAGACAGGGAGGGGACAACTAGAATAGTGCAAAGATACAGACAGTTGGTAGGGAAACTGAAGAAGACAAGAGTTGAACAGATCATTATCTCAGGAATCTTGCCAGTAATCGGAGGAAGGGGAGCAACCTATAGAAACTGTAAGAGGATGGCAATCAATGCTCTGGTGGAGCAGATGTGTGAAGGAGAAGGAGTTGGATTTGTAGATTTGTGGGGATACTTTGTTGGGAAGGAAGATATGTACGTGAGAGATGGCCTCCATCTAAGCGGAAAGGGCGCAGCAGTGTTCTCCGAGAACCTGCTTCAATCTATGGACAGAGGAACAGGTTGCAATTTTTTAAACTAGTTTCGCAGGGGGGATACACAGAGAAGCCAAATACTAGAGGCATAGCTAAAGACAGCAAAAAGAAATCAGCAAAAAACAGCCTGGAAAGCCCTACGAAATTTGGTTATAAATGTGTTTGTTTAAATGCAAGGAGCATAGTAAACAAAAGAAATGAACTAAACATTATGGTAGAAGATATTGACCCTCACATAATAGGTATAACTGAATCTTGGGCCACCCCCGATATATCAGATGCCGAATTAGGAATGACCGGATATGTAATGTTTAGGAAAGATAGATTAGGAAGAAGGGGAGGCGGAGTTATTTTATATATTAAAGAATCCATCCAGGCTTATGAAATAAAATTAGAAAAAGAAGCAGAATGTGAAGCTGTCTGGTGTAACATAGTTACAGGAAACTCAACATTAACTGTTGGGTTAGTTTATCGTAGTCCAAACATAAGCATAGAAGAGAATGAAAAATGCACAACGCTATAAAAGAAGTGAGTAAACGGGACTGTATTATTATGGGGGATTTTAACCATGGGCATATAAAGTGGACATCTCTACAGAGTCCTGGGAGAGAGGATCAAGAGTTTTTAAATTTAGTACAAGATAGTTTCCTTTTTCAACATGTGTTAGAACCAACCAGGGACAAGAACGTGTTGGACATAGTTTTGAGCTCACAGAAGGAATTTGTTGATAATGTCAATATATGTGAGCCACTGGGATGTAGTGATCATAACCAGATACATTTTATCATCAAAGTAAAAGGAGAACGGAACAGAAAAATACGGTACAGGAAAAATTTTCACAAAGGAAGATATAAGGTCATGAGGGAATATTTAGCGAAGATAGACTGGAATAACACACTGAAGAATAAGACAGCAACAGAATGCTGGAATATCTTAAAGAGGGAAATTGACTGCGTCGTTGACAAATTTGTCCCCTTGAAAAAACAAGGGAAAAGGTCAAAGAAGAAACACTTATCGAAGGAAGCCATTAGAAAAATCAAGTACAAGCAAATGATGTGGAAGACATATAGACATACTGGAAGTGAAGAAGACTATGCCATTTATAAAGAAGCACTTAATCAAGCTACAGCTGAAATTAGAAATTCGAAGAGAAGCTATGAACAAAAAATAGCTTTCAACATAAAACATGACAGCAAGAGTTTTTATGCGTATGTTCGAAGTAAACAGAAAGTTCAAGATAAGGTCGGGCCTCTAGAAGGTAGTGATGGAAACATAATAACGGAGGGATTCTTAATGGCAGAAAACCTAAATGAATACTTTAGTTCGGTGTTTACCAGGGAAGATATTAGTACATTACCAGTACTAGAGACTAAGTTCGAAGGAAGAGAGTGTGACTATTTAGGACAACTAACTGTAACCCCAAAAATGGTAGCTATGAAAATAAGAGATATGAAGGATAATAAATCACCAGGAGTGGATGGGATTCCTCCCAAATTACTACTGGAAATTGTAGAACAAATTAGCATACCACTTGCAACAGTGTTCAATTTGGCATTAGAGGAAGGAGTGGTTCCGGTAGAATGGAAAGAAGCAAACATCATACCATTATTTAAAAAAGGATCAAGAAGCAAGTCAGAGAACTATAGACCAGTGAGTTTAACATCGGTGATTTGTAAACTATTAGAAAGACTAATTAAAGATCACTTGGTTGATTTTCTTGTTAAAAATAAATTGATAAACACATCTCAACATGGGTTTTTAAAAGCGAGGTCATGCTTAACAAATATGTTATGTTTTTTGGAAGATGTCACAAAGTGGGTAGATGAGGGATCACCAGTAGATATAATCTACTTAGATTTTAAAAAAGCCTTTGACAAAGTGCCACACCAAAGATTACTACTTAAACTAAAGGCCCATGGCATAGGAAATAGTATGATTAACTGGATAGAAAAATGGCTTATTGATAGAAGACAAAGAGTAGTAGTTGATGGGGAGGTTTCAAATTGGAAATCTGTTTTGAGTGGAGTACCGCAAGGATCAGTATTGGGACCTATTTTATTCTTAATATATATCAATGATTTGGATGATGACGTAACAAGCAAGGTGTTGAAGTTTGCGGACGACACAAAAGTGTTTAGGAAAATAAAAAGTGATGCAGATAGACAGCATTTACAAGATGATCTAAATAAGTTGATAGAATGGTCTGAGAAATGGCAAATGCTGTTTAACTTTGGAAAGTGTAAGTGCCTCCACACAGGACATGGGAATGAAAATGCACAATATACAATGGGTGGTACTGTACTAAATACTACTGTAAAGGAAAAGGACTTAGGTTTAACCATTAGTGCTGACATGAAGGTATCAGAGCAGTGTGGAATTGCAGCAGCGAAGGCAAACCAAATTCTTGGATTAATTAGGCGAAATATAGTATACAAAGAAAAAGAACTAATAATACCGCTTTATAAAACAATAGTTAGGCCTCATTTAGAATATTGTATACAAGCATGGAGGCCATATCACAAGAAGGATATTGATATGCTAGAAAGAGTACAAAGGAGAGCAACAAAAATGATACCAAAACTCAGGAATATTAGTTATGAAATGCGTCTAAAAGAATGTGGTCTAACAACACTAGAAACCAGAAGATTGAGAGGAGATCAGATTGAGGTTTTTAAAATATTGAATGGGTATGAAAATATTGACAGAAATATTTTTTTCACGGTCAAGGAAGAGAGAAGGACTAGAGGACATGGAGTTGCATTAGCAAAGAAGCAGTGTAGACTAGATATTAGAAAATTTTCATTTTCCCAAAGAATAGTAAACGAATGGAACAAATTATCAGCTGATTGTGTAGGTGCTAGAAGTGTTAATATGTTTAAAAATAAAATTGACATATACCTAAGACGGGCAGGGTATACTTAGATAGATAGGTTGGACTCTCGATAAGCCAAACGGCTTCCTTGTCCACCTGCCATCTAGAGTTGATTCTCTAGGTGGCAATCTTGTTAAATCTTGTTAAATCTTGTTAAACCGCAGGACACACGCGTTCACAAGCCAACACACACGAACACACGCGGATACACGCGGTCACACGTGGACACACGCGAACACACGCGGGCACACTTGGACACACGCAGACACATTAGACACACGCGGACAAACGGGAACACACGCGAACACACGCAGACACACCCGGAAACACGTGGACACACGCGGACACATGTGGACAGACGAGGTAACACGGGACACACGCGGAAACACGCGCACACACGAGGACACACGCGAACACATTTGAAAACATGCCTACACACTGGACACACGCGGAGAGATGGGGACACAAACGGACAAACGCGATGACATATACAAAACCATGCGGACACATGTGGGTACACGCGAGCACACTGGAAACACGCGGCCAGACGGGGACATACGCGGACACACTCGGTGACACGAGGACATACGCGGAAAATTAGGAACACACGCGGACACACGTGGCCACACCCGGAAACACTCGGTGGCACGCGGACAGACACGGGCACACTCCGACACTCGTGGACACACGCGGAAACAGGCGAACACATGCCGACATACGTGGACACACGCGGACACGCTGGAAAAACGCGGAAACACGCGGCCACAATTGGAGTCCCGCGAACACACGCGAACACACGCAGACACAAGTGGCCAAAGGTAGACATGCGTGGACACACGTGGACACACACGAACACACTGGAAACAGGCGAAATTACGGGGTCACACGTGGACACACGCGCACACACGTGGTGACAGAAGGACATACGCGGATACATTCGAACACACGCGGACAGAAAAGGTTACACGCGGACACACTCGGTCACACATGGACACAGTCGGACACACGCGATGACAGGCGTTGACACTCGGACCCACACGAACACACGAGGACACATATGGTTACACGCGGACAAACTCCGTCACACGGGGCACACGCGGGCACATACGTAAACACGTGGACACACGCGGAAAAACGTTAACACACTAAACACCCGCGGACACACGCGGTCACACTCGGTCATACCCGGACACTTAAGAACACACGCGGACATACCTGGTTACACACGGACACACTCGGTCACACGCGGACACAAGCGGACACACCCGGAAACACGTGGAGACACGCTGACAAACGTGGTCACACGAGGACACAGCCGGACACACGCGGACACACGCGAATATACGAGAACACACGCGGACACTCGCGGACACAAATGAACACACGCGGACACATGCGGTGACACTTGGACACACGCGAATATACGCGAACACACGCGGACACATGTGGACACAGGCGGGACACGGGACATACCCGAACATACGCTGATTTACGCGAACACATTTTTAAACACGCGGACAGACAGGAAACACGCGGACAGACATGGACACAAGAGGACACACGCGGTGATAGCCGGACATATGCGGAAATATACGAATACATGCGGAAACATATGGATAAACGTGGACACACTCGGTCACATGCAGACACACGTGGACACACCTGGACACACGAGGACACATGCAGACACACGCGGACACACGTGTGCACACTCGGACACATGCTGACACATGCGGACACACGCTGACACACGCGGTCACACGCGGACACACCCGGAAACACGCGGACACACGCCGACACACGAGGACACAGGCAGACACACGCGGATATACGCGGGTACACGTGGACACATGTGGACACACGCGGACACACTGGAAACACGCGGACTGACGGGGTCGCACATGGACACACTCGAACACACTCGGTGACACGAGGTGACACGCGAAGGTACGCGGACATACCAAAACATGCGGACATGTTTGGTTACACGCGGACACACTCGGTCACACGGGGACACATGACGGGAAACCAGGATACACTTGTAAACACGCGGACACACGCTGTGACACGCTGACACACACGAAAACACGCGGAAACACGTGGCCACATGTGGACACACGCGAACACCCCCGAACGTTCGCGGACACACAAGAATACGCGAGGACTCACGTGGCAACACACGGACACACTTGGTTGCACGCGGACACACCTGAACACACATGAACACGCGGACACACGCTGACACACGCGGACACACGCGGACGTTCGCGGACACACGCGGACACACTCGGATAAACGCGGGTACACGTGGTTACACGCGGACACACTCGGTCACACGCTGACACACGCGGGCACAACCAGACACACGCGGACACACGCGAACACACTCGGGTACACGTGGATATATGCTGACATACGCGGGCACACGTGGATACACCCGAACACACGCGGACCGATGGGAAAACACGCAGACACACGCGGTGACACGCGGACATAAGCGCACACATAAGAATAGAGGCGGACACACGTGGTTACAAGGGGATACACTCGGTCGCACGCGGGCACACGCGTACACACCCGACCACACGCTCACACACGCGGAAACACGCGAACACATACGGACGCACGCGGACGCACGCGGTCTCACGCGGGCACACGCGGACAATTGCGGAAACACGCGGACACACGAAGTCACACGCGAACATACACGGGCACACGTGGACACACGCGGATACACTGGAAACACGCGGACAGGCGGGAAACAAGCACTCACACGTGCACACACGCGAATACTTATGGATACCCGAGATAACACGGGACATATGAGAACACTCGCGGACAAACGCAGTCACACCCGGACACATACAAAAACACTCGGACACACGCGGACACACTCGGTCACACGCGGACACACGCGGTCACACGCCGGAACACTTATGGACACATGCGGTAACACGGGACACACGCGAACACACGCGGATACATGCGAACCCACGCGGATACATGCGGATACCTGCTGACACACGCGGACACACGCGGACACACGCGGAAACACGCGGTCACACGTGGACTTCTGCCGAAATACGCGAGCACACGCGGACACACGCGGACACACGTTGATACACGCGGTCACACGTGGACATATGTCGATATACGCGGGCACACGCGGACACACGCGAACACACGCGGACACACACGAAAACACGTAGACACACGCGTTCAGACACGGGCACACATGGACACAGGCGGACACACTGGACACACGCGGACAGACGGGAACACGGGAAGACAATCGCGGATACACGCGGGCACACGTGGACACATGCGAACACACTTGGTTAAACGCGCACACACTCGGTCACAAGCGGACACACTAGGACATACACGGGCACACGTGGACACACGCGGACACACTGGACACACTGGATACACGCGGACAGACGGGTTGTTTGTCAGTGTTCGCAAGTGTCCGTGTGTGGCTGACACACGCGGGTACATGTGCTTTCACGCGGACACAATCGGTCATATGCGGAGACACGCGGACACAACCGGACACACGTGGACACACGCGGACACACGTGGACACACGCGGACACACGCGGACATAAGCGGACACGCGGACACACGCGAACACACGCGGACACACGCGGACACACGCGGACACATGCGGACACACGTGGTCACACGCGGACAGGCGGGAACAAGGGAAGACACGTGGATACACGCGGGCACACGTGGACACTTGCGGACACACTTGGTTACACACGCAAACACTCGGTCACACGCGGACACACGCGGACACACGCGGACATACACGGGCGCACGTGGACACAGGCGGACACACTCGACACACGCGGACAGACGGGAACACTCGCACACACAGCCGGACACACGCGAAAACTTATGGATACCCGCGGTAACATGGGACACGCGAGAACACACGCGGACAAACGCGGTCACTCGCTGACACACGCGGAAACACTCGAACGAAAGCGGACACATGCGGATACGCGCTGGTACATCCGGAAACATCTGGTCACACGGGAACACACACAGACACACGAGAACACACGCGGGCACACGTGGGTACACGCGGACACACGCGAACACACTCGGGCATGCGTGGATACATGCTGATCTAAGCGGCCACACACGGACACTAGCGAACACTCGCAATCAAACGCGGAAACATGCGCACACACGAAAGCACTCGCGAATATACGCGGGCACACGTGGTCACTCGCGAACACACTGAAAACACGCGGACAGACGGGAACACACGCAGACACGCGAACTCTTATGGATACCCGAGATAACACGGGACATATCAGAACACTCGCGGACAAACGCAGTCACACCCGGACAAATACAAAAACATTCGGACACACGCGGACACACTCGGTCACACGCGAACCCACGCGGATACATGCGGATACCTGCTGACACACGCGGACACACGCGGACACACGCGGACACACGCGGAAACACGCGGTCACACGTGGACTTCTGCCGAAATACATGGGCACACGCGGACACACGCGGACACACGTTGATACACGCGGTCACACGTGGACATCAGCCGATATACGCGGGCACACGCGGACACACGCGAACACACGCGGACACACGCGGACACACGCGGACACCCACGAAAACACGTAGACACACGCGTTCAGACACGGGCACACATGGACACAGGCGGACACACTGGACACACGCGGACAGACGGGAACACGGGAAGACAATCGCGGATACACGCGGGCACACGTGGACACACGCGAACACACTTGGTTACCCGCGCACACACTCGGTCACACGCGGACACACTAGGACGTACACGGGCACACGTGGACACACGCGGACACACGCGGACACACTGGACACACTGGACACACGCGGACAGACGGGTTGTTTGTCAGTGTTCGCAAGTGTCCGTGTGTGGCCGCGTATGTCAGCATGTATCCACGCATGCGGACACACGCGGGTACATGTGCTTTCACGCGGACACAATCGGTCACATGCGGAGACACGCGGACACAACCGGACACACGTGGACACACGCGGACACACGTGGACACACGCGGACACACGCGGACATACGCGGACACGCGGACACACGCGAACACACGCGGACACACGCGGACACACGCGGACACACGTGGTCACACGCGGACAAACGGGAACAAGGGAAGACACACGTGGATACCCTCGGGCACACGTGGACACTTGCGGACACACTTGGTAACACGCGCAAACACTCGGTCACACGCGGACACACGCGGACACACGCGGACATACACGGGCGCACGTGGACACATACGGACACACTCGACACACGCGGACAGACGGGAACACTCGCACACACAGCCGGACACACGCGAAAACTTATGGATACCCGCGGTAACATGGGACACGCGAGAACACACGCGGACAAACGCGGTCACTCGCTGACACACGCGGAAACACTCGAACGAACGCGGACACATGCGGATACGCGCTGGTACATCCGGAAACATCTGGTCACACGGGAACACACACAGACACACGAGAACACACGCGGGCACACGTGGGTACACGCGGACACACGCGAACACACTCGGGCATGCGTGGATACATGCTGATATAAGCGCCCACACACGGACACTAGCGAACACTCGCAAAAAAACGCGGAAACATGCGCACACACGAAGGCACTCGCGAATATACGCGCGCACACGTGGTCACGCGCGAACACACTGGAAACACGCGGATGGATGGGAACACACGCAGCCACGCGAACACACGGGAACACACGGGAGCACACGTGGATACACGCGTATACACGCGAACACTTATGGGTATAGGCGGTTAAACGGGACACACGCGGAAACATGCGGATACGCGCGGGTACACGCTAACACACGTGGACAGAAGGGAACACACGCGGACACACGCGAAAAATTACGGATACACGCGGTAATACGGGAAACACGCGAACACACGCTGACACGCACGGTCTCACTCCGACACACACGAACACACGTGGATAATCGCTTTAACACATGGAGAACGCGGACACACTGGACACAAGCGGACAGACGGGAACACACGCAGACACTCGCGGTGACACGCGGACATACGCGGACATATACGAACATACGCGGACACACGCGAGCAAACGCGAACACACCCGGACACACGCGGATAAACGCGGGTACATGTGGTTACACGCTGACACAATCGGTCACACGCGGACACACGCGGGCACAACCGGACACACGCGGACACGCGGACACACTCGGACACACGTGTTCACAAGTGGACACATACGAACACACGTGGACACACGCGTTCACACGTGGACACACGCGAACACACGCGGGCACACATGGACACACGCGGACACACTGGACACACGCGGACAGACGGGAACACGGGAAGACACACGTGGATACACACGGGCACACGTGGACACACGCGGACACACTGGACACACGCGGACAGACGGGAAAACTCGCACACACAGCCGGACACACGCGAACCCTTACGAATACCCGCGGTAACATGGGACACACGAGAACACACGCCGACAAACGCGGTCACTCGCGGACACACGCGAAAACAATCGAACGAACGCGGACACATGCGGATCCGCGCTGGTACACCCGGAAAAACCTGGACACACGGGAACACTCACAGACACACGTCATCACACGCGACCACACGCGGACACCCGTGGGTACAAGCTGACACACGCGAACACACTCAGGCATGCGTTGATACATGCCGACATACGCGGCCACATACGGACATTAGCGAACACTCGCAAACAAACGTGGACACATGCGTACACACGAAGGCACTCGCGAATATATGCAGGCACATGTGGTCACTCGCAAACACTCTGGACACACGGGGACAAACGGGAACACACGCAGACATTCGCAAGCACACGGGAACACACGGGGGCACACGTGGATACACACGGATACACGCGAACACTTATGGATATACGCGGTGACACGCGACACATGCGGACACACGCGGATACGCGCGGGTACACGCTGACACGCGTGGACAGACGGAACACACGCAGACACACGAGAACACACGGGAACACACGGATACACGCGTATACATGCGTACACTTATGGATATACGCGGTAATACGGGACCAACGCGGACACACGCGGATACGTGCGGGTTCGCGGTAACACACGTGGACAGACGGGAACAAACGCAGACACTCGCAAACACACGGGAACACACGAGGGCACACGTGGATACACACGGATACACGCGAACACTTATGGGTATACGCGGTGACACGGGACACATGCGGACACACGCGGATACGCGCGGGTACACGCTGACACGCGTGGACAGACGGGAACACACACAGATACACGAGAACACACGAGGACACACGGGAACACGCGGATACACGCGTATACACGCGTACACTTATGGATATACGCGGTAACACGGGACACACGCGGACACACGCGGACACACGCGGACACACGCGGATACGCGCGGGTACACGCTAACACACGTGGACAGACGGGAATACATTAGGACACAAGCGAAATATTATTGATACACGCGGTAATGCGGGAAACACACGCTGACACACACGGTCTCACGCCGATAAACAGGAACACACTAATGTGAAAAGGTTGATTGTAGATGCAAATGATTAGCTTGTGTAAACTCTTTTAGGTGCATAACACCAAACTGTTGCCTTTTTTTTCTCACTTTAAAGCTCATAAGTATAACAAACAAAATCGTTTAGCAGAGTCATAAATGGGAACAGACAAAAGTCGGCATTGAAGCATGAACCTGCTGAAAATTATGGTAAAAAAGTAATTTCAAAGAAATATGTTTTTAGTTTTGTTTTATGAAAGGATGCTATAGTTTTAGAAGATTCATTGTAATAAGGAGTTGATTCCAGATTGTACTTTCTTGATGGTGCCCATTTACCAAGACCTCGCCTCTTTCGTTTATCAATTCGAGCCCAAATTTGCCCGTTGTCGTTTCCATAAGGATTGCTCATTTCCCTACTAGCTCATAGGAGTATCACATCACTATCATTTAGTGGTTTGGTTTTCTTAAGGTCTCATCCACGTCACAGCAGAAGCAGTTTATGTCTTCTTCTCAGTGTGAAGTTGTTGGTGCATATACTGGCAGCATATTTAGTTTGTAGCGCTTTCTTATGCACGGAACAAGTTCTGCTACTCTAGGACTTTGATGTTGCTTACCCTCACTATTATGGTCTTTTCATTTCCTGTTTATGAGAAAGAATGCTCACTTCAGCCTGGCCGGATACTCGCGTTAACACGTGAACACACGCGGGCACACATGGACAACGCGGGCACACTGGACACAAGCGGACAGACGGGAACACACGTAGACACATGTGGTGATAGGCGGACTTACGGACATACGAACACACGCGGACACACGCGGACAAACGCGGACACAAGCGGACACACGCGGATAAACGCGTGTAAATGTGGTTACATGCGGACACAATCGGTCACACGCGGACACACGCGGGCACAACCGGACACAGGCAGACACACACGGACACACGCGGACACACGCGGACCCACGCGGACGCACGCGGACACGCGAACACACGCGGTCACAAGCGGTCACACTCGAACATTTATGGACAAACGCGGTAACACGGGGCACACACAAACACACTCGGACACAAGCGGTCACACGTGAACACACACGAAAACACGCGGACACACGCGGGCACACGCGAACACACGCGAAAACACGTGGGAACACGCGGACCCACGCGAACACACCGAAAATACGCGGAATCGTGGGACACGCTGTAGACAAGAGTAAAGACGATGACACACGCGGTGACACGTCATACAAGGACTCAAAAGAACAAACGCGTACACACGTGGACAAACGCTAACATAACGCGCTCACACGCGAAAACACGCAGACACACCCGGAAAACGCGAAGACACGCGGGCACACGCGGACACACGCGGAAATAAGCGAACACACGCGGATACACTAGACACACGCGGACACCCGCACTGACACGCGGATGCACACGAAAACACTCGGACACACTTGGAGACACAGGAACACTCGAGAACACACGCGGACACATGCTGACACACCCGGGCACACGCGGGCACTCGCAGTCGCACGTGAACATAAGCGAACACACGCGAACAAACGGGGACAGTCGCGGACACAGGCGAACACATTGCGACACACGTGGACACACGCGTACATCCGCGATCACAGTCGAACACACGCGAACCCACGCCGACACACGCGAAAATACGAGGGAGCATGCGGACACGCTGCACACAAGCGGACAGACGGGTACACAAGCGGACAAAAGTGGTGACACGTTATTCATATACGAACTCATTCGTACTAACACGTACACATGCGGAAAAATGCGGAAACACCCGGCAACATGTGGACTCACGCGAACACACGCGAACACACGCAGACACATACGGACACACGCGGACACAAGTTGACAAACGCGGACACACGCGGTGACACGCAGATGCACACGAAACACGCAGACACACGCGCCTACAAATGGACACACAGGAATACACGCGAACACACGCCGACACATGCGGACACTCGCTGGCTCTCGCGGACGCACGTGAACACAAGCGGACACACGCGAACACAAGCGGACACACCCGGACACCCACGAACACTCTGCGACACACATGGACAAACGCGGACACACGCGATCACTCGCGGACACACGTTGACACAGGCGGACACACGGGGAAGCATCGGGACACGCTGGACACAAACGGACAGACGGGGACACACGCGGACACACGACGACACACCCACGCGGTGAGACGTTAGTCATAAGCGGAGTCACAATAACACATGCGTAAACATGTGGAATAGCGCTGACAGACGCGGTCACACGGGGACACAAGGTAACACAGGCGAAAGCACGCGGACACAAGCAGAAAAACGTGGACACACAGGACACTAGCGGACACACGGGTACATACGCGGACACACGCGG